>OZ012659.1:1206365-1789291 GCA_963942545.1 Oxycera nigricornis
AAGTGGCTCCTGTGGAGTTGTTTCGGATGTTTCAATAATTTCTGCCGCCTGTTGAGTCGGCTGATCCGTAGAAGAATCATCTTCAGTTTCCATCACTTGACAGGGTTCTGGTTCACATACATCCATATGAGATGAAAGGGCGTCTTGGAACTGTTGAATTTGTGGCTCGGGTGGCGTTTCAGGAGACTCTGTAATATTTTGAAGAGGTGGCTCTGGCTTTGTTTCGGCTGCTTCGCTCGGGATGTCTGGGGCGGAGATAGTTTCCTCTAGTTTCTCCGTTTGGGTTGCTTTTTCGATCGTCTCGGGAACGGCTTCGATCAACGTTTGGACTTCTGAATCAGTGACGTCTTTCGCAGGCGCAGACGTGGACACTGGTGTTTCTGCCAAAAGTGGTGAAGCCTCAACTTCAAGAGTCGTCGACGGTTGTGTTTGCACGCATTTATCTTTGAACTCAGCAAAGAAAAGCGTGCATGGAGTCAATACTCTGGTTGTGCAGCGTGTTTTTGGGCGTAACCTGTGCGAATGGGGTGGCCTTTGGACAAATTGGGCATCGCAAGGCATTGATAAACGCCAACAGTTATGATGAGAATCGAACTCTCTTTGGCGGTATGGTTTCTTTCCTGATGAGAAGCAGACCGAAAACCAAAAATCAAGCGTTAGAAAACACATCACTCACATGCATTTTCGTTCAAAATATAACAAACTGTGTCGGCACATGCGTAACATAATCTAAACTCAAACAGTAATTACAATGAATTGTCAAATGGCTTTACAATGCTATGATGTTTGTAACGAAGAACAGATAAAACTGCTATTTACTTATGCTTCAGGCTTGTTTCCTCTAAGTTGCCCGTTAATGTTTTGCACTCTGTGGTCAATTTATCCATGAGTTGCCTCTGGCTTTGAATCATTTCTTCGAGTTCGCTGACTGTCTCAGCTACAATTACAGTATTTCAGTAAGACACGAATTAGTTGGTTCTATGAAAACTACGTTTACTTATAATTTGAAATGATTTCAAGCTTGATCAGTGCAAGGAGAACTCATGGATAAAACTATTGACGTGTATGTGATGGTGAGTCTTTTGTTATCTGCACGATGCACACTTTCTACAAATGTTTTTTTGAATAGAAAAAGCTTGCCGATGTATGCATTTTCAATAGCTTACCCATGTTTTCTCTTTAGACGTGTTGAACAAGAAATTTTAAGCTTAACATTTTGTACCCAGGAAAACGGTATGTATTAAGTCGACAGAAGGTTGTATCAGTTGTCAGGACAATGGTTTTAATATTCAACTAATTTCTAGACAGGGTCTATTTAAGGAAGCATCAGTATCGACACTGTACAACAACTTGATAGTTTCCTTGCACAATTTTCAACTAAAAAAGCTAGGCTTGCAAATGAAATCGTACAACTCACGAAATACAATCTTTTTGGAAACAAAGAATTTGTCCTCATCTGAATTGTCACTAAAAGTAGCTAAAACCTACACATAAAACATATTTAATTGGTCTATAAACTTACCATGCCTTTTCTCCATTTCAACTATGTTTTTGTTGATTTCCTTCGTGGTCGGACGAATTTCACCTTTCAATTCGCCCAACGCCAGCTGAAAAATAGAGAAAAGTCAGGTTTGCGTGAAGTGTGCCGCACAGCAGTCTTACATCTTTCTCCAGATTTGCGATTTCTTCATTGAGCCGTAAGTTCTCCCTCCTGGCCTGCAGAATATCTGCATCGGCTCTGTCCAACCTTTGCCGAAGCGAAGTGATTTCCGCGTTCAACCTTCCCACCTCAATCTTGGCGTGGCGCTCAGCCCTGTCCAGTTGCATGCGAAGAGATGTGATTTCCTGTTCCAGCGAGAGCTTTTCGGCGTTGACTTGGGCCAAGTCCGTTAAGTAAGTGGCTTTTTTGTCCTTGAGCTCCTGTTTGAGCTCGTCAATCTGGGCGTTTCGCTGTGTCAAATCCCTCTTTAAATCGCTCTCGAAGCGTTTTTGGCGCTCCAGCTCCAGCTGTAACTTAGAGGCGTGCTCCCACTGCGAGCTCAAGTCGCCTCCTAGCTGATCAACATGGTAAGTGTAGCGCCTTTCTGCGTTGGATCGCTCCTCGGAAATGCGCCGGGACATTTCCTGCTGTAGCTCACGAACGCGCTCATGCTGCCGTTCCAGCTCGTCCTTCAATCGCCGTATTTCCGCGTCGGACTGGGACTTTTCAAATATCGCCATGTCAGCAAGATCGCGAGTCCTTTGGGTTTTCGTGGCAACTTGACTGCCTTCGGCACGCAGATCTTCTATGGTAAGCTGCAGCTTTTTGATTGTGTCGTGCAGGTTGACTTTGTCCCTTTCCAAGGTGTCGACCTTTTGACGACAAGACTCCA
Source organism: Oxycera nigricornis (assembly GCA_963942545.1). Taxonomy (NCBI): domain Eukaryota; kingdom Metazoa; phylum Arthropoda; class Insecta; order Diptera; family Stratiomyidae; genus Oxycera; species Oxycera nigricornis. The sequence goes on from OZ012659.1 coordinate 1,208,738, forward strand.
AGGACTGAGAGCTTATGCTAGTGCCCAAGGACGACTTGTTCTTAAGATCAGCGTTCTCGCTCCGTAGTCGCTTCAAATCAATGCCGGCTTGCGCGAGCTCGGCTTCCAGTTCGCTTATTCTGGACTCGAAGACAATACTAGGCCCGCTAAGGGGCTGGCAGCTTCTTGCTTCCCTTCGATTGCGAGCGGTTTTCGCGTAGTGGTTGTCCTCGCTCTCTGACGATGCGGAAATTTTCTGATGGTGTCCAACGAGGTCGGATCGAGCGTGTTCGGTGAGAGCTTCATTCTCGCTAATAACATCCCGAACCTTCCCCAACAGGTTGGATAGCTCGTCCTGCAAACAAAACCTCTGTTAGCTTTGTGCTACTGAAATAATCTGACGCTGCTCCGAGATTATGTGTGCATGAATGCGTAATTACCGTGTTCGCACACAATTCCCAACCATCCTCAACGCACACAAATATCCTGCAGCACGAATGCCATCGATTCAAGTTAATACTTACGCGACAAAACTTGGACTCCTTTTCTAGCTGCTCTATATAATCCTCTTGCTTTTCAATGAAGCTAATTATCTCGGGTGGTGCGGCTCCGACCTCTGCGGCAGCATTAGTGGGTTGAGGTGGCAAATGCTCTGCGTTTGAAGAAAAGCGGCTCGGGCGATGCGGCGAGTATGACTTCGATTGCGGTTTCTTCACGTAATGGGGTTTGTAGCTGGGCAAAAGATATTTGGATATTTCGGATAGGGGTGGGCGGTCGGTCGCTTGCTGAAAACACTTTAGTAACACTATGCCCGAGATAATTGCGAACACAAACCTACCGACTGATTGTCCGTATCCTCGCCAGAGTCCTCCGAAAAGTGTTTTCTGTAGCGTGCGCTCGTCTTGGTTGCCGGAGCATAAGAATCTTCAAGAAGCAGCCTCAGCCGACCAACAGCTTCACGATATGCCAGGTTAGTGAAGTCCAACTTCTTGGACATGGTCTTGGCTACTTTCACCGAACAGTTCGATCCTTTCCTGCGATTCGAAAGCGAATGAAATTAATGGACGTGCTGGCATATATGCTTGTTCCACGAGTCGATGTAGTTATACTAGTATAGAGGTTGTGAATGATAAGCAGGTTGGTTTGGTAACCGCGGCCACCAACACTTTCGCTTACGCTCGAGTAAACACGAGGGAGTAAAGGGACTTGGCTCACGGGAGCGTTGTATGCGTACACATCGCTGACTTATGAAGGAGTGATATTTTTTGTGGATCACAAAATAATAAAATGAAAATATACTAATGGTGTATTTCTCTGATGGAAGTTGATATTTACGAATTCTCAATCACGTTGAAATCCGAACACCGTAAAAAGGGTCCTTGACTAATTACGTAGCACTACAGTGAAGCGCAATTAAATACATTTTAGTTTGAAAGGGTAGTGGAGTGTGGAAGGTATAAACAAACAAACTACATAAATGTTCACATATGCTGAAAGTCTACTTTATTTCTGTTTTATTCTGGTGTCATGGAAAGCGCTTAATGCTGTGTCTCCCAGAAAAATCCATATGCTTCCATTATCTTCGCAGCGATAGTATTTTTGCTTAATGAACATTTCTATGCACAAACCACCGTGGGCATTGTTTGATCAATAGAAATCAGAATTGAAGGGAAGTGATGCTTTTTTCTACTTTGAAACATAACTATTGTTGTAGATATATAAAAAGACCTTGCCTTATTCGACTCCTTTTGTTGCGGCCACTCAAGCTGTCGCGATCAAATAGCTGTCCGGTTGGTATATCCTTAAGCGGACATGTACTCTTCAAAGCTGTCGAATTTCGGGAATTGCAACTATTGAGGTAAGGGATCGGTGAACTACACAAGTATCCAGTTTTCATTGTTGTCTTCAACTTTTGACGATAGTCAAACGCACTCATTGAAGGCTTGGAATTACCAAGATCTTATCGCGCACTTAAAATCGCTCAGTTTTGAAGTTGAAACCATTTTCTATGGAACTTTTGAACTTTTCGAACAAACTGAAGGACATCCGGACTGGGAAAAGTGTGAATGTTTCAAAGTGAATCGGGCGACTAGAAACTCGGGCAGTGTATTTGTGCCTTTTATAGGGTTCGCGCTTGTTAGCAACCGAAAATCGAGGGAATATTTATGATCAAATAGTTCTAGCAACTCACGTACCAGGAACCATTGTCGCTGCATACCGTTACACTAAGTAGCAAATGGGGTGAATGTGAAATTGGTGAGGCGAATGACGAACGCTAGGACTTGTAGGTGATTCAATTTATTCAAATTCAAGACCAAATCGATAAGCTGAACTATGATTCGTGTTGCGGTGAATAAAGATTGTAGTTTGATGTGCCAATAAATTATGCCAAAATAAACCAAACAAAGGGAGAACAGGGCCTTAAAAGACAGATATGAATGATAAAACTGATGTTCATATGTAGTATGTACATAACAAGTACCTAAATTGGCTTTTAAATGCAATTACAGAGAAAACAACCAACAAACCAACTCCATTCAGTGTGTTTCTGTTAGGACGAAATTGAAAATATCGTGATATAAAGGAAAAATAACAATTGCCCCGTTCAATTCACCCTTTTTAATTTAGAAACGAGGCCAGGACAATTGAGACCATACCAGTTCCGAAAGCAAATTCTTATGTCTGTACAAAAAAATCAATTAACTGAGTACCTATATCCATATGAGATTGGTTTGCGCCGCCATCTTACATTTCTGTGAATGTAAAATGAAAAGGTTTTCGCCAAAATAGATGTTTTAAAATTCAAATTGAATGTCTGAGTCATTCACATATCCCGCCATCGTTGCAGTAAAAAATGAACTTGAATGGCTCAGGGCATGTTTTAACATTATCTCGCATAGCAATCGCTTCCCTTCAACAGTTATCCACAGTTGAATTCGCACGTTTCCTTTTGAAGTTTCCCAGTGAGTCCTGCGTCTCTCCGTCATGAAAGTCTTAAATTCGGCCTCCAAACGACGGTAATTTTTGCAGCAGAATTCCTCTTGAATGGAACAGCCGAAAGGAAGTATGCGATACGAAAAATTTCTACAGAAGCCTCAGTTCAAGTGTAAGGAACAATCGATGAACAGAATTTAAATTAAATTTTGAAATGATATCAGTTAATTATTAAAATCGTTAACAACTGGTTTCCACGATATCATAAATAGTGAGTCGAGGATGTGAAATCAATTGTTGTGCCTCCTCTCGAAAAAAACCCATGATATATTGCCGTTAGGGAGCGTCCATTAATTATGAACGACTTTTGGGGGAACGAAGTATACGATCGAATCCATACACGGAATAAGGAAGATAGGAATAGTATCCAAAGTAAATGAACTTATTCCTATATTTATTCAATAGAATATTGAAAGAGCTTATTTTTTCATATTTCAATTCATTTGTCACACTAAACAACTCCCGAAAATTTGCAAAAAAAATCCAAATACTAATAGTTTGTTAGTTAGTTGTTAATATTTCATTTTTGTTTATAAAGAAAAACTAAAAATCGTTTCTTTTTTTGCAGTTGATCATCAAACAGCATACAAGTGGAGATGGGGAAACGACAAATGCGAAAATGGGTCCTTACATAATTAATGAACACTTCCTTGTAAATGGCGTCTAGTTTTCATAGCAAGGTAAGAAAAGAAATTCACGATGTTAGTATCTGTTAAGACAAATGGTGAAGTTCAAGGAAATTTCGCGAATGTGTATTTTTCACGCAGTTTTAACTGAAATACAGAAAGTATTTTCGATAAATGTCTATGTAAAGCTCCTCAGGGCGTAGAAAGAAATAAGTACCCATGTACACATCGGTCAGAATGTGAAGGCTGTTCTGTAGAGGGTATAGTATTAGTGTAAACTCTATTGATTTCAATGCTTTTCGCTAGAATCTTCGCTTAGTTAAATCATTGATTTCCGAACATTTTTCCATTGAGGCTCTTCTTGCACTGACTCCATCCTTTAACATATCGCTTGAAAGAAGGTGCGACAGTATTGATATATGCTCTTCGACTCCCCAACTATCACTTATCCCACCCCAACTATCATCTACCCTACATCCAAACACTCACTGTGTATTGAGGACAATTTCCCACTGGTTTCACGCAATCATCCTTCCTCCGATTAGACCGTTTTTCAAAAAAAAAAACAGAAATGTACATTTTATGCAAACAATAGACGATCAATACCCATAATTTTTTTTGAATAACCTTAAGACGTACCTTTTCATAACGGCTTCCGTTTATTCAACAAGAAATCCGATGAGTCCATCGTCTAAAGCTACCAGACACCAGCATTCAATTCCAATTCTCTTTTAAATTCCACCAAAAATTAATCCAAAAGGGACTGAATTTCCTTCGCATCCTTCTATCTAAATCACTGCTTTGATCCCAGATGCTAATTACCGATTCGGCACGCATTCTCGACCTTTTTTTCCGATAGAATGATTCGGTCAAACGTAAATACGTTGGAAGTATCGAAAATTGCATCGGGAGCGAAATTCAAAATTATAGGCAGAAGAACATTGTGTGGGGCCAACCCGGGAGCCAAGACCAACAATCTGTTATTTATCTGACGAATTGTTTATTGGACGATGATGACAGCAAATTTGGTTCGGTCTGCAAATACCAAATCAATCGACGGTTGTTTCTGTTGGATTGTGAGTTTTCACTTGGCGGCAGAACTGCTTGACTTTGACACTGTTCAACTTATCGTCTGAAATTGAGTATAATTCGTTGGGATTGTTTGCCAGGGGCATTTAATATGCGACAGGATTCGCGGAGAAACCGATAAGCCCGCTCGAAATTGACGAGAACATCTGTTCGCGTTGTGCAATATAGTATACCACTGATTAGGCTGTATCCAGAAGAAATAGGATTCAAAGTAACTCGTCCAAATCAAGTGTCACCCCTCCAAATCTGCATGTGGGGATAATTCGAAGTGCAGCTAATCGGGCCTTCTGTGAAGACATAGGCCAATCAGTGATATATGTGCCAGAAACGCATCCAATGCGGCATTTTATCACATTAATCACATTATTTTGAGTATTATGTCACTTACTGAACATTGTACTTTTGCATTTTGGTTTGTAGAAAAAAGTTCTATGGAGCTTCAAACATTAAAGAAACTACGACAAAATTTATTTCGCAGTTTTGTCTCATTTACGCGTCTTTTAGTTTTCATCGTTTCCGTCACCCCTCAATACTGTCTAAAGTTCAAACTCAGCAAAACTCTAATAGGACATTCGACTCGAATTATGCGCCCCAAACACAAAATTTGGAGGTTGTTAGGGTGCACTTGACTCCCGTGAACGTAAGCCCCTCGGCTGAAAGATGACAACTGCAATTATCAATGCGTCTCTCTCGCCTGGTAATCCAATTAGCCATCATCCCCATTAAAATATTTGCCAACGGTGTTTGCTTAATTCATTTCCATTTCCCAGCGCCCAGACACAACCCCAACCCTAGCCGCATTGCTTACTGAATAATAGACTCGTCGATTGCCATATCAAACACTCGCAAATGTACGGTTTGCTGATAGCGCAGTAATCTACACTTTTGCTATCACTCAATTGAAAGTTTAAAATTGGAGTTTCAGCTTACAATTAGCCCTTGCAGGGTAGTGCATCATTCACTACCCTGCATTCTAGTCGTGCCCGAGGTAATATGGCGTGGGTCGTACATGGTATGACCCCGCATGTCCGTGGTTTATGGTAGGTTCCTTCACGACGGCAGATGCCATATGAATATGGATACCTGTGCGCAACCCATGCACAACTTGTTGCCCACCGTTTATCAAGACGACGGCAGGACTCAGCTAGCTGTACGGCTAGTTAATGTCGACAGGACGACAGTTCCTCCAAAAGCTGTATGAGGTTCGGGGCTGAAGAGATAACAGGCAGTCATGTGGAGTCTTCCACAATCTCATTGCCGACTTTGGGCCAGAATTTCTTATGTTCGAGGCGTTCGGAGCACGTCGAAGCGTTCAGTCCACCTACGTCTACACGCCGGCACGGTGGTAGCTCGGCAAAGCTTTAGGTTCAAAGTGAAAATTCGGCAGATTGATTTTCCTGCTTGTCGTCCTCGAACTCGAACTTCATTTGTCGTAATCCTACCCTGGAGTGCAGTCATTACCAAAGTAAATGCTCTTCAGGATGTTATCGGCATTTCGTAATTGAGTAAGGGTTCAAAATCCGCGCGAACTTTACTTGTGCTTATGTGGGCCAGTTTTTAAAAGGACATCTACTATCGGTCTGTTATTTTCAATTATATGTTGCATCTGCCCTCAGTAGTGATGTTGGCAAAGAAGAGTGAAAGGTGACAAAAGGTGGTCTTCGGTGAGGAAGAAACGCGCTTCAAGTGCGATTATTAGTCTGCACTGCCACCGATTCTAAGTATTAATTAATAAAAGTTGTTGCCAGCTTCGCGTAGAAAAACAATAGTATTTTATTTTATCTATTGTGTGATTTGTTGTTCGGTTTTATTTTTAGACAATAAAGTTTTAGTTGCTTGCGTATCGCCCCAATAATCTTTTTATGGTGATAGTGTCAATCGAATCGAAATGATCAGATCTTATCGGTAAATCGTTTCCACGGAAATCTATTAGGACTTCCAAGCTGTCTTGGATGCAAGGTTGATCGTGAGACTATAGTCTTTTTTACAAAAAAAAAACAGATAAGCTGTAGAGAAACAAAGTCATAGTTGTACTTCATGCAATAAATTGATACTGCATGCTATTTGTTCGATGATTTGAATGTCAAGTGGTATTATTTTTTTACCACGGTATGTGAGTGTTATCATTAATCAAAACTCACAAATTTCCTCAATTGATTCATTTACAAAAATCTAGATCTAGAAACGTGTGAAGTGTATGCAAAGTGTTTTGAAGCCTGTATTCAAATGAAATGTGGTTGCAGAATTAAGGTATTGTCACTTAAGATATTAAGAAGGACTGCTATTTCGATTTAGACGAACGACTCCGGAAATTTGATATTTCGCAGCGGTTGGTAAGTTGTCATATCATAAGCTGTTATTCACTTATTTATCTCACTATTTCCAATGTATTATCGATAACGTGACTAGTTTCGCGAGTTTGTTGTCCAAAAAAAACACAAATAAGCATCTTCTGTTTGCTGAATTTCCCCCGCGCACCAATGAATTTTGATTCCAAAGCAGTAACAAACTTAGAGCCATTGCCTGTTACACCTCTATTTTGGAATGCTAACTGCTACCTTCAAAAAAATTGAGCATAAGATGCCTATCTCAATTAAATCAATCAAAGGAAGATATATAGTATAGAATAAGGATTTTTCAATTGCGGTGAATTCTGTATTGCAATAAATACTGATCATATTTTTGAAATCACAAAGCTTTTTTTTGCTTAAGTGGCTATTGTGAAATCGCCGCTCGAAAGGCAAAGGGTCGTGACCACTTAAGGGTTATTGAATGAAGTTTTTGTTTTTATGCCGACTGGACTAGATTTTGTCGTGTGATGATCATTTGTGGTAGTTGCGTCCGAAATTTTCATAAGTCTCTTGATGAAGAGAGTTTTGCAGACACCGAAACAAATGGTAGTTAGACAGTCAAGTGCAAGGTCCGGACTATACGGTGGATAATGCATCAAAACTTCCCAACCAAGTCGCGTCAATTTGTTCCGAGTCATCAAAGATGTGTGTAGCCTGGCATTGTCATGATGGAACCCAACTCCTTCTCTGTTGGCCAATTCTGGTCGCTCTTTCTTGATTGCTTCCGTTCAAACGGTCGAGTTGTGCACAGTACAAGACCTAATTGAGCGTTTCGCCAGGTTGTAGCAGCTCATAATGGATAATTCCCATCCAATCCTACCAAACAGTCAACATAACCTTGTTTGCCGTCAATCCAGGCTTTGAAGTCGTCTGTGTAAGGTCACCTGCCTTTGACCATTAATTTTTTTCGTTTTAATTCGCTTTTCATCGCCCGTAATGAGTCGCTTCAAAAATGGTTCGATTTCGTTGCCTTCCACTGATGGTAACTCGATCAATCAAATTTCTTTGTGTTAATTCATGTGGCACCCAAACATCGAGCTTCTTTGAGTAGCCAGCCATTTTTAAATGATTCCAAACTGTCATGTGGTTGATGTTCAGTGCCTCCGCTATCTTCTGACAGCTTGCATGCCGGTCTTGCTCCACCAGTTGTAAAATTTCATTGACTTTTTCGGTGACTGCTGTCCGAGCAGAGCGAGGTACATCTTTGACATCGAAATTTCCAGAACGGAATCGAGCAGACCACGCCTGGGTCCGGGCCAGCGTTCATTCACGGCATTCTCATCGTGCACTTCGCAAATTTTTGGGGATGTTTTTGCAGGGTTTTTCCACTTTTTTATAGTAAAATAGCATCTCATAGCGCATTTCTTCAGATATTTCACTCATTTTCAAATCAATATAAGTTTTTATACGAACGACGAATTACAGAACTGTTCTCACAAAAAATGTAGCCTGAAATGTCACCTTTCAAACACACTTCTGACACAACTGAAATATTGTTGACCGATATATGGGCATCAACACCATCTAGTGACAAAAACCGTGGAGACTTTTTATATGTTCCAATACTTAGCTCTTGACATTGCAAATACGTTGCGATTGACACCTGAATAAAGTCGATACAACTTTTTTTTCTTCTTCTGACGAAATGATTTCTATAAGGCAGAAAAACTATGAGTGATAGCCAAAGATATTTCAAAAATAGGATCAGTATTCATCGAACGACATACAGCATTCGTATTTGTTTTGCAAATAGGCGCTGAATCTTTCATAAATACTATTTGCAAGATTCAATGAATGTTGGTTGAGGAGACGACTTTATTCCACCCAACTGAAAAGATTGGGAAGTTAAGGCAGCCTGAATATTAGCCCGATTGACCATCAGCTGTCTTTTGTTTAATAGTGTAAAATCTGCTGTTAAACGCACTAGCAATTGAATTTTTGTTAGTTGGAAGTAAAGAGCATCCTAAAGCCGGCTACCAAAGTCCCGATTTTGCACTCAATCTGCAGGGCTGATCGGCAGAGACTCTGCAGATTGGGTAGTGAATAAGCCACATGTGGGGGCTAATCCCGATATCGGGCAGTTGGTTTTCCTCCTAACTTATCGGTCCTGCAGATTCAGTGCAAAATTCACCTGCATTATTTAGCATTTTATATGGTCGGCTATATCGGGATGCTGCCTTCAGAAGGAATGCCTGATTTGTGTTCGACGCGTTTGAAAAAAATAAAAAAAGGAAAATATCAAATCGCTTTGAGTATGTTATTTTTAAAATTCAATCCTATAGGAAATTAGAGCACTTTAACCACATCCTTCACATCATAAGACATCATTGCTGCTCTTATTCTCCACATTCCAACATCGTTACCCAAAGAACAAAGAACCATAATGCCACAATAAAAACCATTGTCAGAAGTATTGCGTGCCCGTAAAATAAAAACATTATCGCAGCATCCCACCAATGGACAATTGCTTCTCTTTTGTGGGAGCATCTAATGACTGTTGTTCGAAAGGACAATAGAGTGTAGAGCGTTCGCTCCAGAATGAAGTCATTATTTGAATTGCTGCTGTTATCTCGTCCAGGTGAATCCTTGTACATTTCAGTCGCCAAACTCAGGATCTTTGTGTAGTTCGGAGCCGTTCCAAGCTGAATACGTTCAGTTCGAATTTCTTGTGTTATATGTAGTAGATAGTATCATTTGCTTGTTTCACTATCCAATATTAATTATTCTGTTTGAATCGATAACAATATTCATTCAACCTTCCGATTCAGCATTTGTAGGTTTTAATTCAATTGCGTGGAGAATTTCGCCTCAAAAATTTATAGCAGATACAATTGAATGCCTTGGTAGGTATAGCACTCATTAAAAACGACATTTGAATGCTATTAGGATGTCCGTATTCGAAATAAGTCCTATGAAAATACAAGAATTAAATGGTTTTCTTGTGGACTTTCTCTTCATTTCGAAGCATCTTCAAAAGATTCGACTGACGATTGCTTAAGTGCAAGTATGCCAGGAAATATCTGGAATCGAGAGTTAAACTATCGATACTACCAAATGTTCAATTTAAAAGAGATATTGCTATAACCGAAATATCGAGGCGTATGGACATCAAAATATTCAATGTGAAATTATCGCATTTCTTCTACAGAACGTAAAATTAGCAGTTAGAAGTGTTGCTCCGCGGCTTACAAGGATAAGGCACGGCATCGTTCTCTCAGATCTGGATGAAATTTTTCACATAAATAGAAGACGTCAAGGATATTCGATCCTTAAAATATTAGAGCGCACCCCTCCCCCGTTTTTGAGAAAAACGCTTCTAAAGTTTTTAGCGTCGCTTATGCATTAGTAAGTTTTTACATCTGACAGAGGCGTTGCAGCGTGGGAAATAGCACCACTAGCTCGCAATCATGAGGTCGTGTGTTCGATCCCCAGTCGGTGTTATGTGGTGTTGAGTAATTGTGGTATATAGTAGATACTAGGGATGTAATTGTTTAACAGTTCTATAATTTCGGATTGCTGTGCTCGAAGCTCCTTGCTGGATGGTCATATAGGATAGTAAATTTCATCCAAGTCTAAGAGGACGATGCCGTGCCTTCTCCTTGTTAGTTTAATTCTTTCTTTGCATTTTCCAATATCTCAATAGTTTTGAAAATTTTAATAAATCCAGTTGATACTTAACATTAAACTCTGCTGCACTGCCCATGGAAAACATCCGTTGTGCAACACATTCTATTCAAACAAACCGATGTAAAGTTATGCTATATGGGAAAAATGTTCAACTCAATATTTCGTTCGCCAAAAATTTTGTTTTTTCCTTTGTAGCTCTGAAACAGACGTGACTTATTTTCACTCATCAACAATTACTGTCGAGAATTCGCCAACGGCTTGTATCATATTCAAACCTTTAAAATTTACAAAACCCTTTTCGCGATGCCAACTAATCGTGAACTTGTTTAATGTCTTGCAGTGCTTTCTGAAAACTTTTTTAATTTCCGTTCAGTACCTGTCTGTCTGTCCGACGGATAAACATATATGAGTTCAGTGTACCGAACAAAAAACATGAGTGAAAATCATAAAAATAGTTCAGCCGATTTTCAAATTCTATTTCATTTCGGCTCGTTTCACAATTATTTCTGAACAACAGGACTCTCATTAGTTAATGAGTTCGAGTTCGCAAAGAAGAGTGAAATCATAATTCACGGAAGAATACCGATCGGAATAATTTCATATCTGGAGACATTATATTCATTGGAAAGCAGTTATACAGCTGTTCGTCCTTATTTTTACTATCAGCATCGTTTTTCTTGCCATTTCATTTTAATTTATATAGTCGGCAATCTTGAAAGCCTACTCCCTCCATGGAAAGGAATTGAAGATAAACTCCGCAAAAGACCGTTGTTCACACGTAATATTTATGTCAGCGTACGTCGTGTCCCCCCCACAAACATGGAAAAGCGTTACCCATATTGTTTTCCATCTGACCCGACAGACTTGAAAAAGAACTCATATTCTTATCATGCCCGAGGAAGATTACATACTATCAAATCCAGCTCCACGCCCAAGGGATTACGTGTTTATCGGGTATTAAATACTGCCCCCGGTCCTATCATTACTTTTAATTACTCCTCCCGGCTTACACAACCCATCAGTACTACTAGTACTCCAAGCAATAACGGATATACTTAATATCCAGCGATAAGTTTCGGGAGCATATGTAACAAGATGCTTGCATGGCGTTTGCTTTTTTCGATGCTAATGAGAAACAGGATCTGCTCGAGATAAGGCTAATGCAGATTTCATGCCAAAGTGCTTTTTCATACGAGGATACATTCAGGGAGACATGACGTATAGCTTTGAATCACAAATCACCGACACGAAGAAAAGGCTCAAATTATTTTAATTTATGTGCGGCAGCACGAAAATAAATTGTGTCTGAGATATATTTGGGAAAGGACCTTGTGTATGTAGATCGAAGCTCACATCTACCGAAGTAGAATGAACTCAGTGACACGCTCTTTCACTCCTGAATTATCGAAGAGACTCAGTTCATTCCTGTGTTTCCCTGTTTTGGATACTCTTATGCCAAGTCGAATAATTTCATTGTACGAATTCAAGTCTTCAAAATGACAGAAAAAAAATGAGCAGGAAAAATTCAGAGAATAGATAATATATTTATTAGTCTTCATGGTTTAATATTCCGTGGGAAAGAATAACTTCTGCAAACTCATTCCAGAGCTGAAGCCCTATACTGTAGAAGAATGCTATGTAAAAAGATGAGTTCACTGGAATATATAAGAGTTTGTTCGAGGAATCGTCACTTTCACAACGACCTGTTGCCCAATAATACAGAAGTTTAGAAGGAATGACCTTCTTTGTACGTTGAACGCCCATATACGCATTATAATATTATAATATATTATAATATCAACAGGTAATTAACAATACCCGTCTGCTTGGTCAAGATTACTTTTATTTAGTTTCTTTTGTTGCAAAGAAGAGGCTCTGCCTTTCATTCCCAGTAAGTATTTGCTGCGGTCTCACTTTCCCTGAACCAATCACCTTATCCTCATATTTGAATGATATGGTAGAATGTAAATAAATAAAATAATAAGGTCACTTTGAGAGGGCTAGCAGCTCGAATGGCAAGTCCATTGTGCATGCATGACAATACTATCTTCCTCAACAATCAACATTATATTTTATGGGAGCATTCACATTTACACAGAGAATTATGTAAAAATTATTGTGCGACCCTGTTTAATTTACCATGGCGAAAAAAGGTTATTGCAGAGAGCTTCCATCCTTACCGAGTAGGATGTTGAGAGGATCAAGCCCACAGCATATTTTTATCGTCGATAATAAGCTATAAAATGTCCTGGTCCTAACCAAAATTGTATTATTTGCACAGCGAAATGAAAAATTTCTTTTGAAGGGAGCGAATTCATGCCGAAGTCATGTCCAGATAAAAGGAATTGCGGACTTTGAAAAGTTGAAGTTAATTAAGAAGATAAAGTTTTCGAGTGGGTGGTAGGACTCCAGCAAGAATGAAGAGATGCAAGTCATAGAATTTTAATATCTTATTTGCTGAGAAATGATTTTATCATAACGTGATATAATATTTAAAAATAAATTAATCTATATTCTAATTACGTTGGATTATTTTTTATTTCGGTTTAAAAAACAATCTTAACAGTGCCCCCAAACCGAACCGTTGCATACTCTCTTCCATTATCGTCAATTTAGCTTCCAATTATGTTTGGAATTTAATGTCATCTTCGGTCATGCTCATCCTAGACGGTAAACGTTCCTTTCTGAACATGTATTTTTTTTTGCTTTGGCTCCATTAAATTAAGTTTATGTTCCTTGCAAGGCTTCTGCATAGGCGGCAAGTGTCGGGCTATATTGTATATGCGAAAATGTTCGGAAGGAGAAGGATCCGGTTTGCCTCTATTTTAAATGAGGATATCATTGAAAGAAGACGTTTCGCATTGTGTTGAGTTTATATATGTATATCGAAATAGCGTAGCGACGCAATCGAGAACATCACTGTGAACTTATGAAATATTTATAACAGTGTGTTATCCGGAGCGGCCGAAGGGTGGGTTCAGTTCAGACGGCAGATTATAAGGACATGATTTGGATGTCTACGGTTGACTATGATCCCACAGGACCGTTTGATTCCTTCTAGAGGGTGTTATTTATGTTGCACATGTTGAGATGCGACAAAAGATACAGCATGAACAAAGCGTCTTGGCGTTGAAATTTATTGATTGTATCGCTGAAAATAAGTATGTGTTTTTCGATATTGATGGTGTCCTCTGCTTGAAGGTTCTACATTGATTTGTGGTATTTATTTTTCTGCAGTTTATCGAAACTCGTAAGCAAATCAAGAGCAGTTTGTTGAAGAGTGGTATGGGTAAACCAAGTTACTTCGAATAGAGATACGATGATTCTAAGCGGCTATCCTGTTGGAGAGTATTTTGTGAAACACCAATCTCCGTGGTTAAAAATGTTGCTAAAATAAAACATTACCGAGCATAATCGGCATAGGTAGGCTCGTGAAAATGTGCCAAAGTATGTTTTTGAATTGCTCTCGTCCTGTCGCACCGAGCGGCGGAATTTCGAGAAGTGGACTAAAGTCAAAAAGTTTGGTTCTGCTGAAGGACAGTTATAGTTTCTCTATGTTTAACGGATTTGAAATCCAAAAATAAACTCGCAAGATTTACTTAGATTTTACAGAACAAATTTTTATATGATCCTGTTGAGTAGTGTCGATCGAAACTGATATTTCCCTTTTTTTCGTATGGCCTGTTGATTTTTTTCTCAGATTGCGGTGGTGTTTGTTTTTGCTTTGCAAGATTGTCTTTTTAAATATTTACAATATTAGAATTAGCGACAGCCGCACAATATGTTCACCCACCGATTAAATGAAAATCTTTATTTATTAGTGGTATACGAGTATATGGGTCAGCTTGGCCTGCCACTCCCTGTCCTTTTCGAATCTATGCAATTTTGAAAGGAAGACGAAAACTAAATGCCTTTGGTTGTGAGAATTCCTGCAAATTTTCATTGATTGCAACAAACTATACAATTTATATACAAGCTGCTGGAAAATTTAATTTTACACAATTTATCTTTCGAGGCAAACCACTCATTAAGCCATTTTCGGACGTCGTCGTAAGAATCGAAGTGCTGCTCAGCGAGCGGGATCCCATCGCCCATCGTCGAGAACAGGTGCTAGTCGGAAGGGGCCAGGTCTGGTAAATAAGCAAGATGCGGCAGCACCTCCCAGTTGAGTGTCTCCAAGTAGTTTTGTATTATTTTTGACGATTTGCGATGGTGCTTTTTCGTGAAGGAAAATTAGCGTGTCATGCCTTTGTTGATAATCCGTCTTTTTTTGCGCAAAGCACGGTGCAATTTGATCAGTTGCTTGTGGTAGCGATGACCATTGACAGTTTCATCAGGTTTCAACATCTCATAGTACACGATATCCTGCTGATCCCACCAAACGCACCGCATCGTCTTCTGTCCGAAGCGATTTGGTCTTGGGGAAGATGTTGATGGTTGGCCGAGATCAACCCACGATTTCTTGCGTTTAGGATTCTCAAAATTCATCCACTTTTCATCGCCTGTCACAATCCGATGCAGGAACGCCTCCCTTTTTTGTCTGGTGAGCAAAATTTCGCATGTGTTTCGGCGTCGCTCCATTTGCCTATCGTTTATTTCATGCGGCACCCATTTTTCGATCTTTTGAATCTTCCCCATGACACTCAGACGAATGGAAATGGCTGGTTCAGTAGCACCCAATTGTTCGGCGAGTATTTGTTGCGATTGGGTATCATCTACGTCCAAAAGAGCCTGCAATTGATGGTCATCTACCTTCCTGGGCCGATTTTCACGTTCCTTGTCCCACAAGTCAAAATTACCGTATTTGAACCGACGAAATCAATCTCGACACGTTGTTTCCGATAAAGCACTTTTGCCACAGGCCTCTATAAGCGTTCGATGCGGTTCGGTAGCCAATTTCTTCAAATGGAAGCAGAAAAGCCGAAGTGCATATGCTCGTTTTCTGGCACAATACTAGACATGATTACCGAAGGAAAAATGTATGTTTTTGTATGAAATTGCTGACAATATGCACTGCTTAATGTTGACAGATGTCAAACTCATAAAAAAATATGGCGTGTCCAAGGTAGTGGTGGGTAGTGAGTGAGTGAGGCACGCAAAGTGAGTCAATCACCGAAAATAGGCACAAGTGTCGACACAATCACTACACTTGTGTCGACACAACAGCCCTCACTTTGCTACTTCCATCAGAGTCACCACACTACATGGCTCGTTCATTTGAGGCAGGTTTTGTGCTCGGTTGGCAGGCAGGCACACAACTCACATGGTGTGTTATTTGGAGCTGTGTCGCTTTTCAATGCACAGACTGCCCGACTCGCACATTTGATGCGGGAGTAGCTCGAGTATTTTTTTTTGGTTTCGGAGCGCCAAAACATGATCGACTTTGATTTTCTTTTGGATCTAGCATATGTATTATTTACACATAATACATATATATAATATATGCCTGGAAATCATTTGTTTCAAATTAGGCTTGGAAGACTGTCATTATTATTGTGACTGTTAGGCTCAAAGGTTGTGAGTAAAATTATATTGGGTGTAATCTGCTAGTTATTTGATCAATTTGTAGTGTTAAAATATTGACGGTAAGTGAATTTCAAAGATTATTTGATCTACTATTAAATGCAATGATGTCCTAGTAGAGAAATGGAAGGCAGTCTGAGGAAAAGTAGCTGGACTTGGAATTATTTTTCAATGATTTCCAACGAAAAAGCAAAATGTGGACTTTGTTCTACAGTTCTCTCGATGAAAGGTGGAGCAGTGTTCAATTTAGGACGACATTTAAAGTCAAAGCATCCTGGAGTTGAGAA
The DNA here is from genome assembly GCA_963942545.1 of Oxycera nigricornis. Classification (NCBI taxonomy): domain Eukaryota; kingdom Metazoa; phylum Arthropoda; class Insecta; order Diptera; family Stratiomyidae; genus Oxycera; species Oxycera nigricornis. The sequence goes on from OZ012659.1 coordinate 1,225,214, forward strand.
CTCAAGAGTTTCAGCCAAACACGTTCAACCAGAGTCACAAGTACAGTCACAGGCTACCGAAATTAGGGATTTACAGGTAACAAATAGTTCTGATAGCATTGTTACCGTACCCATCTCAGGGCCGAAGGTACGAAAAGTTGACCCATCTGTTCAAAGCTATTTTTCCAAGCCATTGCCTGTTAGCAGATCCAAGCAAATCGATGACCAATTGGTACGCATGATAGTGAAAGAGTTTCAACCATTTTCTATCGTAGAAGATTCCGAATTTCGCCAATTGCTGAAAATGCTTAATCCTAGCTATAGTTTACCAACTAGGAAAACTATTTCAACGGGGCTAATCCCTCAGTTATATGAAAAAACTAAAGAAAGCATTAAAGAGTATTTAAAGAATGCAAATACGATAACTATTACAACTGATTCTTGGACATCAGTTAATACGCAAAGTTTCATAGCAATAACCGCGCATTTTATAGATGAAGGCGTGCAAATGAAGTCCTTTCTACTCGATTGCTTTGAATACGAGGGTCGGCACACTGCAGTAAATTTAGCATTTTGCATGCAAAATGTAATTTCGGAATGGGAATTGACCGAAAAGGTAGAAAGCGCCGTTAGCGACAATGCTTACAATATTGTTGCTGCAATTCGTCTTAGTAATTGGCCACATATTCCTTGTTTTGCTCACAATTTAAATTTGATTGTTCAGAAATCTCTTTCAGAAATTTCTGATGTTATTTCTAGAGTCAAAACAATTGTCGGATTTTTCAAAAAGAGTTCGCAGGCTTCGTACAAGTTAGCTCAAATGTAAAAACAAATGGGATTGCCAGAGCTTAAACTAAAGCAAGATGTTCCAACAAGATGGAATTCAACTTATATTATGTTTTCACGGATTCAACAGGTAAAGGAACCGCTACTGTCAACCATAGGTCTTCTCAATTCAAATTTACCACAAATATCGCAAAAAGATTGGAATATAATAGAAAGAGCGTGCGATATTTTAGCTATTTTTAATGAAGCTGTGACAGAAATGTGCGCTGAAAAATCAGTAACGCTTTCGAAAGCATACGTAATTTTACTTTCAATTAAAAATTTTGTAAGCCATTCTGCAAATGAAGGGGAAGAAATACACGAAATACGAAGATTTCTTAAAATTATGAGGGAAGAAATTGAAAAAAAGGTCAACACTTATGCAGAGAATCCAATATGTTTGCAAGCCGTATTGTTAGATCCCCGATTCAAAAGACAAGCATTTCCCGACTCTTCTATTTTCGAACAAATTTACAAGCAAATTTCCGAAGATGCCAGTAAAATTATTTTGCCGTCGACTTTGGAAGAAAATAATATTAGCATGCAGCCCACTTCCAGTAAAACTTCCCTCTTGTGGAAAAATTTCGATGCTAAAATGGATATGGTCAGATCCCAACAAAACCCGATTGCGGCCGGTGCCCTTGAATGCGATAAATATCTACAAGAATTATACTTAGAGAGGACTGCAGATCCCCTGTCCTGGTGGGCAGAAAGAAGACATACATATCCGAGACTCTTTCAAATAGTATTGCGGAGATTAGGAGTGGTCGCGACTTCAGTTCCTTGCGAGAGAATATTTTCAAAAAGTGGCTATTTTTTGAATGAAAAAAGAACCAGGCTTACGTCGCAGAAACTATCACAGATCTTATTCCTTAATGTAAATTTGTAATTTCATTAATTTAAGCTTAGCTTATAAACAAACTATATAATATGCAATATTGTATGAATATTTGTAGTTCAAGTTAGTTTTTTATGTTGGAAAATTGTTTAATTATTTTGAACAAAATATAATATCTGAACATCGTTTTTCACTCCTTTGCAAATTATATTAAAAAAAACAATGACACATTTGATTGACTCATACAGATTGACTCATCAAAGTGAGTGAGTTGAAGTGTGTTGACTCACTTAAAAGAGTCGTTTTTCCCATCACTAGTCCAAGGTAGCTTAATACGCTCACTCAAGCCATCTATGACCAAACAGCGGATTTAAGCTTATACACTTGGTACTAATGATAAAGTACCACTAAATAAATAGAACTTTTCATTGAATGGATGAGTTAGCACTTTGTGCAGCCAGCACATGGTCTTTGTTTTTGATTTCGCTGGGACCGGTGGCTACATAAAATAATTGAAATAATGATAGTAAAAAATATTTCTGCCGTAAATTTTCAATAATTTCACAATAAATGGGAAATATATATTATTGCAATGTAATTTTGCATTTATTTTTCAGATGTAAATCAACCGGGCAGAATGTCCTCTGCTTCGAAAAAAGCACACCCTTAAAAATATAAAAGTAAAATTCAAATTTGCCACAATAGTATGCCATGTTCGTATATCATAAATGAATAAAACTGCATACAACAAGAAAAGAGAAATCAGCTACGGCTGCAATTTTTTTAACGTATCATAACAGGACGGCAGTTGGTCTACCAAATCCCATACACCGAAAATTAAACATGGTTCATTCAAAAATCTATTAATTTCGAAAAATTATCTCAGTTTTATTACACGCCTTCTAAAAAATTGTATTTGCTCAAAACGCGAAGCCTCTAAAAAAAATTTTAACGAAGGATAAGCGTTCGTCAACAATTTACTGCTCAATATTAAGGAAAAATTTGGATATCGCATCCTTGGATGGTGATTTTCCATTCAATTTCTCTTAAATAGAGTTTATACGTGATTTGTTTATTACTGTTCAGGAACCCAAGCTTAAAATTATTTTGTTAGGATCCATTTTTTCCAAATTATTTTGGCTAATAACAGAATGTAAACAAATCATCAAGTGCCCCAAAAGCAATCATAGACCCTTTTATGTCAAGACATAAAAGGGTTTATGATTGCTTTTGGCGAAAGGGTGTCGACAGGCCTGTGCGAATAAAAGCGATAACCAGCACCACAAGTGCAGTATCTTTTTTTATATTGAAAACTTCAATTCGCCAACCTACTATTGACGAATCAACCCCCGCCGCAAGAGGATGCAATATCTTTTCTCAAGTAGCTTCGACGATGGCACAATCTCGACAGCCTTAAGAAGGTTTGTTATCGCATAGAAGGTGAGATGAGTTCTTTATCGTTGGGATTAGGATCATGTATGTACGCAGCTTATGTTTGCATAGGCTCTCTTTGTGATGTGGGACCTATTTCTGAACGATATGGGAATAGCGAATTTTTGTCATAAATATCTTATAAGGCGAATTCTTCAAGAATACGATTATATTGAAGTCGGTTCTCAGGACTACAATTCATAACATATTTACTTATTCTTGTGAGAAAATGGAACTGTTTTCTAATGGTTGACAGTAAAAAGAAAGTAGAATATACTACGAATCTCAGATGGTGTATCGGTTTGAAAAAAAATGAGCACGTTTGGATAGGAGTTTGCCTAGAAACATGATTACACATCGTTAATTTGATTATGACCGTACGTCTTGGTAGACAATATCCGTGAAGCTGTACCATGTGAATCGAAGCACGCTTTCTGTTTTTGGGATTCTTCCAGGAATTGCCGGCGAAATACTCCATCTACTCGACTGTCGAGATTGGGGCAATATGTAAGGTGAGTTACACATGCAAACATGTGTAATGTCTAATGAAAGCCTCTGCGTGTCACCATGAATTATTCCAATTCTATTACAGATAATAATAATTGAATTGTGTAATTTTTCATGGAGCATTCGTCCTATTTGAATCCACAATGTGGTGAGCTCTCGTGTCCTGCAAAATGCGATTTGAAAGCCACGAACACGATAAAGTTTATGGACAAATATTGATGTGACTGCATACAATAGTGAATTGTGAATCGTTATCTAACCATTTAAATTGGCTATAATCACACGATTTCGTATTTTAGTTGAAAATTCACTATTATAATTTTATTATTCTTATGAAATGACTGGAAAAATTGACATAAATTGATCGGATTCCCTATGAATCGTTTAAAATAATAGCACACTGTGTACTGCCAGGAAAAATAACACCATGACTTTGAAATGCCCAAAGCTGTTATATTGGTTTCCTTTAAAAAAAATTCAATTCCAAATCCCGAAAATATTCACAAAAAATTACCTGGGAATAATTCAAACCAATTGTTTGACAATTCTAGCTATTAGTCACCTCCAACTCATAGCAACCACATCCAGCAGTCTGAGTTCTTTGATGTCGCATATCATCCAAGAAAGATTCCTGCAGTAATTTCTTGCGGGCATATATTCCGGCCGAATTGTTCACTTAACTTAATTTGCGGAATCTCCTGTTGTGGTCGCAGGACACCTCACTACGAAGATAAAACTTGGCACCTGGCCACTGTTTACGAAAAGACGAAGAGCAGTTGATTGCTGAAAAAATCAAGGATCTTAAACGCACGCGCCATGAACATTGTAGTGAGAAGTATTTCTTCCCTCGAAATGTTCTTATTATTTCGGTTTTACAGATTGCCTAACATGAACTCCTTAACAACATGATTCAGGATTCGTCTTGGTTGCTAGATTATAGAGGAAGTCATTGAAAGGATTCAATTGTTCGCGATTCAAGATAGCAAGTTCTCTGGTTAGTTCTGCCGTTGGACTTTGTGAGTCTCTCTGAAAGCATTCAAATTAGTAAAGGCGAATTGTCCGAATTCAAAGGGGTGGAAGATTGTCTGATTCTACTTATTGTATATTGTGTAAATCATTTTAACGAAAATATTATTTTTGAGGTAGTTTGATTGACAGGTTCATTAGTAGAATCGATAATTACTGTCGTTTTTGAGGTCTTGTGAGCAAGCAAAGGATGATGGTGTACTAATTAATCCGACAATCATCGCTATACATCCTTCATGCTGGACCGAAATGTAGCGCATTCATCAACTGAATACCGGGAATTTCGAAGTGCTCCGTCGAAACCAAGCATATTCAGTGTACAGTATAAGCAAATCAGGCTTATAATATGTAAAAATGATTCGAAAGTCCTGGCGTCGGACGGGATTGAATGCCTACAGCATTCCAAAACTCTAAATGATTTCTGTCCTTGCCCTTCCAAAAAGGTTGCGTATATCATCCCTAAGGACAGAGCAGAAGTAACCAATGGTAACGTGCAGGCGCATATGTCGCCACAGAATGATGAGCAAGCATGTCACACAATGATTTACGGCGGAAGACTGTTAAGCTGATTAATTTCGTGCTATTGGTAATTGTTTTCTGATGATGGCCTATCGAAGCACAAACGTTATGTTTGCATTGATAAGTGAATTTGCAATCAATCATCATGTATCCTTCAAAATGAATTTAGGTGTTGCTCTGACAAGGATAACGCCAAACAAACCTCATTATTACCACGCGATGATATTTGATATCTGAGTGAGTACCACCTCTTCCTACTTCCGTGTAACACTAAGCCACATAACATAACTATTTGAAGCTAAGAATAGAGTTGGAGAATGTCTGCTCGATAAATTCACTAAGCAGTTTTAATTCAATGGCTTACGCCATCTTAGACTGATGCGAAACCAAAGAAGTTGCTCGGAGCGTACAGGAAAATTTTTCACTTTACGGTCGAAACGAACTTCAAACTAGAATTGGATTTGAGGAAAATTTCGATAGTTCACAGAAGAAGTGAAAAGATGAATTAACAAAATTAGCAACTTTTCAGATATTGGCTTTAATCGATACAACTTGTCCCAAAGCCCAAAATTTCAGACCATTTTGTGGAGAATTATTTAAACTTTTTAATTTTATTTTGGCAATTTTAGACCGCCTTTTTTGACCTGGTATCACTTACGCTGCGATAACAGGAAGAAATGAAAAAAATTAGCCTGATTTATTACGGTCTGCTATAAAAAAATTTGCAGGAGCCGAGCATCGCTTAGAAGTAAGGAGCGCTCCTGTGAAATCCTCAAAAAATTATTTTTTCTAGGATTTTTGAAATATTCCGTGCCGCACCATTGTTGGTTTGTTGTAGTAGCATCCCCCTTTATCAAAAGGTGGCTCACTTAGGCCACGATAGGCCCATTGTGGATCCACAGAAGATCAGGGCGGCAATAGAACCTGCGGGATGATTAGAACTATCCAGATTCTCGTATGAAGCTGACAATGCAGTTGATATTTAAACTGGCTACTTCCGTAAGGTTGTCCAGGAAAGGCGAGTCAAAGGTTTGCATGCGCTTCCTGGACAATGCTGGGCATTCGCACAGAATGTGTTGGATTGTTTCTTACTCATCCTCTGATCTGCAACATCGGCATAAATCATTGAAAGGGGCCCCCAATCCTTCTGCGTGTCTGCCGATCAGCCAGTGTCCCGTCAGTATGGAAACGATGGAACTCAAGGTGCCTCACCATGCTAAATAATAATCCATAAAAATATAAAGTAGGCCTCCTAGTTTTTAAAAAAAAATATATGGAGCTGTTGCACTGCCATCAGGATATACCTGTATTTATCAAATTGCAAAAGTTTTTAACTATTTTTCAAATTTTTAAAATATCGTTCGGTACCTTTTTCCTAATTCTTCTCGATTTATCCTAACATCGACAGAAATAGTCTTCCAGTTCATTTTAATATTTGACACCATTGATTTATCCACCTAAGACATTAATTTCCGCTAGAAACACATTCTGAATGCTGCCCACACCAAAACAGATTCTTTCCCTTGAGCATTTTGCGAAGTACCTTCCTTTGCTCGAATCATGCCTGAATTAACGACATCCATTTGAAGCGTGAAGATTCAATCTTTATCCATGAGAAAAGATTTAATCTTCACGCTTCGACTGGAAATTTGGAGCAGCTTAAAAAAAGAATCAATGACGCTAGTATTGACATTAAAAAAAGACTTTTAAGGGTGATCATTCCCGCGGTGTGTTTGATAATATACATTATCTCGAATTGCAATCAAATTAATATCACTGCTATCTCATCAGCAATTCCATTTGAAATTGCAGCTTGTTCTCGTTGAACTCGCATCATTTATTTACGCACTCAAGCATAATACGTCTTCGTGGATATTTAAGGAGAACACCTAGATTAAATATTCAAACTGATTTTATAACGGAGATGCGATTCGTCAATGTCACCTGCCGATAAAATTCGTATCATGGTTCGCTTGAAACAGGATGGATGCCATTTGTGTTATGATCCGGTCGAGAAGAGACCCTTGATAAATACTTTTTGATTCAATCGCCTACCCTCGTAATGTTAATTGAATCTAGGACCTAGGCAAATATCTTTGCCGCGGCTGCCGTCGAACGGAAATGCCAATCTAAGCCGGATATGATTTCTTCAGGTTTCAATATGCAAACTCTTATAGTACGACATCAAAGCACATTCCCAGGACTTTTCGGAAGACGCTAACGAAGATAGCAAGCGACGTAATTTGTTTGTCTTGCATTAACTTGGCTTTTATTCTTACGGGAAACGTTACTGGCAGCAATTCCTTTAGTCTGCGAACCCTATTTTCTACTCTACCAAAGTTGAAAGCAGGCTGCAAAGGAGATGTGTGCATCTACTTATATAGCCAAACATGTTAGTAATAATAAATATTTTTCATCGTTGTGGAAAATTTGATAAGTAAATTCAGCTGGGGGCCAATGCGGGACGACGTACAAATGAAAACGAAGAGTTACATTTTCGAGAATGGGGAAGAGGGTTGCGTATACGGAGTAGGTTTATTCAAAATGGCAACATAACAGCGCTTCTCAGAAAATATATTTTTCATGAGTGACGAACGATTCAGACATGTTGAGGGACAAAATTTCCATATCCTGTACGCTCACAAAATGATGCATGCCACTTGAAAAGTAATAGGATGCCCTGCAAAATGTAATCTGAACCTGCTTGAAGAATATACTAGAAACAGTTTGTATAAGACTGAAAAGGAGTGAGACTCCATAATCTTTTACTCTTAGTGAAAACGCGACATTTGATCGTAATGGCGAATTAAAATGTTTTCATTCCTCAGTGTTGACTTTATTAACTGGTTCATAAGGGTTGACTTTTAATTTTTTTTAGGCAAATTTTAAACAAAATCTGGTCTTATTCCCCCTTAAAGGCAACACTAAGAAGCTAGATGATGCACTTTTTGTAATACGGGATCAAACAAACGCACAAATCATTAGTTTCAAAAGGTCAGAAATAAACAACTACTGACTTAAGGGGGCAGTCTGTGTTTGTTGCATGAAATTTCAATATTTTTTTTTCATCTAAATATATGTTAGATTGTTTTGAAAGCTTTATATAATAAAATGCGAACATTCAACATTACAAAAAAATTTAACTTGTTTTCCAATCAGTGTGACAAAATGGCGGCTATAATAGAGCCTTATTAATTAAAGTCTTGCGGGAACTTTCCAATATAATTAAAAATATAACGATTATTACGATGCATATACTGTGTTTCAAACAGTTCTTCTTTCAAACATAATTCTAATCTTCTTGTCACTCATAATAATCAGAATAAACCTGGGAGTGCAGACGTGCAATCTATATCCCAGTCTTTTATTACCAAAGTGGAAGATGGGTCTGCTCGTCTCAATCTGGCTATCGTTTATTATTGACGCAGCTCGAATGCCAATAATGAACTGAAAATGATGAAAATTTAAATGTGCCAAGACCAGAATAGAATGAGATCCACGAAAAGGACGAGGTGCAGCGAAAATTTTCAGAATAGCAATAAATTGGCATAGGGTGAAAATTGACATTCTTGTATTGTGAATTGAATCGTGAAAATTCTAAATGTTGCTATGACCGGGAACGCATGAATTTCCAACATGATGGAAACTCTCGCTCAATCTTCATTTTCCATTTTCGAAAGATGGTAAGACAACGTGATTTTTCCAGTAGTTGCAACTCTGATGTCGGCATGTGTGCTTTTAGCCATCGAAAATTCCACTTTAGAGTCGAAAGGAACGATTGATGGGTTAACAGATTCTGTGCCATATATTTGATGTTCCCCATAAAATGCTATCAGTGTCTGTTTAAGTTCGGAATGGGATCGAGAGTTATTGAAGAAGTAACCACCAAGAAGCAAATGTTGGAGTTTGCAGGGGAGGGGGGAGAAAAGTTGTTCAATAAACGTGCTTTGGTAACTATGTTTCGGACATGATAAATACACAAAATATGTTGCAAAAAAGAAAAGTTTTTCCCTAACTTTACAGTTGAATCACTTTCAATACGAAGGATGTGTGAGGACAAGCGAACCAGAATTTTTCCGGAGAACTACGCAGAAAGTGCCTTGCATGTGTTGTTCAATCTCAACTATTTAACCAACTATTTCATTAAAATTGGAAAAACATCCCCTGAAAATTGTTTCGATCGCTTGGAATTGAAAGGGAAATGGGTGTTTTTTTTTTATTAAAGTAACATTTATGAAACATGCCTCCTTGGAATTTATTGCTAAGCTCGAATATATTGTCACATTTCAGATATACAACTAACATCAGACTGTAATATCGAGTCCGTCGTATCCAAATTGATCTTGGCCATTCTTACTGATGAAAAATCAAACATGAACATCTTTACTAAGCATCAAATTGTCCTCCTTTTCATGAAATATTTTCAGCAATTCTGACTGTGAACAGGCAAAGTTTTCATGGACAGCACTGCTTATATATTTGCTTTTCCGAGCAAAGTTTTTCTTCTGAACTTCACCATTTTGTCTTTACCATTTTGTCTCTCATGAAAATAGATGATGACAAAATTATACGGCAAAGTTGCTTCTTTCTGAGATCATGCTCACATCAGAGATTCCCCAGGATAGAAAAGCTAGTAAACTATAGTCATATACCGCGCCCACCTGTCTAAGTTTCGTGCAACTTTTGTAATTGAATTTTCAGGTGCCAACAATATATTTCTCGGCAATTCCAACAACAACCTTAAGTGGAAACCGCGATACTCCCGGAAAATTTCAAAAGGATTCAACTCGGAAATTGAGCCGAACAAATCAATACAGCTGTGCCTCGAAATTTTTCGAAGGGATCAACAAATGAAAAGATGATTTTCTAGGCTTACATTGAATTTCAATATGTGTCGAAACGTTTCCGTCACATTAAAGAAACGGATTGAGTTGAGGAAAGATGTTACGCAACGAAACGTTTCCCATAGCGAAATATGTAATATGAAAAAGCAGGCAAAAGATATCGGAGTCTCACATTGCATGGCAGGAATATGGTCGAGATAAATAGAAAATTGCCATCTAAAAGAGACATGCTGTCACAAATTGGGAGTGAAAGAAGTGCGCGGTGTGGATTTAAATCAATTCTTTGGAGCATAAACATTTATGAAATAGCATATCTCGTAATTCATTCCGATTTCCATTGTGCACAGAGCAAAAACTCGTCACGACGACATTAAATTCAAATTTTCCAAGACTCCATATCCATCAACCCATCGCCTCGTGTTACATCCTTTGGAAATATTTGTATTATATCTTCAAAAATAATGCTCGCACTGCATGAGCCTTTCTTTTTCGTCCTAAAACAAAAGGAATTTCCATATATTATTCGTGAAAATAGAATATGATTTTCCAGGGTCATACTTTGTCATACAATCGGAAAATTCTTTTCAACTTTAATGCCGGAAAAACGACGTAAAGTTGAGTAAGTAACAAGTTTTGGAGCGTTTTTCTCGGGAAATGAACAAAAGGAAAATTTTCCGGGTGCGTATTCATACATACAATAACGGCACATGTGTGATTCGCTTCGTTTGCCAGGACTTGGATACTCCTGCCGAGAAGAGGCGTTGGAAAGCAATTTTCTACATGATTCCTTTCAGTTGTAGCTTCCGCTGAGAGAAGAGTCATATACAAAATGTTTTTTTGGCCGTCGAGAAGAACACACAGGTCATGTGGAGGGAAGTCAGGTCCAATGAAATGAAGCTTCTTGGTGAAAGTTGGAGAGCTAACCGTAAATCCGATTTGTTTAAGATGTTGCTTAGCTTGTAGAGGATTTCCTCACATCGGCTCAATGAATTCAATTCTTTGAATTTTCCGATACTAACTATAAAACTGCAGTGGATAGAAAAAAATTATCCAACCATGAAGATACAAACCGATGCAGTTGATTTTCAAGTTTTCGCACTAGGCACAATAAATTTTACAGATAAGATGTAACAAAATAGGTCTGGCAGTATCCACCTTTTGCTTCTTCAAAGCAATCCCACTTATTTGTCTATTGGTTGGTTGGTTGGTTGGTTGTAGTGGCAGCCCCCTTTTATCCAAAGGTAGCTCACTTAGGCCACGAGAGGCCCATTGTGATACCACAGAATTTGTCTATTCAATTTCAATTTTATTTCTATTAGAATAATTTATCACTAATTAACAACACAAAGTTGACTATCTGGAATACTTCGCAAAAAGTACCTCGGAGCATTCACAACCAAGTATCTGATAAGCTTCCTGCGTGATTGTCGAATTTTGTTAAATATATTCATTAATTATTAATTACTTCTGTAGTTTTAGGATGTTAATTGAGTACATTAAGTCGTACCAACTAAAACGTTGCTTTTTATTATTTTGCAGGTATTTTCAACACTCAGACGAAGAGTGGGCGCGAATTAACCGCAAAGCGCGGGCCATAAAATGATTGGCAGAAGGACGGGTGCTCGCAAGCAAAATATTTCGTATCCTCCAAGTGACTGGGTTTTCAGAAGCATGCAGGCGCACGGTTGGAATTTCTAGAGGAAGAACAGAAGAACGAGGCATCCTATAATGGAGCAGACAAGTGCTGTTTTTAAAAGGCAGATATCAAGATGTTCACCGCGGAAATATTCCCAGGGAAAAATGAGTGCAACTTTGCACTGCTGCTCAACTCCAGCTGCTTATCTTGTCTGCTTCTTTGTCCTACTCCTGATAAACGCGCCGTTGGTTCATGCGGGCTGCCGCGAGGAGCATCGTGATTCCTGCGAAGCAATCTGCCCTCCGAACTCCAGTCATAATTGTACAATTCGCGCCGCTGTTATTTTGCCGGCGAATCCAATTTACGAAATGTCTCTAACAAAAATCCTCGCGGCCGTGGAACTTGCAGAGCGCCGCATTAAAAAGGATCAAATACTGCCAACCGGCTTGGATTTCGAATGGATGCCGTACGACGACAAATGCGATGCCAGCTATGCGGCAGTTTCGGCAATGGATGCTTACGGAAAGGATTGTGCTCATGTGATTTTCGGACCGGCATGCGACTATGCTCTTGGTAAGGTTTTCACCTGAATGAAATTCAAAGTCTCCCGAGACCTCCTTGTTTCCTTATTCACGGCTCAAGTTGGTGGAAACAGTGCATAGTTTTGCTTCAATACATTTTGCCCATCTTGCGCTTGGCTGCTGGCCGGACAAACTATGTTCTTTTCCATTTCAAGTATCCACACTTCCAATGACTTTTATATACATGAACATTTGAGATACGACTTTGAGATATCCGACACATAAAAGTGCACATAAATGGAGACATCCAATAGATTGAATGAGGTGATAGTTTCAACTTTCTATCGACCGGCAAAATATTATTCGTTGGAATCGACAGAGAAGAAGAGGTACCAGCAAACGCATCGTTCTCAATCAAATCTAACGAATATGGGACTTTGCCATAATTGAGGTCCTTACATTCATAACGTAACATGTCTAAAAAAAATTAATATGGAATATGGTCTTTACTTTTATTATTGTCCATGGTTCGAATGTAATGATGCAACCATTTTCAGTTCGAAAAAGTTAATCGACCTATTAATAATTGGTTTGGGCTGAAAATGATGATGATTAAATGACTAAAAATACTAAAAGTAGAGACCAAACTTGTTACGTTTCGAAAGTAAGCTTCTCAATTAGTACATAATTAATCATTGTCTCCTGCAACCACTACTTGAGAACACACTTAAAACTATCACATTTAGATCTGTTATATGGATTCGCTCCATTTAATACCATTGCAGCCTATCGCTATTTGACACATATTCATGTCCTAGAAGCAATTCAAGTATATCTACTTGAATTGAGTGAAATGTTTTCAAAAATCCAATCACAGCAAAGTTCAATTTGTTCAAGTGTGCTAGTCGTATTTAGTCGATTGCAATTACTTTAGCAGACAATTTAAATCTAGTCGAGATCTCTGATTGTGGGTGTAATTGACATCCTACATATTTTGGATCCCTTCAAGTTCCTGAAAATATCAGTCGTGTTTTCTATTAGAGAGATGTTTTAAATATACTTCCACTTTTCAGGAGTCCAAAGTGTTTGCGTATAAAAAAGGTCCCGCCTACTTCCATTATTCAATTTAATTTAATTTTGAGCCCAAGCATGTATTCTCGCACAGCTGTGAGCGAATTTCGCAAGATAGTTGATGGTTCCTTGAAATCACTTTATTCGCATCCAAGCGGACTAGCGGAGGTAGGCAGAAGACTTGTCAAGCAGGGCATCGAATCCATTCACCTGAAATTTACATCCAACTTGGAATCGATTAAGGCATCCGCTCTCCACATTAACACTCGCCCCATCCGCTTGACGTGCTCCTTTCCCAAGCACTCAATTAGTTCGGAAGAAATGTACTTTGCATGTATGAGCAACGGCTCGACTTTTTCCATCGACGATCTCGCACGTAATTCAATCTATGATTATCCTTCCATTACAGCGACGGTGGCGCGCATCACGAAATATTTCCGGTCGGAGGGGACTCCCCTGATAACGGTCGGCGGCTTCACTTTCGACTTCCAGAAGCCCAAAACCAACTGCCAGGACGAGTTCTACATGCTGCTCCGCGTTGGGATGTTGAGTTTCCGCGACATCGGCATGTTCACCGTGGCCGTCATGAAGAAGTAAAGTACCGCTCCTTACCGCCTAAGAAGTTGGGGGTAGTTCACTAATCGCACGCCTTGCTTTGTCCTTGTCGCCCGAAACAGGTACAACTGGAGCCATGCGCTGTACTTCTACGAGCGTAACGGCTACTACAGCGTGGCGGGGCTGCACACCTGCCATCTAGCGATGAACACGTTGGCCGAGTTCTTCCGGGATGCCGACATCACGTACTCGTCGTTCGTCACCGACGCGGGAACCGGAAACCTGACCGAAGACCTGATCCGGGAAGTGGGCGTGCAGAATGGCGGTAAGTATGAGCACTAGATCGTAATCGTTAAGGTGGCTCAACATTCCGCAGTCCGTGCTCGGGGCATTCCGAATGGTTCGTCTGAGAGCGTATCACACTAATTCGTTGTTCTCTGAAATAGGACCATGGCTCCTGGCCTAAAAAAAGAAGCCAAGCATATCGAATTTTTCCGCATTTCAAACCTTTGCTTCGGCTAAACGCGAACTGTCCATTCACATTCATGAGAATTCGACGGATTTTTACGCGGTCTTCGACGAGCAACTGCGAGTGTTGAGCCACCACAAAGCAAAAATAAAGCTTTCAGATCAAATGCGAGCCGCGAGTGAAAGCTTCTCATCTAACAAAGCTTTACTTTTGGTCATTTGAATATACAGTAGCACCTCGAAGTAACGCGATAGATGGGACCGGCGTCAACCCGCGTAGGTCGGGGTGCAATTTTGTGCATTCGCTCTGTGGGGAGGTGTCTCACATAAATCAATACACAAGATAATCAATTGGGACCAAGCGCCTATTATTTTTTATTATTTATGTTCAGTACTGCAGAATCACATAACACTAGATCAGTTCTTTTGATGAAGAAAAGCTCAAAAAAAAATTTAAAACTCTTCTAACGACACAATGATTCGTTTCTCGTCACGCAAAATCTGCTCATAATATGCTGGTGATGTTTTCACCCGTTGTTTATGGCGGAAACGCGTTTTTCGTTATAATTCATGTTGGAAGTTTTGCTTCCTTTACGGAGGTTCTAACGAAAAGTAAGCGACAGAAATGAGCCCAGAAAAACGTACAGAACGAATAACGTGCAGAACGAAAAAGCGAACGCAAAGAAGAAAGGAGAAGAACGTATCGGTCACCATGCGGCGCGTTATATATACGTTTACATGTATATAGTGCACATTTCTCCTTTCCCCGCGCGAGTGCTCGCTTGGAATATTCCTCTTCGTGTATCATGATAGACACATCCTATTTCTTGTATAATATAAAATAGCAGTGAACACGTTCATGTCTAAAAATTCAATTCATTCCCCCCCCTCTTTAATCTCTCTGCGAAAAAATTAACAATCGTGTCAGTAAATGGTTCAAAATTAATGAATGAATCAGTGTTGTACATAGTTGAAATGAAATAAACAGTGATGTGTGAAAAGTTAACTTTATGGCCAGCACTAGTCAAGATGAAAAATTGATGAAAACTATTGAAACGGTAAACGATTCAAAAGTAATTGAAACTACTGCAATTAGTCATGAAACAAAATCCAGGTAAATTTTAATGACTACTATTAATGAGTAAATTTGCCCAACTTTTTTAAAAAGTGTTTAAATCATTGTAAGGAGAATATTTCCTATCAAAAAGTTTGTCTTAAAATTCAAAGTGAGCACAATACATAGCAACGATGTGCAAATATAAAAGTAGAGCGGCTGGTTCAGTGAGCAGAGCGCCCGACACTTGCTCTCGAGGTCGAGGGTTCAAATACCCGCTCCCTCTGTTTTTTTTTACTTGAAGTTACTTTGTGTGAATAAAAGCAATGAGAAATTCTTATTTTGTCATATTGTATGCATTCTAGATTTTTGGATTTGTCACATTAATTCCTGAATTTTTCCTGCATTCATCTTGTATGTACAACTTTTTTACCTTTACATAATCATTTGCACAACGTAGCTAAACTTCCCACCGGACACTCCCAGAGTGCCTCACTACTATTTTTATGCTATTTCTAACACTAGCATACGTTTGGGCAAACTCTTAAATTTCTTTTATAATAAAGTCTTAACTAATTGTACTTCATTATTCTTTAATCGCATATATAGCTTTTTGACATTTTTATTTACATACTTGTCGTGACAGCGATATTCATGTCCTATTTTGTCCTACCTGGTTTCGGGGCTACTTCCAGCATAACGATTAAAACCCCTGTTACCTAGAATTAATTTGCGATAAATAGTTTGACGTCCGCTAAGTTTCATATCTAATCAAATAAATTTACAATGAGTTGCAAAAGTATGTGTATTTGAAGAAGAAATCAGGGTGTATTTTCTTATATTCTTTATTGGGGACGCAAACCATTAGGAAAGTTTTGGGGCTGTGCATCTATTTTTTGAGTCCCAGATACTTTTTTATCGCTTCACGCGTACGGCACATACATTGTGAAGCTTTCTTTGTTAAGATGGAAAGCCTCCTTTGAAAGCAACTTTCTTTCGTTTAGAGCGCGGAAGATTGATTGTTCTTGGAAATGTTGATGTTGTAGTTTCATGTTAACGTTAAGCAGCTGTCGTATTTATGCGAATCGTTTGCAAGCAAATATCCTGCAGCGATACAATGAAGCGCAATGAAAATGGGCCACTATCGTAAGTAACGGACGGATCGGGTTGGTGTTGTAAGGGGTTGAACAACAACAGAACGAATAATTAAGTACACTTGTTTGTTGCAAAAATTATTGAACATGTTCCACTGATAGCTTGGCCTTGGCTCATCAGAATGGCGCGCTCCGAAAGATTGCTAATCAGAAGCCTCTATTTTTAGATTAGAAACCGCCTTTGTTAGTCATTCGCGCTGTTGGTGGCTGGAAGCGATAAGATTGTTGGACCCTTTTGACGTCAGTTCCCGCTCGAACTACCCTTGGGCAACCTTCTCTTAGCCCCATGCAGCCATATATGGAAACAATTTCGGCATACTATTTGCATTGCATACATGAAATTGACTACACAAACTGTTCACCGCTTGCTCTGCACTGGGGGCGCAAACAAACGTTGTTTTCGTAACAAATTTAGAATGTTAACGTTGACACACGCATTGCACACTTTCGCCGTTAAATATTTCGTGTATGTACGTATTTTCTAACATTTGCTGCGTATGCCATCATTATTAGCGTATTTTTCGAGCGGTACTATGGACTGGATAGACCTTCGGTTGACCTGGAGCTGCAACTTTGTTCCCTCAATTTTTAATACTTCTTTTGAGCGAAAATTTCCTCCGCTCCATTTTCAATTTATGGCTTCCTCTAAGGTCTAGGATTTAAATAACTGACCATTTTCTACAAAAAAATACGAACGATATAGCAAAATGTTGGGACATAACCGATTTTGGTAAAGGTTAAGATTATGGTTCCTACCCCTGAAAGGAGCGGTAGTGGAGGGATCAAGAGAGGGGGTCTACTACCGTCTACTATTGCATAAAAACTTCGTTACGGTCACGGCCCCACTAAAAATAATTATTTTGCCTATTTCCAGAGATCATATGAATCCGTGATAAATAGGGATAACACTTTGGAGACACGTTTTGCACCCTCTCTTCTCCAAATGGTATTATTTTTAGAAAAGCTCTGTCGAATTTATTATTTGCAACTATTTATGGTAATTAATTATCATCGTGATGGGATTCATGTGCAAGGCTTTCTACCGAAACTCCACACAACCTTGCTCATAGTGCACATATGTATGTGTATATCGTTCGCTATTCCAGCGATAAGTGAACAACAACAGTTTTACGATCGCAAATGATATAATTGGATTTAATGAGCAGCTGTTATCGCGGCTTATCAGCGGAATCAACCATTCATAACAATTGGAATTCACTGTAGCTCAGATCCAAAATAAACATCAATATTGGATAATTGTAAATACCAGAAATGGCAACATTTGGCTATGATTCGCGAGCGGGCACCCTGATCCAGGGAAAGTATTGCGCGCTGTTCTGGTAGATGTAAGATACTAAGTGATCTATTGCTGTGGAAATTTAGTCCGCAGTTAGCCTACTTCATTCAAACACCTTGGATAAAAGGCCAACTGGCTGAAGTATCTGATAATATAAGAACGGATCGGCGGTTATGTTGTGGGGACTTTAATTTCATCAGTAAATCCTTATTTTGACGCGACGACGAATATACCAATTTTGATCTAATATTCCCTTTCCGAAGCAAAATTCAGAATAGCCCGAAATATTTTACAGCTCGATTTGAAAAGAATTATGTATATACGTAGTCATTAACTTCTCGTACGAAATTTCACGAATGGAAAATTAAATTGAATTCGTTGAGCTGCCAATCGAAGCGTATTAACAACTTTATGATTTGATAAATCTTTTATTAGATTATTTCAGCTGTTTTTTTATTCAATTGTTTTCGATCATCAAACCAAAAAAAATTTTCAAATCGATTATCCACTCACAAGGAGAGGCCACGGTCTCGACCTCTCAGATTTGGATGAAATTTGGCACATAAGCAGAAGACGTCAATGATATTCAATCCTTAAAATATTAGATCGCAGAAACCGCCCCCCCCCCGTTCCCGGTTTAAGAATAAAGCCTTTAAAGTTTTCAGCGATGCTTATGTATTAGTAAGTTTTTATGTCCGGCAGAAGCGGTGTAGTGTAGGAAGCAGCGCGACTAGCTCGTGATCGTGTGTTCGATCCCCGGTCGGTATTGTTTTTTTTTTTTGAAAAATTGTAGATGTAATTAGTTTAAGGTAAATCAGCAATGTTCAACTACAAATACATTTATTTTTAGAAATCAGCAAATTATTCGATCATTTAGATATGTAAATTATACTAAAAACTCACTTTGAAGGGATGGATTGTTAAAAACTGTTATCTAATTATATTATATATAACTATATATAATTATATTAAACGGAGCAATATCATAGTTGACGGTAGAATTATTCCTTCTTAGAATCAATCCTGCGTCCTCTTGGTGTCTCATAGCCAACTCGGCAAAAAGTAATAAACCAAAGTGGCGCCCAACGTGGCTAGCCATAAATGCTATAGTGTTGAGTAATTGTGGCATATAGTAGATACTAGGGACGTAATTGTTTAACAGTTCCATAATTTCAGATTGCTGTGCTTGATGCGAGATCCTTGCCGGATGGTCATGCAATATGATTCGCATTAATTACACTCGATTTGAAAAAAAAATCTCAAAAAATTATTTAATAATTGTTCGAACGCCCAGCGCCATCCTTTAGATCTAATAAGCAATTATGCACCTCCGTGCTGTATGCAGCGCTTGTTAACGCGTATATGTGTGAGCGCGGAGCAAAATTGGCTCCAGATTCGTGTGAGCCGTCATAAGAACTTGACGCACTGCCCACGTGGCCTCTTTTTGTATCGAACTGTCAACGTTTATTGAATTGGTGATAATAATGGAAAGCACTAGGAAAGATAATAGGGTGTTATTTTCGATCACTTATAAAAATAACCATACAATAAAAATACAATGATACTTTTCGTCGACAGCTATTAAATCACGGCTATTATGAAATGCTTAAAAATAATTGGGTAGACATCACGAGATCATCGTGGCTCCCAAGTGATTATTCGTCTTGGACCAGTTGATGTCGAGACACCTGTGTAAACACTCTTTCACTTATTTTAAGGATAAGGGTGCCAAGTACCGTATGTAATTTATCCCAGCTTGTCGCCGTCGTTTGGTGAGAACCCAAGACCGATATCGTACCGTACCTTCCTGATGTTCTTCATGCTTCCGATAATATGGCTTGACATTTTGACACCTGGGATCAGCCATCAAAGAACCAAACAATATCTGCTTATATTGTCGAGAGTTGATCCTATTGAAAATCCTATTCGGCTTCTGTTCATAGCGAGCTATGCCAAACGCCTGATATAAATCTCACTATACAAGTATAAAAATCAAACCCTCTTGCCCGCGCACTAAACATTGCAGCGAACTGTATTGATTGCGACCTTCATCGCAACAAAGAACGCACCAACAATCGTGCGAAGGCAACAGGATGGCATCCTGAAGTTGTAGATATGAGTTATCAGATTCAGTGGTCTATGACAATGAATCCTAGGTAAGAAGCAATTTAAAAGATAAAGCTTCCATGAGAAATGGTTGGAAGACCCAAGTATCCAGCGACTGGCGGCGAGAGCTTGGAGATACGCATATTATATACTAAAGATATAATTCGGGCGGAAAAGCTGTCATGATGACCGGTGATGAAGGATGCAGATAACCGAGCGGCAAAATATTCTAAAGGTCACCAACATTTTTCCTAATCGAGAGAAAAGTCTTCTAAGCTGATCTAAAAGCCGTTTTTTCGCACGATAGCTTGTCGGTGCTCAAAAGGATGCCCGCCACACGCTTTCTGTGTTCACTGGCCGAGCATGAAATGAAAAGATTTTCCCGAGGAATTGGATAAATTCAGCTGCATCTGAATAGTGAAGCAAATCAGTGCCTGTAAGTTAAATATTCATGGAAACTCGTTGATCGCTTCATAGAGAGAATATTGGAAGATTTTTTTCAACGGGCAATAGGAAAAGTGCAACAAAGCTATCATCTGCCAAGGAATCACGATTTTGTTATGATAGTGCTGATCCAAGCAGCGATTGGGTCTCATTAAGGGCCGGGTTTCGATATTCTTCTTCGCCCGCTTTGATTTTCTTGCGTTAAAATTCAAACAGATCTCGTTCTCGAGTGGTAAATTGTAAACGCCACTGTTCTTTTAGATCGGCCGAAAGAGATTGGAGCTGTTACGACGAAGACGAAACTCTGGCTGATATCCATCCCATTTGAATATATCTGCCAAAGAACACGTGGTAGCGACTGCAAGCTAGATATCGGGGAGACAGACTACGCCCACCCGAGTTCCTTCTTGGGTTTTTGCAGTAACAGCGACGCCATGCCGACCAGCATGAATATAATATGTTCCCGCTTGAGTTGAGAGGCAATCACAAGCCATTTTAGCGCGGAAACCAGAAACCGGATCCGCCCGATAAGCTCAGAGCGTTTACAGCCTACTTTGCACATTGCACAGCAAACAAAGGATTCGCGGAAGGAACGTGATGTATCTGGCCCTGTGGCGCAGTAACCCAAGTCCTGGAATCGAATTCGATATGCAATTCCGTCCTCAGAAAGATGCTCCACCGGATTCCGATACTTTAACTATAGCAATAAGACTGGGGATGTCGATGGCGAACGTGGGGGATGCGATGCCGGCTTCGAGCGGCAACAGCTAAACGTTGGAGCCGTGTACATGTACAGTTCTGAAGCAACCGTTGGTAGCCGTGGACGTGGACGGGTCTTCGTGAAAGCACGCACTTATCTTGAGCGCCAGTGCTCCCATTCGGACGGACTGTTTGACTGTCGTGCGGTAGTTAGATCGTAGGAAGCAGTAGTCCAAGAGAAGAAGTTCAAAAGTCGGGACAACCGGGCCAGGACGACAACGCGATCCAACCACGTTTCCGGACGATTTTATTGGAAAACGCGCGATTGTTGACGAAAAAGAACCTGTGCTTCCATCCGTGCAAAGTGCACCCGCGTAAGCCTTAACAGTCGGAAGGTCAAGGCGAAAGAGTGTAGTGTAGTGTAGTCCAAACGGCTCGCCAAAAGAATAATGGCGATAACGAGTTTTCTCACCCAAAAATAGTGATGATAGTGTTCAGTGCGATCTAAACGATGGCAACATTGCTCGGGTGGCTTTGAAAGTACCAGGTTTTTGGAAGTAACGAACCATCGGCATATGCTAGTCGCGGCTTTGTAAGTGATCTGCTGCGCTCCAGCACGCTTTGTCGGTATTTAAGTAGTTTTCACGGTTGAATGGTAAGTTAGAATCAAAGCGATTTATCTCAAGGTGGAGCTTTCCGAGTTTATCTGGGAATCGAACTTAGTTGGCTACTAATCAGATAGAAGTTGGCCGATCGATGATTGCTATAAATAGACCAGCAAGTTTTGGAGGCGTTGACAAAAATGCCCGCAACATAGATGAAGTAATTTCCGGCATTGTCACCTGAACGGTGGAAGTTGTCTAATCAAGAAGCACGCGTCCATTTAAGCGCCATCCAAGCATTGGAGAGTGCATGCAAATACCGCAATATTCGATATGCATTTCAAGAGCTTCATTAGTGATTCCCATTTTTTGGATGCACCGCTCGTGGTGTTGATTTTCTCTGTAATAGTCGGTCAAGCTGTACCAGAAAAACCGAACCGAAAATAGCCTAAATACAACGGAAGGACGAGCTGCGAAAATCTTTCGTCAAAGATTTTTGCATCTGAAAGTTTGAGACTTGATGATTAACACCTCCACCACTAGCTCTTAGCGATGGAACAGCTTAGGCGAATTTTCAGAAAAAATTCATTGATAGTTCTCGTCCCGCTACAATGTTCTTTTAATGCTGGAAACTTATCTGAACGCAAGTCATTGAAGCCTTTGGCAGTCACTCACCCCTGTCTCGATAACGAGCGGACGAACGCCCCAGCAATGTCGAATGCACCGAATGAGATATTTTGCTGATGCAACGAATTTTTGGTCTCCGTTTTTCCAAGACGCAACTATCTACATGTGTAGATACATATTTGGTCGAATTTAAGTTTGCCGATCTTCACTGAAAGGTTCTTGTTGTTGTGGTCGTATCTTAGCTCTTTGATCAGTCGAATGTGGGGAAATTTTTACAGTGGGTGAACCAACAATCAGAAGATCTATTACTCTTGATTTTTAAAACATATTTGCTTTGGTGCACTATAATCGATGCGGTCCACTATAAAGTCAACTGAACCTTCTTATTCGAATTTGAATGCAGTATCGTGCACACCTGAAGTTATTTGTTGCGTTTTGATAGGTAGATTGTTCTCAAATTGCGCTGTACATCGAAACCTTATATTCCTCGTGCAGCCGAAAAAACCAACAGTGGTTTAAAAGAATAAACGACGTTGACTTCAATTAGGATAAAATGTTTACTATGATGATTATTCAGGATGTTTTACAAACAAAACCCCCAAATTTTAGAAGAAATGTTCTGAGAAACTGTCGATTAAAAAAATTATATTGTTGATCAAAGCTGATTAATTGTTTGCATTATTCAGCGGATCCAAAAAATGACAAAAACTCAAAAGTGATTGACTTGGCAGCAGTTGCGGTTTTCGTCGGCAATTCTTTGATCAATTTATATTGATTTTGTGTTTGATGTTTACATTAATTTCATTACTTTTGAAATAAAAACTGTTTAAGTAAGTTGTACCTTTAACCTTTTGCAACTTGCAAAATAAATTTATTACTTACACGCTAAAAAATATATACATACAATAAGAAATACAGGCGTCCTTTCAAGTTGGGGTAGAGGGTGCTCCTACTGGAATGTAAACTGAATGTAATTACTTTTAATGCAAATAGGAAACTGGTTGGACGTTAATACCAAACCTTCTTGGTAAATCACTGCCAATCTAGCTTCCTGCTGATTTTTCAAATTAATGAAAGGGTCTCGCCAGTTTTTATAACTGAAATATTGATGGATTTTTATCGCAATGTAGTTGCATTCTAGGCCTGAAGTACAAGGTTTGTTCCAAAAGTATCGCGAATTTTGAATTTCCGCGGGCTAAGTGTATTCGATTTTCGATATTTTTGTGGCACTATGATGGTACTCATGTTCTTCACTTATGCTGACAAATTCGGTCATTTTGAATCTTCAGTTAATTTTTGGAAGCTATTTTACTCGGACGTGTTTTGACTTGTCTGCGAGTTTTGTCAATTCCAAAAAAGGGTCAAAGAATCTGTATCAAGTTTTGTGCGAAAAGCAGCTTTAAGTGTGTGGACGCATTCCAAATGTTGACTGTGGCATATGGTGAAGCTACCTTGGACCAAAACAATGTTTATCAGTGGTACAAAATGTTCTCCGGGCGCCCCCTCGAAGAAAATAGTATTGGCCAATCGTCAAATCACCGTTAGAGAAGTTGCTGAGGACCTAAACATATCGATTGGCGCGTGCCATTCGATTTTTATCAATGATTTGGTCGTGAGACGGGTCGCCGCGAAATTCGTACCAAAATTGCTCAATTTCGACCAAAAACAATATCGCACTAACATTGCTAAGGAGTCGTTGGACTCTGTCCTTGACCACCCAAATTTGCCCCAGCGGGTCACAACCTTTTGACTTTGAGTTTTTCTTGTTTTCGAAACTGAAGAGGCCCATGAAAGGACGACGCTACGCCACGATTGAGGAGATAAAGACGGTATCAAAAGAGGAGCTGAACAAGATCACAAAAAACGATTTTTTGAAGTGCTTCAAGGATTGGAAAAAAAGTTGTCACAAGCGTCTAATATCTGTTGGGGATTACTTCGAAGGGGCAAAAATAGATATTGATGAATAAATAAATATTTTTCGAAAAAAACATAAAATTCTCGACACTTTTTGAACACGTACACATGAAAAATAATTGCGATATGTTATTTCAGATGTGTTGTAGAGAAATGAGGTATTTAAAGTTAAGCGGAACAGCAGGCTTATTATTCTAGAATTTTTAGATTATATCTTTGAGGCTGTAGAGCCGAGTGCCGATTGGAGACAAAAAACCATAAGTTTTTAAAAAGTTGATTTGATCTTGTTTGGTAGTAATAAATCCTTCTCTAGTCGTCAACGTAAAAATTACGCTTTTCTTGCCAACCGCTTCCAAAGTCCATATTCAGCTTACAGTATAAAAAAGGAGCCGAATGAATAAAACTATCCAAATTTAAATCTGTACGAAATCTCTACCTTCCTGAGACATTCATCATATGGCGATTACTTAACCAATTGCCAGCCGCAAACTTTTTTTTAAGCCGGCAAACACATTTAAATTTTATGAGCGCACTCGTGGCGAATACTTTATTGCTTTTCTAATCAAACGACTGAATTGCGTTACAAGCAGTGGAGTCTTACGAAAAGCGACCGTGAAAATAATGCATGGAAAATACTACATGAATGTACATACTTGGTTGTTTTACCATTTCGCTGTAAATATGTGTAGACTTGGTTATGTAATCCGTTTGAAAATCGACGACCCAACCTCGAGGGCGCTCTCATACGAATTCCAATTCTGCAGTCAGCGGATCAAAGTCGTCTGTTATCAGTGCTGCATGCGCTTGCAGCTTGTCTAGCGAACGTTCCGAATCTAGGTTCAAGCCTCCGTTTGCTAACATCAGGCAATTATTTAATTAGAAGCCCTGTTTTAACGCAGAAGCCAGAAGCTGCTTCTGGATTCACACCAGCCTACAAAGAACAAAGCGCAAAAGACAATAGACATCGAATCGGCAGCTACGAAAGTTTCTACGGACAATCGAGAGTAGTATCTACGGACCATTCCGATGGAGAAAATTGGCATTCCGTAGTGTGAATTCCTGCGTTCAGAACACTTTCGAGTGCGTCATTTCATTTATTTATAAAAAGAGTGCGCCAACTACAAAAAACAGCGGTTTCGATGCGCACAGAACTCTTTGCTGGCTTTACGTAATTATTTCGTGTTGTTGCTGCAAAAAGCGCCACAATCGGAATCGCGGGGCTGTTCATAATTCCGGCGGACTGAAAAATGCTAGTGAAAGCATCGAAATATGTTTGTTTAGCGAAGCTGTTGAGGTCTTATCAGTGTGTCCAATTTAGCAATGATTTACATATTATATGGCTGCTTTTATTGTTTGATAGTATCGCGAGACGCGAGAGTCGGTAAACGAGATTGGTGGTATGATAGTTGATAACGTGTGTGAAAAAATACACGTGTAAGAATGTTCAAGTTAAATATAGAATACGAAAGACCACGTCCAAGAAACTTACGACAAAATTTCATTGGGTTGAATTCTGTCCGCGGCAATCACTGCTGCGCTCTATCGAATCGAGATTTCACGAGATCTTCTTGAAACTAGTTGTTTTAAGATAAATAGGTCATATATTCGCATATTTCTCTCGCAAACTGAGTTTTGAAAAAAACATGCAAACGACCGCTTCGATATTCAGCGAACATTCATGGCATTCAGAACTCGAAGATATGCCTTTAAGCGCATTGACTATTTCCCTGCAAACATCACCGACCACCGACTTTTCCATTCCTTAAAATAATTTAGTATTCCTGAACTTTTCAAAAAGTATATTCATTTTGAACTCCGAAGTTACCGATTTTCGGAAAAATAGAAAATTCAATCAGGAAGGTTAATTATTTTATAAAAAACGGATATTTAACCTTGACTATCACATTCATTGCATAAGTAGACCCGATTGTCATCGCACTTGAAGGACAGTCCATTTTAGTCTTTTTATTCCTTGATCGTTTACAAATTGTGCATTTTTGTCTGCGTGCCAACTCAACTCTGTCTTCTGGTACTATTGTAGTTCAGTGTCCAAGCCCAAAATTGAATATTTACCAGCAAATAAGTAAGATCGATGTGATTCTTGGATCAAGCGTCGTTTGAAGAAGGGCTCAAAAAGGTGCATAGAAATTTTGTCCAAACATTGATTGTTGGTTTGAAACATTCAAATCCCAAACAAAGCCGTTTTTCCCCCTCAGCTTAGATTCAGGATGACTTCGAGCACGTGATGCATTCTCCAAGTCTGCCGCCATTTCATTGTCAGATGCTTCATCTGTAGAATTTTCCGAATTCTCGGATTCTTCAGAGACATGGTCTTCAGTTTCTGAAGCTTCCCCATCGATGGCTTCATAATCTTCTTCCTCTTCAATGAGAACAGTGCTGAAATTATGAGGTTGTAAATTATAATCCTTCTGTTTGCAGCATATGCACTTATACTTACGTTTCTACTTGAAAGTTAACACACACAAAAAGGAATCAAAACGCGCAAACCTTTTTTTTAATTTCGCAACTCAATGGTCATATGGGGTCAAATTGACCCCAAAAAAAGTCTTTAGTATATTAAAGTAACTCAAAACAAGAACAGATGGAGCCACTAGATCGATTTTGAGTAGCCTGTATTAGAAATACATAACCGTAAACTTACCGTGGGGTCAAATTGACCCCTAATGACCATTACGCGTTAAAACAATGTGGCGCAAATTATACAAAGAGAGAAAAAATTTGGGACTAGAAAATGACTTCCAAATATTGATGATGATGATGGTTGTTGTATAATTTTTCCTAAAATTGCCATGCCCTTCGTATTGTTTCTGAACAGGACCCACCTGTGCCCTCAGATTGTTTCAGAAATTATATTGTTACGGACTACAGCTTCCGTTTCACACACCATGGATATATGACTAAAATTCGAAAGCGCCACACACGCATATTTTACTGCTATTGCTGTGATTCCATAGCAAACGTTTAATTCGTGACGTTCCGTGGAAGCAAACAAGAGAACATCTTCATTAGCACAGCATTTAGGATGATATTAAGTGCTTCTAATGAATACGACAACATTTCGTGGAGTGGAAATTAGACTTTGATTATGCCGTGGACTTGTTCTACAGCCATTAACATCAATTGATTATTATAATTTTTGGGTAGCTCGCACAAGGACTTTTACACAAATATATTAATCCAAAAAAATCATATCTCATCAAGTGGAGTAAACTTTGAACGGGTGACGAAAATTGTACCTTCCACCTACGCAAGTTTTGAATGGGAATTTTTTAATCGATTTGCGAACCTTCTGTCTACACATAATCTCGTCGTGCTTCCCACTGAATCCTAATATAGCATTTAACATCCCCCGTGGTGAACTGAAGGCCTAATCGTAAAATTACTCACGTCACAAATTTCCATGCCATATTAAATTTTGCCACAAATAGAATTCATCGATGCTCCTCGGGGGGTGTCTGGCGTGTAAAACGACGACTTGTAAGAGGGAGTTCCACTGGGACAATCTTCTTTGCTTCGATCCTTCGGCCTAATTGGCGACAACACATTTCGGCTAATCGGATGCAGCAACCGCGGCTGAAACGAGCTTGGTCGTTTCCTAACGATAATGTGGCTTCGACACTTTTCCTTGATTGCTTGAATTCCCAGGCAAGGTGCATACTTTGCTCTAAACCAAATGAGTTGGCGATTGTTCGCTAAACCGCATGTGCAACAAATGCCAATTACCTAGTCAATTAATTAACTGAAGTACTCGTGTAAGCGGCGTACGCCGAGTGCGGACGTGCCAGCTTCTGATTAGTATGTACATACGTGGATTACACATGGCTAATACTCTTACTAGCATGCATTTGGACTTAAACTTGAACAGCTGGATGTCCACAAAGTCGAGCAAATCGAGTGGGCGGAAGAACATTCACTTGCGTTCCAAAATAGAGTGGGAATGTGCAGTTCGGTAGATACCATTCTCGGATTGAAGTACACATGTATGGTAGCGAATCAATTGACATTGAAAAAGTGCATATGCACTCTACCCGATCAAAGATTGAATATAATAAAGGAATGATACAAATTCTGTGCCTCATTTGAGATTAATAATTTCTACAAGTACCTTTTGAGTCCTGGTAAATCCGAGAACTCTACTTGTCTGATCCAGTTTTGATAAGATATAATGCAACGTTCTTCTAAAATATATCCTTGTCACTCAGATCGAAATAACCACCCTTGAAGCATTTAAACCATTGTTCACATAAAGCATGATCACCATAAACTTAAACAAGCATTCGATAGCTTTCAGCAGCAGTTCTCTTTACAAGAAAACAAAAAAGTAATGATCCCCGCGATTGCTCCTTATTTGGCACAAAATACGCATGTTTACTACACGAAAACGCTTTGAGGCGAACTCGGAATCGTTCAAACGTCAATAAAGTTTTGACAGGTAACGTCACAGCAACAAAATGACGAGTTTTCAGTGTAGAGCAACAATGTAGGTATTTACTAAAATGAAACTAATAATTCTTTAACGATAAACTTTTTATTACTACAAGATAATAATCGAGCGAACGAATCGAATGGATCTTGCACGACGCGCGATTGACAAAGAAGTGCGACATATCCTTGTTCGTCCTTTCTTAACTTAGAGAAAGATCGCGGTGCGATACCTTTACAGCGGCTACAACAAGTGTTAACAGAACCATCTGTTGAAAAAAAACCCGCATTTTATGGTATATATACGACATTTACTGATTTTCTTTGTGATCTGATAGTAATATCTTTAACAGATGATCATTGCCATTCGAATGATCATTCCACACAACGTCTGCCTGTCCTGGCGAATTCGACTTTTCAAATCATCATTCGAATTATTCAGGACGAATTACCATTGCCCAGCGAATCGTCATTCCTCGCTCTCATTTTATTTTTCTTCAAGAATCATGTGGGAGAGACATGGCTTCCTAATATATATGATATGCGAAATCGTTTATTATTATTTTACATCTCTGTTCTGTCCGATATGACCAAATCAACAGCGAGATGCTCCACATCTGCTACGCCCAATAGCCCCAGAATGCACCTTGTAATATGCGCATCTGCAAAACGTAGCTCAACAGTTTGTAATTCAATGATTTCGCCACTTAGGCAAGCAGCAATTAAGTTAATCGTGGGCGAGAAAATTAACATCTCACATCGCCTCCCGTAAAATACAACGAGATGCACTGTTTGTCAACGTTTAATGAACCATTCAATTAAGTGACTCTGATACAGGCTTGGGTCTCGAAGCGATTGAATTAATGCAGCTGCAGCATAACGAGATCTTTTGCACACTCAAAACAAGTGGAAATTAATTCCGTGACAAAAGCGTAAAGCTGGGATCCAAACGAAGGCTGTATTGAGATGTCGTTTGTCGTCTGCTTGTTTCGCAATGAACATCGATAATTTTGTGCATAAATTGCTGCTTTTATGTTATATCAGAATCAATCAGACCTTCAAGGAAGTAGAGAGATATAACACCCGCTTTTTATTCAACCCAAAAATATCTTTTATAATTTCCTCTTTGATTTCATCCAACCGTGTGATTGCGAACTGTTAGGAGGATCACAACTTCTCAGGACATATTACATTTTACGATTTATAAATTGTGACGTCCTCTAAGCAGTAATTCGTTTACCACTTGGATACACTCTCAAATCTTTCCGAAAAATGTGGTAGATTGATTGTTGCCGTAGATAAATTTAATTGTTCGGCACGGTTAGGTACTCCCCAATTTGGGTATTTTTGAATACTTTTACTTACAACATCATTATTTTCATTACTTCGTGCGGTTTTTTGTGTGGTTGGTCGCTTGCTCCTCTAAAACTTGCATTTCGAACTAAACTCAGAAACAGAACGATGAAGGAACTATTCAAAGAGTTGCTCCTGCTTCTCGGCATGTCGGATTTCTACCGACTAAAACCACCTGCGTTTCCTCCAAAAAATCTTTACTCCATAATTCATTGCTTGCACTGTCCGTGTGCAATTTATTTCCTGAAAGCTTGTTCATTTAAATAGTACTTCCCAGAATTTTTTGAAACATTTTAGTTTTTTTAAAGTATTGACTCTCTGAACTCCAAATTGAATCGATTTTTTTTGTAAAATCTTAATTTTTCCCCGTTTTAAATTAAAAAAGCAGCTTTACTAAATTTATTGAAAATTCAATAGAATCAAACACTTCGATTGACGGCTTTAGAGGTTACACCACAGTGGAGAGAGAAAATTTAAGGTTTTTTTGTGATTTTTTTTAAAGTGGAAGGAAATGTAAAAGAGTAATTCTTTTTAAGGATGTTGTTAAGCATGTTTTGAAAATGTGTATTAAAAATATCAAAAAATGGCTGCCCAACAGCCGTTTCTGCGAAACTGTTTTTTTGGAGGGTCTCCGCGGCACGCAGTAGAAGTGCACCAAAAATTGATCTGGAACAAAACAAATGTTTTTCTTAAACTACATAAGTATAGCTATAGAAATACGTAGGGGATTTTGAAAATATTCATTTTTGTTAAATTGGCGAGCATTTGAAAAAAAAAGTTAATTTTACTACCAAAAATGGGCACTTATTTGTACCTAAAAAATCGACATTATAACATATCGAAATTCAGCTGAGTATTTCTATGCGGAATGTTGTTTTAAAGATGTGATATTAAATTGGAGTGAAAAATTAGAAAATTGTTTGAGTTGTGCTGCGTGCCGATTTGAAAAAGGGTATTTCATGAAAAACGCGTTTAAAGTTTTGACTTTAGGTTACTTTACGTCTTCTCTCAACATCAAAGGAAGCTGTACTAATGTTCTTTGTGTTCAACATCCTTGAAAATGTTTGTAACAATATCTATTAGTGTATTAAAGAAGTTAGAAATCAAATGGTAAGACATAATGCTCTACCTGACGAGCTGGTGTTGTATTTACCGCAGGCAGTCGTTTCGGAGTAGTCGGGAGGGGTCGAGAAAGAGTTCGAAATTTCAATGAAAATGATTTCTGGCAGATGTAAACCCGTTGTTTTCTTATTCTAGAGTGTTCAAAGGATTTTTTAAGCCAATAAAAATAAAATCGTTTTTTTTTTAAATTTCTACCGTGGTGTAACGCCTTAATAACGTCAATGTAAAATTTAGTTCGCAATATATCATTCGTTACAGAAATGGTATTGGATGTTTAAAAAAAAACCTGTCGAATCGAAGTTTCCAAAATGTAATTTGCTCGTTTTGTTGTAAGTACGTTCCTATTGTCTTTTGGCTTTTCCTTCGAAAGATATAAAAAATATGAAAAATGAGCAAGAACCTAAGTATGTACACGCACATTCGAGTACATACTTCTTTTCAAAAACAATTTCTGTACACCTAGTCTAAGGATCTGAAAACGTATATTTTCATGTTGACAATTGCAATTTTAATTTGTCGGACCAATGACAAGAAGTTCTCATTTACTTGAACTTATTAATATTAATGAAACATTTGGTACAAAATAGCGCGGTATCTAACCATTAAAATTTATACTACAGGAAGAACCATCACTAAATTGCAAGAAATGATACTACACACATATATTTATTTATATTTTCTTCTTCTTAAAAATGGGATATGCAGTGAACGTAGATGCTGCTGAACCTGTGTATTTTTCAAGCTAGAAAATAAACAAAAGCCAGGTCATGCTATCAAAACGAAACAAAAGCTCCACTTTCATCCGCGATGAATCCTTGCATTAATTTTCATGCAACCTAATAGTCCAGTCAAATTAATGGGAAGTTGATGTTCATAATTCAAAAATACTATACTCTTGTTTTACGGCCAGTTTAAAATCAAGAAGTAGACCTTCATGGTTGTTGCAGCGAAAAGTTATGTAGGACGTTTTTGTTTACAACTAAATTCCCTATATTTTTTGGTTGAATATTTTCTTTTGTAAAATCTATCGTTTTTAAGCTGCAAGATTACTTATTTTTCATAATAAATCAGAAACTGTTGGCTTTGTCGGAAAAAACCTTGGTGACTCCACATGCAAAACTCGATTGTAGAATGTTTGCAGAGAAATTTCAT
The DNA here is from genome assembly GCA_963942545.1 of Oxycera nigricornis. Lineage (NCBI taxonomy): Eukaryota > Metazoa > Arthropoda > Insecta > Diptera > Stratiomyidae > Oxycera > Oxycera nigricornis. Next base: position 1,257,401 of record OZ012659.1, read on the forward strand.
TTGAATGGACTATAATGCATTCGCAGGAGGCAATGTTGTAGCCTTAACGACGTTGGTTGTCATGTGCGGCAATTACGTTTATTTGCAAACGAGGTTCATTGTAGCGTAATAGCAAGAACACTTGAATAAAGGATACCGACTGAGAGGCTCCGCTCAGCGTTGCGAAATCCATTTCACGGTGGAGTTTTTGAAAACATAGGAGAGAGTTGCAATACCGAATTTTTAGATACACTACACTGGATCTGTTTTCAATTGGCTGTTGAGGGGGCATACCGAGTTTTGCAGAAAATGTTGTGGAATAGCTCGTACAACAATAATTGATTTATCCTCCCTCTCAACAAAATCGGGAACATTTAAAATTTAAAAGAAAAACGATTTTTTCCTACTTTTCTCACTCTTAACTTTGAAACGGTTCATTTTAGAGCAAAGTTGTGTGCAGATAAAAGTTGCGTAATTAAATTTTCTATGAGTTTTATATTGGTTAAAAAATTAAAAAAAAATACCCTTGCCTCAAAATAGCAATAAATAAAAAAAGAAAAGAATCATTTTTTTTATCACTTAAAATGAATCTAGGACCTTCATAGTTCGCCTAGAAAATCTTTATAATGCGGACTCATTGGATGAAAGCATAATTCCACTGACTGAATCCGCATCCGCCCAGCAAACAAGCTTAGCAAAAATTTCTGAGGCCGCCTTAATAATAGCATTTTAATTGTAAAATGCATTTGAAAGGCGAAGTGCTCCTTTATATGTGAAAAAAATCGAACTTCTACATGCTTTAGTTTCTGACTTGCAAAGTTTAAAAAATTACGAATATTTGTGCTGTGCTGTTTTATTATACTATAAAGATTTTCTAGGCGAACTATGAAGGTCCTAAGTGCATTCTATGTGGTGTAAAAATTGATAAAAGGCTTTTTTCTCTTTTTTCCCCATTTATTGCTATTTTGAGGCATGGTTAAAATATTTTAAAATTTTCAACCAATCATATCTCATAGAAAATTTAATTACGCAACTTTTATTCACATCCAACTTTGCTCTAAAATGACCCGTTTCAAAGTTAGGAGTGAGAAAAGTAGGAAAAAATTTTTTTTTTTAATTTTTAAACATTTTGATTTTTTTATTAACGTTCCTGACTTTTTGGAGAGAGAGAGAGAGTGGAGAAGTCAATTATTGTTAAACTAGTTATTCCACCACTTTTTCTGCAAAAATCAGTGTGTCCCTTTTCAACTTTCTTATTGTAAAAATATTTAAATGCTAAATGAAACTGAACTTGGAACCGCAGCGCGAACAACAGCTAGCCGATTCAAACCCCACTGTAATCCTTCTACTCGGAAGCAAGGAACTGCCAGCGATCAGAACTGAACGAATGAAATCTTACACACATTTACGAAAGCTAATCCGAAGTCTGCACTTACTATATGTGCTTTTGAAGCAGTGTCAATTTGATGGGTTGAGTTCGGACTCCCGCCCACAACGAGCATTAATCAAAAAGGATTTCCATCATGCAAGTTGACGCTACCGAACAGCACGTCGGGCATATTACTTTCGTTACATCCATCTCCTCCTTACATCCAGAAATTCCCTGATGGTAGAAAATCACAGCTGTGACCCGGAGTGAAAATTTACGATTTTTACAACGACACCGGACGAGCTGCTATGTGGGCTAATGTCCTGGATTAGTGTTTCGCATGTCATCGAGCGTATCTAATTGTTTGTTGAAAACTTCTAGGATATTTCACTATGCATCGCTTCATGCATGAACGTATGCAGTACGTACGTACGTACGTGCATAAAGATAATTTTCAGAAGTGGAGAAATAAATAACTTATAAAGTGTTCGTATAGGCAACAGGATTTCTCCTTATTACAACTGTCCGGTTGTTTTAAGAGCTTTTCGGGGAATTGCCGACCACCAGAAGTCGATGACACGAAATAGTGAAACAGAAGTATGAAATAAGCTTCATAGATCCACACATTAAATTAATTCCTGAATTCCAGCAGGGGGTAGCTACCCTCTTCTGCTCCTCCTGCGTGCGCCTATGGCTCCATGTGAACAATCCGAAGGACAAAGAAGTTGTAAATGACACCAAACATCCATCTAATTGAAAGCACTCTGTCGTACAAGAAATTTATGTGCGAGTTTTGAAGAGAATGTGTTTGAACACACTTCATGCGATTGACGATAATTCATTTTGAAGAACGATAAAAGAACCGTGAAGGAAAACATCATTACCTAATCCTGTACACGCTATATGTATGTTAAACATGACTAGGTCAAAGTACATGCTGAATAAAGTCAGGAGAAACGATTCCATCTGAGGTGGTTTATCAAAATAGCTTAGGAACGTCAGAGCTCTTTTTAACCACCCATGGGGGATGACGATAGGCACGGATTGGAACAATGTTGCTATCGCGTCCACGTCGTAAGTAGTTGCTTCCGGCGTTGCTGCAATAGATATGCTTGGATCTGCTTCCAAGAAGGTTATCCCAAACGAAACTTGCTATTAGAATGTAACTGTAAAGCTGGTTGCGTTATATGGAACACAACATTTTACAATGAGACCAAGCAAACAGTTTACATGTATCTGTTTTATTACAGATAAAAAAGATGTGATACAATCGTCAAAATAGAAAGCATTTAGCGACATCCCAGATAGCTCATACTGAAAATGGGACTTTGTCTTGAATTGCAGCTTTCGGCAAGCTCCGTTGCAAATATTTTCTTAGGACACTTCATATCGTTTTTTTGCAGATGAATTCAAGTTCCCTTGTATATATTTCCGCTTGACCTTTCCTCCCTGTTCTCATTTTTTTTAGTTAACCTTAGGGCGCACACTTTTTTCTTTATTTTCGGTTATACTTTGAGATGTTTGCTGTAGCAGAGCTTACGTAGTAGCACGCCTCTTCGATGTTTGTAAAGTTGCTCCTGACAGACACATTTCAAACAGTTTAAGCGCCTTAGAAACATGGCGTAATCTGATATCTAACTTATTGTTATTTACTTTATGATTCTAATAAAAAATATTACCACTCGAATTTAATATACCAAAGAAGTGACAGAAATAAAGATAATCCCTGAGAAACTGGTGCAACAATATCTGCTAATATTCTCCGATAAATTTCCAGGAATAGATGTTTCATGTGGGCATGTTTAATGGAATCATTTCGGGAAAATACTTGTACGGATATGTACATAAATATTTAATAATAAGAGTATCTAATGTCTGCTAGTATGAACTGAAATATAACTGATCTTATTTTGTTGTTTTCGAGAGAGCGAATAAGTTCAATGCACAAGTCCTTGCCTTTGACTCGTGCTATCACTTTGTCTTTCTTGCTTAGTGACAAAATGCAACTAGCCACTAAATTTGTGGAAAGGATTATATTTTCTTCCTTATGAAAAAGATGAAATTCACCTCCACGATTATGCTAATGACATTCATTAATTAGAACATTGTCAAAAATTGGATTTAATTATGCGTCTTTAAATTCGTACCCAGCCTAAATAAGTTTGCGTGTTTCCGTCAGCGTGGATACAAGTTCTCAGACAAACAGCAAGCTTAATATTGACAAAGGAAAATCTCGTGCAGTCACGGGAAAATTTTCATAATCTAATAAACTAGAATCAAGCAGTGTCCGCAATGTTAGTGGCATTTCGCTACCGGAAAAGCTTCGTTTTAGCTTGTCTTCATCTTGAAATCCTAAATCCATTTTAATTTCTAAACCTGATAGAGAACGCTACGGATTTGTGAAATTTTTGAAGCTAAGGATAAGATCTTAAAGTTGGCATCCATTGGGTGTGTGATTATGACTCCGCCCTTTTTTGTTAAAATAAAACACATTTGCTTGTTTCGAAAATTAAAGTAAAGTTTATTAAAAGTATGCTCCATCGGCAGCTACAATCTTCGCCCAAATTTTGATACTTTCGTATGAAGGGAACCGTTCTCCCGTAAGATCGGACTGCATTGTGAGGAATAAGTGATAATCCGAAGGAGCTATGTCTGGCGAATATGGCGGGTGCAAGAACATATGCACGATAACGTTTTAGGAAAAATCAACCACTCACTCATATGCAAACACTTTTGTCGTCTGCCCTTTTGCCTGCTTCCTTGCTTTGCAAAAGATGCATAGTAAATGAATGTGTTCGCGAGGGTAATGTCCTGATGGTGGTGCGTACATTTATTCTACATCCTCCATTAGCCTATGGAAATTTTTCAAAAGGGCATACTATCATCACAGTATTTTGAAATTTGTTCTTCCATGAAGCAATCGTTGAAAAAAAAGGATTGGATAGTATATTTAAGCTTATTCCAATCGCACAGTACGTAACATGCCTACCATTCCATTGAGATGTGTACTTCTGTGCCAGCTGAAAATAACTGAAGAGCAGTAAAAAGTACCAAAATAGTTTTATTTTTGCAATCGCACTCGAAATCCGGATATTTTTGCGCGCTCAGCAAGCAAAATGCAACCGAAAAACAAATTACCACCCGCGTATTATTTGCAATTGAATAGATACATACTAAAAAGATGGTTTCTTGGACAAACAATGAAACTCTTCGCGTCGATTGCCAAAAGCTAAAGGCGATATTAATTGAAAGCCTTATTGGATGTAATTAATAAGCCACTGATTTTTATCGTTTCAACAAAGATATTCGAATAAGTTTGATGGTAATGAGATTCCTCAATGTGAAACACGCGTCCCAAAAATATAAGAATCGATTACAATGTAAATCATGTTAGGTATGTCCATTTATTCAATTAGAAACATTGTCAATTAATCTACGCAGGAGCATTTAACGGCATAATGTTGAAGTTCTCATTGATATTATTTATTATCTGGACAAAAACAAGGCTAAGACTAAGAACTATAAACTTGCTACCACCAACGTTCCTTCCTTGGTAAGCTCACCGCTTTTCGAATTTTATCGATTCAATAAATGACTTCCGCTTGGAATATCTGGAGTTCTTCAATTGCCAATCGTAAACTTATGCAGCACTATTAGTATTCTGGTCGGCTAGTTCACGTTACGAATATATATGTACCAGTGCACCAACATTCTGATCACGGAAAAGATTCAAATCTATTTCAAAATAATAGTTTGAAAGACATTTAACTGGCACTTGAAACTCTTAAGGAGTGCAATTGTTAAGTGCTTTCAAATCGCAGCCAGTCGTGGCGCCCGCAGTTCCCGTAAGGACATTGTTTGTGTTTATAGTAGAACATTAAACTGATGCTCATCTTAAACCAAATTGTTTCAATACGAATTTTCTTACACGAAGATTGAAAGAAACCTCTGCCCTACAACATCCAGTCGCTTTTATTGTCATGCTTATTTGTAAATTACAAAATCTATGGTTTTGGTCAGTGCAAGTCTCCGTAAAACTGATTTTATAATTCCTTCGCACTTTCTGAAATTACATTTTTGCTTGTCGGAACATACATACGAGTCTATTCAAAAAGTATCACGAATTTTATATTTTTCAAAAAATAAACGAATATTTTCATTAATATCTATTTTTCTCTCTTCAAAGTTATCCCCATCAGATATTATACACTGGTGCCAACGTTTTTCCAATCCTCGAAGTACTGCAAAAAATCATTTTTTGTGATCTTGTTCACCTCTTCAATCGTGGCGTAGCGTCGTCCTTTCATGGGCCTCTTTAGTCTCGAGAACAAGGAAAAGTCAAAAAGTTATGACCCTCTGGAGTAAATTTGGGTGGTCACGGACAGAGTCCAACAGCTCGTTAGCAATGTTAATGCGATATTGTTTTTAGTCGAAATTGAGTAATTCTGGTACGAATTTCTCAGCGACCTGTCTCACGCCCAAATCATTGATAAAAATCGAATAGCACGAGCCAATCGATATGTTCAGGTCCTCAACAACTTCTCTAACGGTGATTTGTCGATTGGCCAATACTATTTTCTTCACTTTATCAGTATTTTCGTTTGTTGTTACCGTGCCCGGGCGTCCGGCACGCTATTTGTCGTTCACATCTTCCCGGCCCTTTGAAAACATTTTGTACCACTGATAAACATTGTTTTGGTCCAAGGTAGCTTCACCATGTGCCATAGTCAACATTCGGAATGCGTCCGCGCACTTAAAGTTGTTTTTCACACAAAATTTGATACAGATTCTTTGATCCATTTTTTTGGAATAGACAAAAATCGAAGACGAACCAAAACACGTCCAAGTAAAATAGCTTTCAAAAGTTAACTGAAGATTCAAAATGGCCGAACTTGTCAGCATAATTGAGAGACATGAGTACCAACATAATGCCATTTTAATATCAAAAATCGAATACACGCAGCCCGCGGAAATTCAAAATTTGCATTTTTTTGAAAAGACCTCGTATATTGTTTTAACTGATTGGTCGACTATTCGTTTGAAGCCGATTCGGTGGGTCTTCTTGCGAAGATACTATTGTGAGTATTTGCAGATTAAGTTTTAGCAAAACAGCTTATAGCCTATGTAAACATTCCGAATAAGTTCTCAATAACTTACTTCCCCCGAAAGATTGATCCAGTAGTAAATGATTAAAGCTGGAAAACAACTACCGGTGTAAAGATTCGGCGTCAACTGAATCATTTCAAAAGTCATGATGTTCATTACCCAATTAGATTGCTCCGTTGCGAGCACAAATATTTGCTATTCTGCTAGCAAATATCCTTACAGAAAGCAAGCATACAACTCATTTAATCGTTTAAAGGGAAATTCCTCCAAATGGGAGAGATACAAGAAAACTGCTACCAACCCAATTCAAATATCCATGGTGATTGAAGAGCTCCATAAACCCTGCAATTTGTAACGGCGAATAGGATTTGGCTTGGAGTCTACTTGCTTGGTAGAATCTTACACATGGAGCGTTCTAATTCCGAGACGTTTGCAATCATTTAATTTATTCATTAAATTATCGTAGTCTTGGGTGAAATTAGATTGGCCTTTCCCCAAGAACCTGACAATTAGTCCTTCAATAGCAAAGTGATAAATGAGCGTGCAGCTGGCGAAAGTGAATGGGCAGAAGATCTTCCAGTAGTTATCTTGCAGTTACTGCTGTGAAAAAATATTTTGGCGTAGATGATTTGTACAAAATCGATTGGGTCCAATCATATCAGCGATTGGACCCCATGGATTTTTTTACAAATCGACCACGATTACAAGTGTTAGGCTTAATTTCTGTTTACGGCGAAGTCACTACCTCTATCATCAAAGAAGTCCTTGGAGACTCGAAATCATACATATTTGATTAGTAGCATATCTCTCTCTCTCTCTCTCTCTCTCCGGACACGATGCTGGGTGAATTATTTTCGCTTGAGTTATTCATAATTAGAGAGAAATCATGGTTTTGCTAGGAACTTCAATCGGCACACACCATAGAAATGGGTCGCCCATTAATTGCAATGTTCAGCAATGAAGAACATCCTGTAATGGATTTTCGATCCGCCTGTGCCGAATTTGTCATACCAAATTGATGTTCTATCAAATCTTTACACTTCTTACGTTGACATCATCGGAAAGACTTTCGAAATATACATGTACGCATATATCTGTAAATCGATTTCATATATGCTATGCTATACTTACGTGGATCCTACATATTTATTTGACTGTGCGATGGAGTTCAATATGTGAAAATAAATTCTAAAAATTCGTTCGTACCGTAGAGTTTTGTGGGTTGGGGCAATTTCTTTCTCAGCTTTTTCTCTGCATACACAAATGTAAAGAATTATAAATTGACTTGCACTTCACAGTCTTTTAGATCCTAATTTAGTGTAGAACATCTGTTTAAGGGGATGCAGATAGAAAATATTAAATTAAAATATTTTTAGAAATGTGTAGTACGTTTACTAATTATGTCGCATCGATGGAACATTGATTCTACACTCCCCAAAAACACCGTTGTATGATTTCAGTTGTCGTAGGACGATCGACGCCTTGTTAACAAATGCCTAATGAATCAAGTTTTTAACAAGTATATATTTCTTGGCATGATTTCAAAATGTATAAATTACGATCCGACCTTGAAAGAGCGCTCGCAGCAATCGCGGAATGAACATTTTACTCCCAAACCAAACATCTTGATTTCATCGAAATTGGTTGTGTCCCATATCAGAATGCTACTCAACAGAATTCGTTATGGGTAATACGGCTAACATGCTCGCTTTCTCCCGAACTTGCCAATTTCTTTAGGATAAAGGCGGCTGCAAGACTTCAGTTTGTTTCCGCTTAGCGCGGGGATATTTATAGGACGAAATGGTTTCGTCAAAGCTAGATCTACCTAAATTTGTGGTAAGCGCGGTACTTTTGTCGGATAAAATGCCAAGAATTCAGAAAGTGAAACGAATGCACACACGAATATGTATTTGAAAAGAGATGTACACTAGGCAACAAGAGTCACGGTACAGGAAACGCGATTCTGCGAAAAAAGTCGAAATATCCTTAATTTTTTTTTATATTATTCTGAACCTATGACACAAAACACAAACAATATACCAAAAACAAAACTTTCCTCGTTGTTGTCCAGGAAAATGTGACCTGAAAAGAAAAAAACTTAAAATCGACATTTTTGAAAAGTCAAAATATTTTTTACTTAGGGGATTATAGGCTTTATACATCCCAAAAACTAACATACTTTTAAGAATTTATTACAAGGTCCCTGGAGTAGATATCAATGTTATTCTTTTTGGGTTCACTTAATACACTGCCAAGGCGTGCTAAAAAACTTATTTTATTGAATTATTATTATTATTTTACACAAAATGGCGGCATTTTCCAGGCAATATAAACAAAATGCATATTAAACGTTGCCAATGATCCTGAAGCGCGAAATGGTCTGAAACAAAACATTCAAAAGGTTTTATTTGAAAAGCTAGTGGCCATCATCTGAATTAAAATTATCAAGTTATATACAATAATAACAAAATGGCGAACTGTTAAAATAATTTTTCGAAATCCGAGTTCTTTTTGTGGTTTTTGGGTTTAAACAAATAGAACAAATAAATATTTTGAAACGCCCGTGCTTCACACGATAACTATACATGTGTTCAATGAATGGTAAAAAATTGAGATGGATCGATTGTGCAGTTTCGGAGAAATCGTTGGCACGGCATTACAAAATATGGTTTTGAGAAAAATGCATTTAAAGTTTTGATAGAGATGATTTTCCTCCTTTTTGCATGTTTTTTATTTATTTTATTTATTTTATTCGCTAGTAGAACTCTTCAAGTGTATTCAGTTAAAATTTCAGGTCGATTGGAACGAAATAGATGGAGCTACAGGATTTTAAATCTCTGTTCTTCGATGCGCTATAAACTGTAAATCGGCTGTTTCTCCTTTTTTAAACGCGTTTTCCAACACTTAGCTTTTTCAAAGCCGGAGAACGCTCTAACTCAAAATCTATTTATCCGATCCTTTTCACATTTTGCACACTTATTTTGTACATAAATCACGAGGCAATCACGTCGAGATATTTTGTTTTTAATGATTATAATTTGTTTTAAAATAACAAATTTATCGATTTTTTGATAGTTTTTAATAGTTTTTTTATACTCCATAAAAAGTATAAGATTTTACCATTTGCTTGAAACATCATACATGCTCGTACAAGAAGCATTTAATGCTGAATGCTTCTATTGTACCATGACTTTTGTTACCTAGTGTACATCTCAATTGATCAGATAATGGGTGTCGTCATCGCGAGTATAATCGCAAAAGGCGAAAATAAGAGAAATGGGCTCCGAGCAAGGCCAAACGCATGTGAATTGTTATTGGAAACAGAATTGTTAGCATGTCGAAGTGACAATGAATTTCTCGAATTGATACAGAGAACACAGCGTGATACAAGTTTGAAATTATTTAGCTGTATTTTATAGTCAGGAATGGCATTTTAAATACGTTGAATTTAATTTGGACAATTATTTCTTATTTTTGGCATTGTTTTACGTTGCGATCGAAATTATTATTTCCAATGGATTTAAACTGCGAATTTGATTAGCTTAATTTGATATATTTCTGCTAGGATAATCGATGAATTGTTCGATGTTGATTGGCTCAACATTGGTGAACATCTCACTGGGTTTAATGATACATATGACCCGTTGACCACTGCTTGCAAATACGTTTGTGAAGTTAGTGTGATATTTTTTTTTAGTTGCAGTACATTTTCCCCGAGGCACAATTCCCTTTAATCAGCCAGGCACTTGGCTACGTCAGAATCCCAATTCCTTGCACCGAAATCAATGTTTAAGCTTCGGTAGAACGTTTTCCATGCGAAACTCGAATCTGTTTTGGGGTTAACTATTTATAAATTTTAACTTGTTCCTGTTCTTTGAGTGGATTGTATATTTCTATATTCATTAACAACAACGAAATGCAAATTGTTTTTCTATCGCGCCACTATTGAATACGCATAATATCTTCAGATTTAATCCATCGATTTCCATGCAATAAAGAATTTATTAGATAAGTTTTCGTGGTCACACTATCGAAATGATTGTGCGAAACTCGTTCTGCTCGTTTTTAGATGCCGATTTTTGCTACTTCAGATTTTCGGTCGCTCAACATGTTAAGAAGTAGGCGCTTTATGTGTTGTGCGAAAAGTGTAGGAAAGTACAGCAAATGAGAACAGGTATTTCAATTTTGGTGTTCGTATGAAATGGAGGGAACCATCCAATCATGGCTTTAAATGCAAGAACAAAATTAAAATTATATATGCTGATGTTCCTGTGGTCACCAAACTTATCTATAATATAGACAAGGTGCCAATTTCAACACCTCCTGCGAAATGTGTGTGTGTGTGTGTGTGTTATGGTAAAAGTAACATTCATAAACTTTTTTATAATTTTTTAAATTATTTTTATTTGTTTTTTACCAAAAAAATGATTTTTTTAATTTTTTCGACTTCCAAACAAGCCTAAAAGTCACTTCCCAGATCAATTTTACGGTTTCATATAATCTCTGGAAATAGGCAAAATAATTATTTTTAGTGGGGAAACCCCCAAATTCTCATGGGGCATTTTTATGCCGTAGTAGTAAGGGAACCTCCTTTTTCGATCCCCCGTACTCTCACCTCTTTCGGGGGTCGGGGCCATAATCTTAACCTTTATCTGAATTACTTCTAAACAATCCTAGATAAATTTATGTACCTCAGTCAAATGAGAGTAATAATCAAGGATGAACGTGTTGCTGACCATTTTACCTCCTAGTGTTCCGTTGGTCAAGTAAATAAGGTAATTCTACCACAACCTGAAGACCTTGGCTTGACCTTCTTTTTACGCCATTATTATTATTATTATTAGTTATTTTATCGATTAATACAAAAATCAAATTTTTCCGTCCATTAATACATTAGCACTGGACTATCATGGATTTTCCTAGTATCCTACTCAATTTGCAGTAAAAGGAACAACCCTTAAAGGCTGTTACGCATGTAACTGCAGGCATGCATGCGCAATCTTTTTGCACATGCATGCACAATCCTTTTGTACGCGCATGCACAATTTCATCATGTGTGACAAAAATTGCTGAGAACACAAAAAACGACAGAATCGAATCTTACCAAAATTTTGAATTGATTATGGCGGGATGAGTACGCGCACCTAATTTTTAGACTTCAACTTTTAACGGCGGCCTCTCCGAATGTAGACCTCTAATGGCATGACAAAGGTTAAATCCTTAGGTTAAATCAGTTTAACAAATACCTGGTCATCAGTAGCTAGACATACTCAAAACATCAAAAACGTTCCGTACAACATAGAATTTCTTCAAAAAAAGCCGTTAAAAAACTGCGCAGCGACAATTTGAAAGTAACGTCCCTAAGAGCAAAGACTATACAATCTAATTATCGCGTCGAAGAATTGCCTGGTTTAAAAAGTTGTTAACACTGTGCTGCTAAATGCTATGAAAACCTGTCGTTGAAACCATTGAGGTTTAATTTTAACACGTTTTAATTAAGTTCAGCTAGGTATCAATTCGTTTTGGCGATTGTTTTGATATTAAATTAAATTATATGTTTACTGTAGTCAATTGGAAACAAGTTGCTGGCGTCGTTAACGCTTGTACTTCGCACTAGTGCGCATTTGTACTGCCACAAATCTCGAATCGTCGTCACAGTTCGACTTCCTATTGAATTTCGAATAGAATTTATCACAATTTCTTCATCATTTCTCGGATCCCTGGAGTCACAGAATCTCCAATTGCACCACTTTCCGCGGGTGCTTATCCCATGTCCGGCGTTGCAGGGTTAAAATCTGTTTTGCATGTTTCCACCCACTTTGTTTGGCTTTGTTCGGTTTTTTCTTGGCGATTTTAGATGCGGATGTAAACTGGTTACATTTCGTCCGTCCTGTGACCTCATGTGAATGTGTAGTAATTTACTTGAAACGGAAAATAAAAACTAAGAATGCTAATTAACTTGATTGAATGCGACCCGCGAATGAATCATAAAATCTATACAATCCGAAACGGAGTATTTCAAGTTCTTACCCACAGATTTGCTAAATAAGTGTTTCCTGTTTTGGTGGAAATAGTGGCTTGGACCAGCTTTGCTAGATTGTCCGGGGGTGAATTCGGTTTGCGACTCGATATGCTTTGTGTGGACCATGGGGAGTATGTGCTGCCTAATTTGCACAGGTCCTGCTTAGTAGGATTTTCCTGAATCATAACTTAATATTGAAGAAGCATAACATTATGCAATGCGCAGTCCTTTCCAATAAATCATCTATTGACATCGGAGCTCTGATCCGTGAAGCAAGCTGCAAATGATTGACTTGAACATGCGTTTAATTAAAATTCGTCCCACATGATTCACACGCAATCGTCTTGTAAGTAATGATTCCATTTCGTGGCGTCAGGACGCTCATTCAGATTATACACCAATTCAACGGTAATTTGAAATATTCCAGGTGGGATGAAATTTCGATGCCAAATTACATGTCCCTGGAAAAAGGTGCTTTTCGTTGTAGGACGAGGACGAACTGTGATGTGGCGAAGCAAACTCGTCACGACATCGTTGCACGCTCCTCCACGTGAATTACATGAAGCAGTCTGCCCTCGGGTTGAAACATAGATCCCATATATGTACATTATGTAGGTATTTATATCGAAGGAATTTCGAGAAACGAAAAATATCATCGAAAATGAAGAGTCCGGATATTATCTTGTACATAGCGAAGTTTGTTGGAAATTCCATCTTTTGCGAAGGCAATTTCGAAAGGCCGGGGGGTACATCATCAATGAACATGTTTATTAAATGTCTGCATTTTATTATCTACAATTGCGCGAAAACGGGCTTCAAGCGATAAGGGTGGGTCTCCGTCACTGCTTTGTAAAGATACACAAACTTCCATATCTAAATTTCCGTGTTTTATTGCAAATATATTTCATACTGCGACTTTAATATATGGGCATATTTTTGGGGGATGATGTGTTATTCGTGTGAAAACTGATGTTATTGTATCCTGCTATAAAAGGCAAAATGAGGGATTTATAAGGATGCTTTTAAATTGCCATTATGGTGCGTGTCCACGGTGCAAGAGAGTGCATGGAAGCTTCCTAGAATGAAAGAAACAGGAGGACAATAGTTCTAAACACAGTTAAATATCATCAAATCTGGAAAAGTATACGAAATCCTTGAAATTGTTTTCTTGATTGCACTTGATCCCCAGGTAACTGATAGCAGTTTCGTAGCTGAAAACTGTGCGGCTTGATATGAAACTGGCGAAACATATCTAATAGTAAGCATAGATAACTATCGGATTCCGAAGGCAACGAACTCGCTGGATGCAGCTGTAAACTGTTTCGCCGAATTCGAAATAAGCCGCAACAATTTATGATTTTTAAATGAAATACCTCTGATGCTTCGCTCATGGTCAGCTCAGATGCGAAGAGCCATCTTCGCCAAAGTGGGTGTTAATTAAGTGAATGTCTATTTTTTTAATCACGTTAAGCTAGCTCGCCGCCGCACCATATGATGATATTTAAATAGATTTTTGTCTAAGTCGTTTGTGGGATGTTTATGAGATATTTTTAGAAAACGAGAAATATGTACACTAGGCTGCGAAATTATTGCTACAGATCAAAACGACGCATGTAAAAATGTGCCAACATTTATGTGTACAAATATCAATTTTAACAAATTAATTTTTTTGCAACAGAATTCATATGAGTCATGCCAAATTAAGATTTTCCATTCCTGACTTAGGGATACCGAAAATGGAAAAATGAAAGGTTCATTCCAGAGATATTCAAACAAATTTTGTTCTACATTTTCAATTGCAACTGCACGGATATTTAGAGAGTTCAAGAAGAAAAATTAAATCTGCACACCATATTACCTGAACGGAATCCAACTGAAATGAAAATTGAAAATATTAATTCTTAGAAAAAGACATGACTGCGATTTACTGCGTCGCTTATTAATTTTTCCAATAGAATATTATATTTATGCACATAATTTTAAATGGTTTTCGTACATTGTTCTGACTTCCATCTTGTTAAGAACTTTATTTTAAAAATTGTACCAATAAACAAATCAGCTTGGTTGAAGATATTCAGGGGTTTTAAAGGAACAAACGAAATAAATCGACAGTCTTAGCGCACTGATTATATTGATATATACATATTTCACAAAGATAAAGTCCGTGTGATTGTTTCTGAAAAAATAAACTCGTATTAAGGTTAATTTCAAACGAGCAAAGGTTATAAGCACATCACCTACTTGAAAATAATACAAATTCTGAGTGGAAAACCTTATCGGATATCTGTCCCTTTGTGAAACATCCAATCAAACCTGCCAGGCATCCAATTCTCCGACTAATTTGTAACAACTGAACAAATATCGTAGCGTACCTCTAAAATATATGTTCAAAGGTCCCTTCTGTTTGATAGTGGCCTTTTCCTTATTTGTTTTTCGAAACATCCCCATAAATGCTTAATAAGGGTTATATCCGTACTTTTTGGCTGGGTTTCCAGTACATGCCGGCAAGTATATGCGATCCGATTGTTACTTTGTCGGAAGTAAAGATTATTTACAAGCCCTATTTTAATGGCGCTAATGGATAAATGATTAAATTCATCGATAATGTCGACGCTTATGTACCTATATCCATCTTTCCAACTTTAGCAGCTCATCTTCGGATCCAAACCATACCATACTAAACGGTTGGTTGCCTTTTTCGGGTAGAAAAGATTAAAATGTAATAAACTCGCT
The DNA here is from genome assembly GCA_963942545.1 of Oxycera nigricornis. Classification (NCBI taxonomy): domain Eukaryota; kingdom Metazoa; phylum Arthropoda; class Insecta; order Diptera; family Stratiomyidae; genus Oxycera; species Oxycera nigricornis. Next base: position 1,272,610 of record OZ012659.1, read on the forward strand.
TCAATTGGAGAAAATAACCTTTTTTCGAAATTGTGGCCTTTATTAATATCCCTACATACATTTTCTAACGAACAAAATATTATCTCTTCGTGCCCATTTGTTTGTATGAAAGGTTCCTTCTTTGTTACCTTACAACAACTGTTGATGCTTGGTCATTTGCACTACAGTAACTTCAATCTGTTATCAATTGATTCCCAAATGAAGTACTGTCCCTACATATCCGCTCCTGCATAAATTCTGCAAATGTCTCATTAAAGGAAAGCTATACATCAAGCATTGGTTGGAATGTGAGAAATATCCGAATGGCATAAGGTTCTTGATATGTGGGGAATACTCCAGCTGAAATAGCCAAATTTCATTTTCCAGCGTAATTTTTTTAAGGTTTGCATACGATTCCGAACATATATTTTTGTAGCCTAGTGTACATAAATATTTCTACATTTTCAAAACACTGATTTGTATTTTTATTGGTTATGAACGGTGTTCGGATTGAAGATTAGATAAATTTTAAATCACAAAAAGATGATTTAAGTGGTTTAGTCGTATTAACTGAGAACAATAATTTATATTATTCTCGACTAATTCCATCGGCTGGAATGTATGTAAATTTGTTCTGGATGAAGATTGGATAACCAAAGAAAATTTGTGAACAACTGGGAATTCAAATTGTTTAAGATGGTGGCAAACGATGACTGATAAACTTATGTATTAACAAAAAACTTAGTCAAACTTTTGACGGGAAGCCTTGTTGTTAGGCTTCCCTTGTTAATATTATATTATTATATTATATTTAATCAAATGCGACGGCAGTTGTGTCCCGTTAATCTAATGGGACAACTCTGAACAAATTGCTTGATCAAAAACATTATGTGTCCCCTTTCTTCGCTTCTGATGAATTTTCATTCACAACTGGGAAAAATGAAGGAATTCTGAAGGTGTTTGTCGGAAATCTTTATCTTTTAGACGAGAATAACGATTAGAACATTTGTTTTGAACGATCAATCTTGATCTCTTAGAATTTCCAATTTTATATAAATAAATTGTCATATTTGATCTTTAGGCATGTAATAGACAAAATGTGTAAAATGTTCAACAGTAGAATTTGAAATGACGTGAATTCGCGGAAGTGGTCACGAGGATGCTCATAGCTTCCAAACAATACTAAATAAATCCATTTTCGTCCAGATTTTTTATAGATTTTTATAGATTCTTTTAAGAAATCACTTGTTCCTTACAGCAATTTTCCTAATAAACTATTTGTATATGTTGCTATTCCCTTTAGCATAACCGGTAAGCTGTGAAAACATGACGACCCAAAATTTCAAAACTGTTTAAAAAATAAAAATTCAACTAATCCGCGACAAATCGATAGAAGTTTTTCGTGTTTGAGACAAGCTTCATCGATTAAAACTGAAATCAGATTTTTCCGATCATTAAAATTTTATTGCGAGCGTTTTTAAAATTAGCAACAGAAAAAAATTGATTGTATAACTTTGTCCGATTTGGCATTCGTGATACGCATTAGTAAATTAGGTCCAATAGATTCGATAACGAAAATAAACGTCTTCATTTAAATAGACTGAAATTGAAGACCTCTTCGGGCTGACATTTAATGAAGCTAACATTTTACTCTGACGTCATAGATCCGCATGATGTGAACACAACAGAAAGTACAGTTGGACAACGAAGAATACATATCCCTTCAATTTGTAAGGTTCGTAGACGTGCTGAGTTCTAAGCATGAATATCTTAGTTTTGCTGGCATGTATGGAAGGCGTAAGCAAATAAATACGCATTGTTTATTCAAACATACATTCCGTGCGACTAGAATAGCCAAGATTGGAAAATGCGCCATTTCTCAGAATTGCGCCTATATTTTTTTTAATAAAGGCCGTTATCATTTAATTATAAATCCAGGTAAAATTAATATGTAAAAAGTTGCTCAATCGAGTGAGGGAAATGAAATCATTGTCAGAAATCGTTTGGGAATTCACTTCTTATCTTGGTCACATGCTGATATCTAGGAGAATTTTTCAGACTGTTCACCATATTACGTAGATTCCAATTTCACGCAAGTGAGCTCTAGCCAATACAAAAGCCTACAAAGATTCAACCATAAGTCGTATTGAATAAACGAAGTGTTTGATTAAACTGTTTTTCCGTATAACGTTCAATATGGTATCTATTTCCCACCATCCGGCAGAGATACAATGCTTGGCACTTTCTTGTTATCGCCTAAACAAGTCGCAATACGATTTTCATCGTCGTCATAAAATAAATTTACACCCCATGAAAAAGGCGTTTTTCCCCAATGCGCAAATGGTGTTTGCCGACAACATCAACATTCTTTGCCTTAGAAAATCGTTCACCCAACAACAAAACTCAGTAGGAGTTTGATTCTATTGTAAACTTTTCAATTCTCCACCTAATGATACACGGGAGGTGTTTTTGCGGTTTCGGTGATGGTTTCCTGATGGGCTACAAAGAAAAGCTAAATCAAATCGACAAGCCATTAAAGTAGGGATGAAAAATAGGGTTTCTTGTCAACTTCAATTTAAAATTATTGGACCCACTGCGGTTGAATCTTCAGCAGATTTTCTGTGCAAAAAAGTGCATGGGAATAATTCAGCTTCAGAGTTTAAAACATATTTCCCAGGTAGATAGCATTCCGTACTTTGTTTGTTCAGAAGTGTTTTTCACTATAGTCAAACAAACCTCACACAGATTCAGAATAATCTGCGTAGTAAAATCAAATCAGCGCGTCAAATCGAATTTAGGGGTTTTAGCTAAAAATCTGTGGTAGTATGAAAGACATTATATTGTCTTTCAAATTTTGAGCCGTGTTGCCTTATGTCCCTTCATATCGAAACCAGAACGGCGTGTTCCGAACTAAATTGCATGGTGAGAAGCTCTTCGAATCAACTTTAGCTGGAATTTCTAGCCACTTATTGAGGTAGGCAAGTATGTTTTCTATTGGAAGTAGTTCGAAATATATGTTGTCGAGGGATATGTACATATGTAAGCAATATGGGCGATATTTTTCATGCACGCAACTGTTCAATCTAGAGCAAGTAAATAAAATTGTTTATTTAATTGGCAATGGTTAGTAAGTACGATATTCATCAGCTAGTGTCTTCAATTGAATGGCATTGCGCAAAAAAGCTGGGGAAATCATCATTGAAAATCTGAAATCTTCACAAAATGTTCGGTGACTATTGTAGACGTACGTATATAGGTAGTACTTCCTAATAAGGATAAACTCGAATGGCTCCATAGTTTGCGTACAGTTTTTCTCTCGATAGTACATGCATGTATTTTGTATCTAGCCATTCAAGCAGCTGCAGCCACACACGAAATGGAACATTCCCCAAGAAGGTAGAAGTTCACTGTTGGATAAGCTAAACGTCGTGATGGCTCAAAGAAAAGTCAGGCAGTATTAACCAATTGACGAGGATCGCAAAAGCGTTTGACGGGCACGAGGGCAAGGATGCTCACTGGGAATATCCTTCGCTGATACGAGTGGAAAGGCATCCCGTGTATTTGAATAGCTCCAGCATCGGCTAAAATGTTCAGCGTTAGTCTAGCGGCTCAGCTGATGTTGAGCTGCCTATTTGCGACTGCGATCGGCGAAAACAACCGAATACTGAAGAGCCGCGCGACAGAAAAGGTGATGCATTTCCGGTACAGCAGCTCCACCGCTAGGATGGCTGCGAGCGATGTGGGTGGAGCCAGTTCCAACAGCACCGCGGTGGCGCCATTTTCGCGGCGAAACCTAGTCTTCGCGGTGCTTTTGCCCTCTGAAAACGCGGAGACGATGAACGACTGCATCTATCAAAAGGCGCTGCCCGTGCTGGAATTGGCTCTCCGGAAAATCCAGCATCCCGACTATCTCTCGGAGGAGTTCGACATAACGCTGATATTCCGCAACACCTTTTGCTCGTCGACCTACGGCCCCATCGGATTCCTGGAGATCTACAACGAGCGCAAGCTGAACGCGATTTTCGGGCTGTGCTGCGATTACGTGCTGGCGCCGATTTCGCGGTATGCAGGAGTGTGGGAGATCCCCATTCTGACCACGGCGGGTCATGCGTCGGCCTTCGACCTGAAGACCAACAACTACCCCACTTTGCTGCGCCTGATGGGCGGCTCGACGCAGGTCGGATACGCAGTTAAAGGGATCTTGGACAACTTCAACTGGACCACGATCGCAATGATCTACCAAAACACGGATAATCGCAAGGTGGCTGGCAACTCCATGTGCTACATCACTTTGGGGTCGATGAACTATTTGCTAAAGTCGACGCTGACTGACGGCTTCGAGGGGGAGGCGGACAAAGCGAATATTACACGGACCTTGAATAACATTAAGAAGAAGGCTCGAAGTAAGTAATGACGTACATGTTTGGTGCAGGACCCGCCTGCATTGGTTTTCAATTCATTGGGCGCTTCTCAAATCGGAAGCGTTAACTAATAACAAAAAGGTGTTTGGGTGCAATAACAAGGCACACATGAAATGCATGCTACTCACAAAAAAAGGGGAGAATGATGAGGAGCTTTTACCATGCTTCGCTTAAAAGTAGTCAAGGGTAAATAACAACATAACTTCGAAAGACAATGATAATAATGAATCATTCGTTGCGCTTGAAAATGAGTAAATTCTGAGCGTTATTCCTGGAAGCAGTTGATGTTAGTCAAAAGCATTGGTTTTTTTCTCCTTTCCAGTTATTATAATGTGTGCTAGTCCTGAATCGATCCGGCAAATAATGCTTGTGGCCGAGGAGCTAAAGATGATCGACAGCGGCGAATATGTATTCATCAACATCGAGCTGTTTTCAAAGTAAGCACATGAAATTACAGTCTGAGTTTAGCTTGGATTCTAGTTGAAAAGTTTTCCCATTGCAGGATATCACAGACTGAAACACAACCCTGGTTCCACGAAAATGACACAGAAAAGAATAACCAACGAGCGAAAAAAGCCTACACGGCGCTGCTAACGATTACCGGGAAGCAGCCCATTAATGACGAGTACTTTCAATTTTCGGAAGAGGTTTGTGTTCTGCATTACATCCGTGCTTCTGTCTTTATATTAAACTAAAAAAAGGACAACGAACGATTGTAAACGGGAGAATCGATGTTATTGAATTGTTCCAGGTGAAAAGAATGGCCGCTTCAAAATACAACTACACGTTCAAAGCCGAGGAACCAGTGTCCACATTCGTCACAACCTTCCACGATGCTGTGCTTCTCTACGCATATGCCCTTAACGATAGCATTAGAAGGGATCCGTCCGTTCTTACGAAGCCATTCAACGGCACGGAACTGTTCCAGTTGATGTTGAATCGCAGCTTCCGTGGAATAACTGGCAACGTGACGATCGACAGCAACGGCGACCGAATATCAGCGTATTCGCTGCTGGACATGAATCCTGTGACGGGGCGTTTCGAAATAGTAGCGCACTACTTCTACAAGCAACTGCAATATGTGGATGGGAAGGCGATTCACTGGGCCGGGGACAGATCCGAGCCGCCGTCCGACAAGCCGGTATGCGGATTCGATGGATCGCTGTGCCCCGACAACTGTGAGTCTGGGCCGATTTCCTAGCAAGGACACTCCTTAAACAATTCTCTTTGCAGCTCTGCCAGGCTACGCGATTTTGTCGCTGGTGCTGGGGTTCACGGTCATTGTGATGGCTATCATCTCGTTCTTAGGCTATCGACACTACAAGTCGGAAGCAGAGATCAACTCGATGACGTGGAGAATAAACTGGAACGACGTGGTGCTTTCCAGCACCTTCGGCAAATACAGAGGAAGTGTGCATTCGCTGGCCAAACGTGGGAGCCAAGTGACTCTGTGCTCGGAGGACATGGGGTCACTGCCGGGCGATCGCCAACTTTTCATTCCAGTGGCATTCTACAAGGGCTGCAAGGTAGCAATTAAGAAAATCAACGAAAACAACATCAATCTCAACCGGACACTGATGCTCGAGTTGAAAAAGATGAAGGATCTTCAGCACGACCACCTAGTCAAATTTTACGGGGCGTGCGTGGATCCGCCCAAATGCTGCATCCTGACTGAATACTGTCCGAAGGGATCGCTCCAAGACATTCTGGAAAACGAACAAATTAATCTAGACTGGATGTTCAAATTGTCGCTGATGCACGACGTGGTTCGCGGAATGCATTTCCTCCACCAGTCCGACATCAAGTCGCACGGCAATCTGAAATCATCGAACTGCGTAGTAGACTCCAGATTCGTGTTGAAAATCACCGATTTCGGATTGCACCAATTGAGAAAGCCAGGCGTTGAAGACGACATCGAAAACTGTAACAGCTTCGCCTACTGGAAACGTAATATTGAATCGAACCATCCCATTGAACGGCGTCTAACCACTTTGTCTATTTCTAGGGTTGCTGTGGACGGCACCGGAGCTGCTCCGAGTGGCCAATCCACCAAGCGAGGGCACCCAAAAGGGAGACGTGTATTCGTTCGGAATCATCGTGAACGAAATAATTACGCGGCAAGGCCCTTTCTATTTGGGATCGAATGGAAAGTCTCCCCAAGGTGAGTATCCTGCGTAAAGCGGGGAAACTGCTTGTCTGCGTAAACTGTAGATCAATAGTCCGTGAAATGCTACGAGACAAGTCCTTCGATCAGTGGAATTCGCTTCTGAATTTTTCCTCGTGATATGTAAACTAACTGCCTTAGCGAAACAGTTCTAAGATGAATGACGCATGGCCATTACTCTTATATCTTTGATTGGCCACAACAGAACCTTTCTTGACATTCGTATTGATTGTTCTCTTTGTGGTGTCAATGCAGATGTCAGTGTAGGAAGTGATAATTCTGTGGACGTCGCGCAACATTCTAATGTATCGTCAAAATGATACCTGATGACGCTCACAGAGGTTGCCAGCATGATTAACTTGTTTGACCATCCCAAAATCACAGGACATCAATCCCATTAGGTTACTTTGAATTGGTCAACCACCGAGCAGATATCTTCTGTTTTACAATTTTTTTGACATGATATCGCGATGACTGTGCTTTTTGGCATTTAGTAGCACTGCCAGCATTGAAAATTGTGCGCTATGCACATGTGGAGTATCTTTATCAGTTTATTTAACACCTCGTAAAAAAACTTCGCAAATAGAAACGAGACTCGAAACACAATTTAATATTTTTACGAAGTGTACACGGAAAAGAAATGTCGATCTATAAAATAAATCACGAAAATTTTGGTAAAGAAGAAGTAAAACGTTTTCGAGCAGTGTCCTGCGGTCTTTTGAAAAATGATTGCCTATCGTTGCTTGAAGATTATATGCTTTAAATGAGGTTTATTGTCGCAGTGAGGATCAATATGCGGTCTGGAAAAATAAAGGGTTCGTAGCGAACGGCAGGCAACAAACATCTTCATACTCGCTATATTGGGCCGTCGCTTCAAGCTTCTCGTTGGAGGCTTCCAAATCCCTCAGCCATTGAATGTTAGAAATCGCCCAGTGAGGGTACTCGTCATCTTGCAAAGGAATATCACCACCAAAAACGACGTCTGCGTCAGAAGGCTTTCGACCTTTGGTGGGCGGTCTTTTCTTGCACCGCGCTGAAGGCGCTTCCTTAAAAGGTTTCATGTACTCCACAGGCAGTGCTGCGAATAACAAATGACTATGCTGTGTTGCTTCTAGAAAATAAATGCTATGAATGATCGGACCATATTTTGACTGCCATCGAGTCACTTCTTGCCGTTCCTTCGTCATATCCTCCTCATTAAATATTCCATTGTATTTTTTGGATTTGGATGTGCTTTTAATGGTAAAGAAGGCATTGTGGGTCGCCGAGTGGTCGAATCCGAAGCAAAATGCGTTGAAATTGGAGCCTGGTCGGATTCGAGTAGCTTTCGCTATAGTAGAATGATTTTCCAATGAAGCACGTCGTCGAATGTAGAGAATTTTTATGTGTTTTGCAGCCACATGTGAACGTGTCGCAGAAGTATAAGAAAATGGAGATTTAGAATCTTCCCAATACCATTCGCAGGCTGAAGGCAAGACATGGACGCTGGTATTGCTGTTGTTACTTCTTTTCAGCTTTCGCCTATGAATCTCGTCGTTAATTGATAGTGCCGGCGTATGTCTGGATTGATCGTTTCGCCTTAGCTGTTTCTGGTCGGACATAACATGCGAGCCTTAAAGAGCCCCGCAATCGCATACACGATATTATTATCTCAGGATCACGCCGCTACTAGCCTACCGGAACAGTTGAATCAATTGCGTTTGACGGTTTCTTGGTAGAAAAATACTGTGATCGTTGTTATGCACTGCTGGGGAAAATAGCGTTTGAAAAGTCAGTCGAATTCTTTTGTGCGAACATTTCTTCAAAAAATCCTAAACGACTTTTGTGAATATGTCAATATTTTGTGACTTTGTTTGAAATCCTTTTTAAAATTGATGTAATTATAGTACACCGGAAAGATCCCATTCAAATATGAAGCTAAATTTTCCGTGGATTTCTGTCGCGAAAAAGTAGCCAGCTTGATTTTTGGGCGTAGCTAGTGTCGAATAACACTCTCCCATTCGCCTGGTGTGCTATTACGCTGTGATGGATTGCTATTGGCAAACTGAGTTAACTCGATCAGCGACTTCAAAGCTATTTTTCTTTTGTTGGCGAATCTCGTATGAAATCTAGTTCAGTGTAATCTTGTTAAAAAAAGACTCATTATGCTCGGGTTCGACATTTAAAGCCCAACTCCTTGTCTCGTCTTACGTATCGATAAGACTAATCTGCCACGATCATTTTTGATGATCCAGGAAGCAGTAACCCTCGCTCATCGTTTTTCTTCATATCCATGCTACTTTCACCCATTCATTTCACTCATCATTCCTTTTCCATAATTTCATTCGATGCAAGGTTGGGATCCTATTTTCCTACCGATTTTTCTTTCCAGTTGACCAATTTCTGTTTACACAGATGGTCACCACTCATGCAAGATGTGTTCACAGCGCTACTTCCTGTTTTTATTGCTATTTACTCATGAAGATACCGAGGCAAGCAAGGCTTTTGCTTGGTTCGTAACACAAACAAACAGTGGAATTCACTAATGAGATTCATGATTTTTGTCTACGGATCGAACAATATTTTAGTTTTCTCTGCACGTGACGTAATGAATGGTTGAACTTTGCCACGAAACTTTGCTTTGTGCCTCATTTCCTCGCATGCAGATATTTTGTAATAATTTTTAATTTAGCTGCCCACGAAAAATTGAAATGATGCTTCTTCTCTCTTCCCCCCCAGAAATCATAGACGCAGTCAAAAATTATCCGCGAAAAGGCGTCGCTCAACCGTTTCGGCCGCAAACGGATGAGGTCGAGTTTACCGACATCTACAATATGATGGTGAAGTGTTGGGCCGAGGATCCTGGCGACCGCCCGGATTTTGGCCATTTGAAGACAACTATCCGCAAAATAAACAAGTAGTTCCGCACATCAATAATGTCGAAATGCGCTAACGTAAATGTTGATTCCATCCAATTTAGGGACAACGAAACGGGCAACATTGTAGATAACCTCCTGCAACGCATGGAAATGTACGCTGATAACCTGGAGGGACTCGTGGAGGAGCGCACCCGCGACTATTTGGAGGAGAAGAAGAAGTGCGAGAAGCTGCTGTACCAGCTGCTGCCGCAGTCGGTGGCGGCGCAGCTGATCTCCGGGATGCCTGTGATAGCCGAGACCTACGACCAAGTGACCATTTATTTCAGCGATATCGTTGGTTTTACAGCGTTATCCGCGGAAAGCACGCCCTTGCAGGTGGTCAGCTTCCTGAATGATCTCTACACGTGCTTCGACTCGATCGTTGAGCACTACGACGTGTACAAGGTGGAAACGATCGGGGACGCGTACATGGTGGTCTCGGGCCTGCCCTGCCGGAACGGGAATCTGCACGCACGCGAAATCGCTAGGCTGGCCTTGGCGCTCCTTGACGCGGTCAGGAAATTCAGGATACGGCACAGGCCCAACGACCAGCTCCGGCTGCGGATCGGGCTGCATTCGGGGCCATGCGTAGCGGGCGTGGTGGGCCTGAAAATGCCGCGGTACTGTCTTTTCGGCGACACAGTCAACACCGCGTCCAGGATGGAGTCGAACGGGGAGCCGCTCAAGATCCACATCAGCCAGAGCACGAAGGATATACTGGACCACTTCGAGACATTCATAGTCGCTGAGCGGGGCCTGGTGAAAATGAAGGGCAAGGGCGACATGCACACCTATTGGCTAGAGGGCGAGCAGCGTTCGCCTGCAGGTAATCAAGCTGGCGCCCATGCTAGGAGTAATTTTAACTTAAGTCCACCCACATCGAACGTGAATGCGACCACTCTTAATATAAGTGCGAAGGGCAGCGATAGTAGGAATAAGCAGGATTCACATCACGATCATCATAAGACTGAGGGGCAATCTCGCGACGGCGAACGGCTTGAAGGGAAAAGTAGCAATTGCGGTGTCGGGTTCACGAACGCAGACATCGAACTGAACGAGGTGGGAGTTACAGGGAACGGTAATCCACCGAATTTTGCATGTGGCAGTGATAGTGGCTGTACTCAAAACCAACATCATTTCAACCACCAGCATCCGCTAATGCAGCAACAAGCAGAGAAGCAGCAGCAGCCGCAACAGCGCCAGCGTCCACATAATCAGGAGCCAGCCGTTCGGAACAACAACAGCAACAACAGTAGCAACGCAAATAGCAGTAACTCGAGCTTCAATAGTATTGTTAAGACTAATAATTTAAAGAACCTCAAAAGTAAATGTTGTAATACCGTAAATAGTGTGACCAGTTCCGATGAAAACGCGAAGGGAGTAACGCAGCCGCTGTTGACTAGAATTAATTCATAGGAGACGAGGCATGTGAGTTGTGTTTTATGTAATATGTAATTCGGAGGGGCTGGGCTCAGATAAAATAAAGGTCATGTATGCAACCGTGTGCCGTTTTCTGAAGTTCGGGTAGCATCTATTGGAAGGTAAGCATAGGTTAACACAGCAGATAAATCTCCCAAATAGAAGCACACTATGCAATAGGCCCGCAGTTCTGCGCCACAAACTCTCTACTTCTACTTCTGAAGCTGGCTCACTTTGGCCTGTTTGGACCATAACTCTCCTGGCTTGAATCCTATATCAGTTCGCGTTCATGCCGTGTTAGTCTAAGTGGAGCATATTCCTCTCTCTTCCAGCCTGTCTCCGGCGTTCCAAAAGGGTCTATTCTAGGCCCTCTTCTTTTCTTACTCTACATAAATGACCTTCCCTCAGTCACAGCGTCTCAGTGTCCTCTTTATGCTGATGACTTAGAACTTTACCGAGCTATTCGCTCGGAAGAGGATTGTATTGCTCTCCAAAGGGATCTGGACGCGATCGATTCTTGGAGTCAAACTAATTTTCTCTCCCTTAATGCCTTGAAATGCTAAAAAATGTCTTTCTCCTTAAAGGCCAGTCCAATTGATCATACCCTTACGTTACACGATATTCCACTTACGGCTGTTTTCCAAATAAAAGATCTGGGAGTGATTTTCGACCCGAAACTTAAATTTGAGGCTCACATTGTGGCTGTAGCCGCACTTGCCTCTCGTATCTCCGGGTTCGTATTAAGGCACTCTCATATGATTACTGACATTTCTTCCGCCGTCAACCTATACACTTGCCTAGTTGGACCCATCCTTGAATATTGCTCGCAAGTATGGTCACCACACCATCAATAGTTGCATTCTGTAATTGAATCAGTACAGCACAAATTTACTCGTTTCCTTATCTTTAAATTTAAAGTTGCATACGTCTGCAACTTCATTTCGTTCTTGTTTAGTTTGTCTTGTATTTGGACTATATCAAATAAATAAACTCATATGCTCTTTTTAACATGCGTATTTGTATTGCTCATCTTAATTCTAGTTTTAAAGTGTTATCCCCCGACCGTGAGTTTGCCCAATGTTTGTTCTATATACTATTCTATGATATTCCTGAGAATGTGTTCTTCCGCGAGCACTTTTCGTTGATCGAATGAAAAATTGGAGGCGTAACCAACAAACATTTATTGATCGGTGTTTGTTTTCCTTTTTGCAGTACATAATATGAGCACTAAGTAGAAAAATATATTGACGACACGGGCGGATAGTGAACATCATCCTATCAGAATAACTATTAACAGATCTCCTTAAAACCGCCGTCATAGCCCATGCTTTTTGTGCCTCGCGATATCGTACACAAGCTGACAGTCAGTTCGCCATACGAGTCGGTTTGAAGTCCTGAAATTGATAACAGTTTTATGTTGAATTTCAGGTTTTTTGCTGTTTATTCGTTTAACATGCGTTGGACGCACTTTTTTACCTCTTTCTTTGCAGCCATCTGTTAAAATTTTCGGATTTCTTAGCTCAGCGCCTTTACTAGTAATCCAACAAATCAGCTCTGCCACCAAATTAAAACTTCTTGGTATTAAGACGGGAACGACTGTTGTCCGTTTCTCAGCACCAAATATGGGGACATGAACTCGAGCGTAACCGAGACACGTTTCGGCACCCCAAATATTTTTCCCGTACACGCAAAACAGTATTTGTGGCCCTGAAACAGGTTCATCCTTTAATATGGTGAAATATGCGGATTACTTACGATGTACATCCGAATGGGTTTGTCGCCTTGAACGAGAAATCCAAAGGCATATTGAAGACTATCCGGTCGTCGTGACCCCGTGCGGTGGAGCATTGGGTTATTCCCGCTTGAAAGCCGGCGACGAGCTCCCAATCGGGTCCGGTAACGACTTCGTAACGGCAGAAAACCTGCGACGCGTCTGGTCCCAGCGGAAACGTCGCAAACTCCACTTGTCCGGTGACAAACACATGAAAATAAGTGGCTATTTCCATGAAGAACTAGCAATCGGCACCGAATCAATGATTTGGATTGACATGTTGAAAGAAGGAAAACTTGTCATCACCGTTACCCTAGTAACCAATTAACCGTTTCAGCTGCGTTGCAATGGCATGGCAACACTGAACGTCAGAGTGCTGAGCGTCAAGCGACGCTACACTGCAGCCATCTGGCCGTGAGAGCTACAGCCCACAATTGCACGATGGCGGGAAAATATATTCGTTATAAAGATGCAAAAGCGGAAGCAAGCATAATTGAAAGCCGCACGCATTCCAAGAACAAATAAGCATGCAATAAGTTGCTGATGCTTCCAAAGATTCGCGTTTTGTCCTGGCGAGAATGTCCTGCGCTGTTACACGTGGGAGCATCGTCGTCTATAGCTCTTCGTCACTTTCACTTAAATATTTAACATCTATGCATGAAAGTTGATGCCGAAAATACAAAATCTCCTCGTGCCCCTTACGGCACCTACATCTTTGTTGATCAACGGAAAATTGTGGACTTTGTGTAAATTTTGTGAACATGAGTACCTTCGAAATTTCCGTTAAATCCACTAAAGAAACCCAAAATGAACTAAACACAACGCCGCAAGGCAAAGCGGCACAAGCGGCATTTGCACCAAAATTGAGGTTTAAAGATATTTTTGAAGGGAGCTTTCGTCAGTATTTTGTCAGTGGGCATCGAAGCTTTCGACGAGAGGAACTCGCCAGGAACGCGGCCGTGTAAACAGCGTTTTGAAAAAATCGATAGGAGCCGCGTGACGTCAGCGCAGCTCTCAAGAGAACAACACACTCCCTTATCACTAGGTCCAATCAACCTCGCCTATGGGTTTTCCCACTCAAGAAAGCGTGAACCCACCATGCCGCGGACATGGCAGGGAACACACTCGCGTGTCCTGGAGCTTTTTGCGGAGCCGTTGAGCGGTGGAGCATCGGCGTTGGTGGGTCGCAGCCTGCTCTCCTTGCTGCCTGCTTTCTGGACAGTAAGCAGTTCGCGTGCGGAGCCGCTCTTAGTAAGCGCAAGGAGCGAGTGGCGCTGCGTTCCCCAATCGCTCGTTCAGTGCGCTTTGTGTGTGTTGCGATTTCGAAGTCGTCCTGTAGCGCGGCTCCCCTTCCTTCATCCCGACAGGACAAGGCTGCGAGGCAGCGCGCTGAATTAGGCGATTTTCGAAGAAAGCCATGAAAAGAAGTTCGTCTCGATAACGTGCGGTCGTGAGCTCCGAATAAATCGTGCTTGTGGGTTTTTCTTTCCGTTTTTCCGTTCGGTGGACCTTCAACTGCAGCAAACCTCGCGGTTGCACTAGTTTCGCGTCCGATTGTCCGATTTATGGTTTCGGTGTTGCTGGGTCGCTCGCCCGAAAGAAAGGCTCCGCTGGTTCGCCTCGTCTCGTCAGGTCGCAGGACCAAAGTGGAAAGTCGCGAAAGTACCGCGGCATGCGGATTTAGTGCGGGCGAACATGCAATGGCTGGAGTTGTTGCGAGTGCCCGCGATTGAACCGATTCCGTTTGCAATATGTTCGAACCGTGCGACCGCTTGGGTGTCCGCGCGACTCGCTAAGCAGGCATGAACCATGTCTGTCGGTCATGGCTGACCGCGGGAGCAACACGAACAATCAGCGAGGCTCGTAAGGTTGGTTCTTGAAAAGGTGCTCCGCCAGCCGCAATGGCAGGCTGCAACGGCGAGTCAGGATGTGTAGTTAGTTGCGTGGCCGCGTCCTTCACTCCCAGCTTTTAATCGATGACTGCCGTTTGGCATTGTGGCGTAGCTCGCAAATATGGCGCTGCGTGAGAGTGTCTCGGGTGCATCCTGGCACCGTGTCGTCCTTTGCATGGATTCAGCGTTAATGGGAGCCTTCGAACAATGAAATGCGACATTCAATGCGGGAATGGCCGAAAACGGAAACAATTTGGCCACCGTTTTGGACGAGCTCTCAGTGGGAGACAAGGCGCTTCGGGCAGGACGCAGGCGTGCGCTCCGCGGGCCACGGTTTGGCTTGCACTCTTTTCGGGTTTGCGGTGAAGGATGCGACGAATGTGTGCAGTGTGCTCACGAACGCGTTCTGGGCGAAATGAGAGTTTCCTTGTCCGCTTGTGAATGGCCCAGCCAGTGGGCAGAGGCTGTGGGCAGAAAATGGTGAATGAAAAGTTAAATGCGCCGCTTCTGATGTCACGCGGAGCCCCGCACCTAAGAAGGCAGCTGATGAGTCTGCGAAAGCTATACAAGGTGTTGCCGCAGCCTCTTTAGCGACCACGCAGAGCAACTAAAGTCGAGTGGTTACTTTTGTGGAAGCAGCTTAATTGCCAGCAGCAAAGATCCTGGCCTTTGTGTGCCGCTCATGCGAAAAGCAAACACAACAAAAGCCCTCAAAGCCACATTACTGAGTTCCCTATGCATGCTCGTTATTCACCAACCTTTCTGGCTGAGGAGTTTTGAGTAAAGCGTTCTAAATGGGCATGTGAGGGCACAAAGAAAACATTCGCAAGATGAAACTTTGGTGGGAAATCGCACTTTGTTGTGGGTTCGAAAAATGAAAAAACCATTTGAAGCTTCTATAGCATCGAATAAAACACTCGGTTGCCATTTCTAGCGTCAAATAGTACTTGAGGCGATGTCCTTTATACAGTGATACAATAATCAACGGTAGTTTTGACGTGAGCACCTAATCCACTGTTTTTCAATTGCTTCGAGTCAATCTAAAGCTTTGTGTTTGTGTTTGGTATTTAACCCTGTATTCCATGCATGTTGAGGAAAACCTATTTATGAAGGCTCTTCAGTATCTTGTATGGGTAGAAAACATATTTCGGGTTCATAAACCTTCATAAAAATACTGAATTCAATTTCAGTGCACCAAAATAGCTTAACGCAGATAGATATGGAAATAGCAATGATTTTAAGTTATTGCCAATTTTATTTTGTATTTCGTATTTTATTTCGTGTGAGAATTTGCTTCTGATCTGGGTCGCGATAAACAATAATCATCCTGAATCCGGCGGGACGCAACATGTTATGAGCTGGAACGTGAAGTGGCAACCGCGGACAACATTTCAAAATGCTACCACAACTCCAATAAAGCCTGTGTTTCTTATTTCAGTGAATTGCGCTGCGTGTGCTTCACATCTGTAACTAGTAAGAAACCGTAGAAAACCAAGAAGTGAATCCAGTATGCCAATCGGGCGACCAAGGCGACAGTTGGTAATAATAATAGCACACCAATCAGAGTTACATCTCCATTCAGTTGGTAGTTCAGATGCTACAGTCTTGCAGGAGATAACATGAATACTACCTGTAGATACTTAGAAAAATCTATGGATAATTCAGAGCAAAATTGAATGCTCCTCACTAGAAAAGATGTTTTCGCAAATAAACACATAAACACTCAACACGATTATTAGAATTGAATTCGCGGCCAGCTACCGCCATTTTATTTAAGCGGGAGTGGAAGTGACAAAATGGACGATATGCCTGATCTATCGCATTTAACTGCTGAAGAGCGCGCCATAATAGAAAATGTAATAATCAGGCAGAAGCAAGAGGAGGAGCGAGAAAATGAAGTGATGAGGTAAGCTTGTACCATATTATGCCGCAGTTTTTGATCAAACGTCTCTAATACACTCTGCAGGAGGAAACAGGATGAGGTGGCCATTTTGGAAAGTACCATCCGCCAACGGTCTGAACAGCAGAAAAAAGCTGGCGTAGAGTTGGAAGCCACCTGCCACATTTGCCTTAAAACAAAGTTCGCTGACGGTGTGGGACATGTTTGTAATTACTGCAACATACGATGTTGTGCAAGATGTGGCGGAAAAGTAACATTGCGGAGTAATAAGGTATGTTGCTGCATTGGAATTTACATAAACCTACAAAGCTTCTCAAAAACACCACCAATAATGGTAATAATGGTATGCGTTGCGTATGTTAAACTTCCTCGTACACTCGACCCTGAAATCATTAAAGCAATCCGACACACATGAATAATTGTTGAAGATTGACTTGATTGCTAATCTCTGGCAATTATGTATATCAGGTTATCTGGGTGTGTATCTTGTGCCGGAAAAAACAAGAGCTTTTATCTAAAACTGGCCAGTGGATTCAGAAGCCAAACGCCCAGGATGGGGTGATGCGCCGCATCGAGTCAGACGGAAGTAGCGTAAGTATTTACAGTTCTTGTGTGACTAGTCAAACAATTTACTGTTGACGCGATCCATCGGCAGACCATCATCGATTTGCACGATTCGTCTGACAAGCGGCCAAAACTTGAGCGGACGCGAAGTGCCGCCGAAAAGGAGAACGTGCCGCTACAACGGATGGGAAGCATGCTAAGACGACAGTACTCCCAACAGGAACAGTCAACAGGACGTAGGATGTCAGACGCAGGCCTTGACATTCTCAGTCCAGCACATCGGCGCATACAATCACAAGGTCAACAATTTGCACAACAACAACAACAACAACAATTTTCGTTCGAACAACAACAACAAGAGCGCTTCATTTCCCATCCGAAAAGTATGTACCCTGAAGACGACCCAAAGTTTTACCAGGTAACTAAATGATAATGTGATCCAATCAAATACATTTCAGCTAGAACTGACCATATAGGTAGCTTCCCGTAGTCACAACGCGGCTTGACCTTCGCGAATTTGGTCGGTTTTATGCCGTTTTGGCAAAACGAACCAGGGAGCGAATATATCCTCAAGCGCTCACCTTGAATGAGAAATTCGGGTCAGAAAAATTCTGATGCTCAGCGAGGGTGCATCCGATCTAGGAGTTTCTTAAAATATGTCCCCAGGGTTTAACATGTGGCTCCTAAAATCTTCGCAATTCACTAAATGCTTATCTAAGAAGAAGACTTCCCACGCACGCGAAAAAATGGAGATGTTTTGCTGCTACAGCAAAATTCGGATAATTCGAACTTCATTCACTCGAATTGGTGGATAATTTGAAGTTTCTCTTCGATCCGTTGATGTTTCTTTACCAGCACCGTTGATTCAAAATATTGCTTAAAGTTAGGCACAATTCGGCATTTTCACACTTTCGGTCGTTCTTAAGTGTTCTCGCCATGACAAAACATTCTATTTATTTTTGTTTTATTTTTCGTTTATTTTTTACGTTTAGCTGTCGTTTGTTGGTCATCAAACTTTATTTGCATATTCAGGAAAAAACTGCAATACGATTGAAAACAAGAACTTCACCAAACTTCACCATTATTTTCACCTTATTTTTTATTTGTCAGCAAAATTAGAGGAAAAATTGATTTGTTTGTTAAATTATAAAACAACAAAAAAATCCCTCGTTCAATGACTAGATAATGTTATTTCAAAGATGTGTGCAAAATTTGACTAATCGCTTCATAACTTTTCGAGAAATCGTGTCCACCGACTTAAAAAATTAAGTTTTGAGATAAACGCGTTTTAAAGTTTTAAATTGAAATAACATGCAAAAAGATTTTTTTTAACTCACATGGAATCATCGATTCCGGCACCATAAAGCAAAGTACCTGCTGCTGCGGCAATATCCCTTTTAATTGCGGTTGAGTCGATTTGCGCGCGTAATAGGATTATTACTCGCAAGATCGTTAATTTCAATCCAAAACAAGTTTTACACAAAAGACAGTATATTTGAAAAGATGACCGCTTTTCCTTGTACATCGACTGATATTCATCGAATTTTCATTACATCGCACACTGCCTGCTGCAGTTACCTAGTTTACGTTTTCAACGCTTTTGAAATTACGTCTGCGGTTTCGTGGGAGATCACAGTTATATACATAATTCGTGCGTAATCAGCTTTATAGGGTTTGTTGACTGTCTGCGATCATCAAATTTAATGTGTACTCGTTGCTCGATTCAGTACAAGCTTCACAGCCTTTGCTAATGTGGTGCGATCGTATTTCAGGGTGAAATTGACGGTCTCATGAGACAACACCCGCATCTCATGCACCCCCGTCAGCAGCAGCAATTCGTGATCCAACACCACCATCCGCAGCATATCGCGCAACAACAGCCCCATCACATGGACATGCATAGGACGTTTTTCGCTTCACAAATGGAGGAGCCAGCGCCACAAAACCAAGAGCCTTTTTCGTTGCTTCAAAAACCCGCTTACTCCTCGGAAGTTCAAAAGAAGCACAAGCGTCCGATGATCAATCCACAGTATGGTGTACAGCAAATAAAGCGCGATCACCCTCAAAACATACAACAGCAGCAGCAGCAGCAATCCTTCAGCAGCTCCGAGGAGGATTTGAATGCAACCCAGGGGTATGGAGGTAAGTGGACTAAGGACTTCTATTACGATATTATAACATCCAAAAAAATTGAATTTTTCCTGAATTTTTAATGGGGAATTGCGCCCCTCTAGTTGATTGCAATTTGAATCTTTTTATTCAGGTTATCAATATATTCGTGCTATAACAGATCCAGGATGGAAAAGTCAATGAATGTACGAAATTTACATTCTAGGCACAGAATATCAAACCGATTTGTCTCTTCAATTATTTACTTTTAAACTTTTTCCGATCAAATTCCCTCCGATTTCGTTTGAAAACTAATTAATCAAGTAAATGAAATCTGTATTGGTTTGAATGTCTTCAATCCCTGAATTCCAAATCAGCCAAAATTTGAGGAAACATGATTTACTTTGGTTAGATCCATGCTACCAGAGAATATCGTTCAAGGATCCTAGTCGTGGAATCCGCTACGGTTATTTCAGTCATCATTTTCGGGTATCGCTTCCAGGAGTGCATTCACTCATAGACCCGCAGCTGCTTATAAAATGTGGATTCGTTCACCTCACAGTGGAAAAGGTTGAGAGTCAATGTTAACCTCAGTCACGCGTGCAATTTCAGTTGGACAATTATTAGACGCAATCAGTATGTTCGCGACTTAACGGCAAAAGAGGTCCCTTGCAAGTTCCAACCAAGTTCAACTGAAAGCTTCGTGGAGCTGCGCACACTCCAAATAATTTCGAAAGTGTGTTACTAGTCCAACGAAAGGGGGACGTCGCCAAGCTGACACACGAGAATCGGTCCCCGCTCCCCACCGAGAAAAACCCGCGTGTCGAAGCATAGTTAATGAACAGGATCTATCTATCTATGTCGGGAAAACCTGAATTGCATCGTTCCCGCCTCGTTCGCTCATTTTCGTTTGCACGTTTGCTGTTCACGACGCTGTGACCTTGGGTGAAAACCGAAGGATCCCGTGAATCCAGCTTTTGCCGAAACTCACGCCTAGCCAACAATGTAAAAGTTGGGCCTAATGTAAACCATATTTAACTGGCGCACACACACACATAGGCACATGCGATTGAGCATGTGTGCCGAAGGGGATACAGTGGAACAGTTTCAGGGGGTTTGCTTACGTTTGGATGACGGGGTAAGGCGATTCGACTTGCTAGTGCGGAATAATTCGGAAAATATTTCAGGAATACATTACGGAAAGACACGGGAAAGTTGAGCATTTGCAATTTTTTTCGCCATTCATTGTCCCCGGCAGTGGATTGTTCCGTGGAAACATAGCCTCGTGCGCCACGATTGGAAATTTCGATCGCCATTGAGAAAAATCGAAGCCCACGTCCTTCTACGAATTAATAGCATATGTTTTAGTGTCCCACGAAAATGTGAATTAAATTACTCAAATTGATTCGGAGAACAGCCAATAATTTGTAATGCCAGGCAGCCAGGCAGTGTGTGTGTGTCGTGTGCCGAGCAATTTTCATAACGTCAGGAGAAACATTTTCCATAACTGAAAGCCAAAGCCAGTAAAAGTATTTTTCTAATGGTGATGAAGAGTACGGATTCGTCGGAAAGTGAACATTGGTCAAATAAATAGAACATACAGGCCAGCATTGGCTCGCTGACTGTCCAACGACCGCTTTTCTTTCACTTTGCTGAAAAATCCATAAAGTTCCACCTCGTGTTTTGAGCGAGAGGAAAATCCTGTCAATATCGCCGTACGTAGGAAGAATTGGTGCCCGAAAATATCGTAAACTTGGAGTTCGATAGTGTCATCTCGGAAAAAGTAATTTTTTTGGACCCAAGTGTTGTTTTGTTGTACAGAAACCCATTAATAAAGCGCGCTTACATCAATCTTAGTTGAAAGCAGCCATTGCTCTTGCTAACATACATACATAGGAGCTAGTCGCGTGTAACGTGTTGTATATACAGCCAGTGCTAAAAGTTTGATTCCTATTGAAAGTACTTGATGCCTATTTCCAATATGCATAATATATGTACCTACACATTTCATTCGTAATCCATATTTTTAATAATAACAGAGTAAACAAACATTTATCTTTATTTATTTATATATATATATATATATATATATATATATATATATACGCACATATTTGTACATCTGTATAAACACAAAAAAAAACTGTCAAATGGATTGATTACACATTGAACATTGAAGTTGTTGCTCCCATTGGTCAAGTTATTGAATGAGACTGATATATTACAGGAAGGATATAATTAGATGCGTTTCCAGGAAACGTCGTACAAACTACGTGATTTGTTACGCAGACATTGATTGCTTGCTTACTCCTTCCGCAACATTTAAGCAAGTACCTATTTCCAAGCGCAACTAGTTTATGCGGAACGGGCGGCATATACTATAAACTAAAAATTGGTTCTTGCTTAGCTAACGTTAAAAATAAATATAAAACGGTGACATTTTGAGATCAGACGACTCCTAGTTGTTCGTTCGTCCTGACACGGTAAATCAAATTGAAATGTGTGAACTCTGCAATTGTGCACCGTTACTTAGCATTGATTATAGTTTTCGAACAAATATATTTTGCGTTTGCAGCAAATCACAGAGAGCTGTTTGAAACTGCGGAATTCCTGAATTTCAATCAGACAAATAGAAATACAGACGCTTTTCGTCAATACGTTTGCCCGCAACGGCAAACGTTGCAGCAAAAGCCGCCACTGGTGCAACAGCGAAGCATCATAGAATCGCCACCAGACTTCCAAAGTGCTCAGATATCAGTGACGAAAAGCACAACAGGCGCCTTAATTAATTCTAGCAAAGTAGATGTACATCAGAAAAATAAATACAATCAAACGAACCACGACCGACAGCGGAACCTGTACTGCAGCCAGTCATCGCTCCAGCAGCTACAGCTCCACCAACTGCAGCAGGATCAGTTGGTGTATCAACAGGTATTGCGACTCAAGCTCAATTTCTCATCCTAACGCATGTCCTCCACAATAGCACCCGCAAATTGTGATAGGCCAAACCAACATTACCTCATATGATCGATACACGAGCAATGAGACTTCACACAATCCTTATTGGGATGATTCGACCTCGTCCGCGCAAGATAGTCGCCGATTTACGGAGCGTAGAAAGAAAACGGTGAGGTTTGATGGGCACGCCGACCCGGAGGACTGGTCGAGGTGGGAGTCCGAGCGGCAGGGTAGTCAGGACTCCGCCACCAAGGATTCGGGCATAGATACGAGCAGTACATTTACGAGTAGTGAGGATTCAAATCGGGGCGACGGCCCAAAGGTATACAGGCAACTTGTTTGTAAGGTTGAATGTAAAGTAAAGGTCACGTATGTCGAACGACCACCAAATCAAGTGAACATCACAAGAAAAGTTGCTAACTCGAGCTTGTCATCCCTTATTTTTCGATTGCATAGATGACTTCATCGTTTGTGTTATTTTGTTGGTTGGCGCGAATCGCCGATTCCGCCCTGCTTGCAATATTATCTGTCGAAGGAATGTTCCTCGCGAAGTAAATGTAAATTCCTTTCACGCACTTTTCCTCCATAAGCCCAAGTTGTAAAATCAATTAGCGAAATCGAGCTTTCGATGAAATCGATGTCAGCTGCGTTAGCTGCGCTTGCCGCCCATGCCATAGGCGGGCTACAAGGACGCGTTCTTGAAAACTGACATTGTCGTTGGAAGATCACCCAATCCGTTTTATTGGGCGAATGTTCAGCTCGGAAGCGCAAGTGACATTGACTTTTTCAAGAGGCAGGATAACGTTAAAAGCGCGCGAACACGTGGGCAGATAACTACCTATAATCCAATGTTTTATGCGTGTTTGGCTGCGTGAAGCTTGTTTTATTTGCATGTTTCTGTATTGTACGCAAATCTTTGTTGAACACGTTCTCCTTTCATCCGCCATCTAGCTAGTAGTTGCATCTTTCAATTTTGCCTGCATTGGAGTCGCCGGCCTTAGTTTATTTTTTCTCAGTTCCATACTAGTTGTAAAAAGTAGATTTCAGTTGAAAATATTGATACTGTTTAAGCCTAGAGTATACAAAAGAATGCAAAATATGCTTGATAGTGAAATAGGCTTTAACGTATGCAAGCTATTATATGTTAACACACTGAATCGTGCACAGTTCAATGTGGCAGAGTACATCGGTAGTACATACGATCCTAAGGACGCCAGCCATGATTCTTTCCTGTGTACGATTAGAAGCGCAAATCACAAAATACCGGCGGAGCGATGCCTTCCAATTGGCGAGAGAGTGCAGTGCATTCTTCTCTTGAATATAGCTATCAATTCAGGGATCAGGCGCTTGCTTTACTTACCAAACGCAAATTGAACTCACTCAATGCGTCCGACCTTAAGTCGGGCAACAAACCTTTAATTTCACAGCACACACGTGTGTGGATTAGCTACAGGGAAGGAAGAAACCATAAAGATATATCCATCACATAATATCTCATACTCAAAGCCACTTATACAATATTGTAGATGCGGGACCCCAAACAATCTTCAAGCATCCTTTGGTCTTGATACTCGTAATTATTGCGACTGTCGATTGCACTTGAATGGATTTTCGCACCTCTACATGTGTGTGTGTGTGTTTTTTATATTTTCTTGTCTCCTATATATGGTCACTTCCTTTACGTTCAGACCGTGATTGTCTTTAAAATCGAAATGATGGAAAACATTTATGTAGAATCCTGTAAATTGGCAAGTATCGGCTGACGGCACTCGTATGATTGGCCATATGATATTGCGTAAAAGTTGTAACGGCGACGATATCCTAGGGCTGAAAGTGCTCGGAGGACAACCGCTGCATTCTAGTAGTAATGGTAGTGGGAGTGGCGGATACGGTGCTATCGTTGAAAAGGTTAAACATGATTCCGTGGCCGATGCAGAAGGACACATAAAACCAGGTAATGTAGTAACGTAAGAATGATGAAATAATCACAACTATATTTTGTTTGCTGAATTATCATTTGTTGTTCAGTTTTCAACAGCCATTCTACACGCAATTGTTTTCGTGACTATCAATAACAATATTTGTATGCTAGAATATTTTTTCGTCTGTCTTTGTTTTGCTTATTTTAACATAATGTATTGTATTGGTGTTTGCTTCTATCAGCACAAAGTTTTCGGATGTTTCATTGGTATATCTGTTAACTATTCGACCTGAAATATATATATTTGAAATGTCTTGTGTATTGGGAACAGTAACGACAAGCCAACAAGACAATATATGTCAATAATCCATAGTTGATTCCATACGTCATATCAAAAAGGGATGATTTCAAACAAAAGGAGGGAAGTTGTCATCAATTCACGAATAGTTTCCTTTGCCTTATAGAGTGCATTCTGGTGAATTTTTGAAAAACGAAGCACACATTCTCATTCTCATTCAACACTGCCAAACAAAATTATTTCCATAGTCTTTTTACAATAATATCCCAATTCCACTTTGCTGCTAGCTCTTTTGTTCGCGTGCTGGCCGCTTACTATCACTAGTGGTGGTAGTTAGCGGCCATTTAGATACCTTCAAGTGGTTTCTTTGAGAGTTTTGCAAGGACGTATGTAAATATTCATATGTGTGGAATTGGCAGACCGGGATAGTATTTATTTTCAACGATAAGCATAAAAATGTAATCATTTGATTTTGACAATTGTATTATCTATTCGTTTAAGGGGTTTACTTTTGAAACAGAGTGTGAATTTTGTTTATTTCCCTTTCGGTGTGTCTGTTTTGGAACGCATTCTATTTTGATATTGATGATACTTTTCGCATGGCATTAGCCTCTCCTTATCGTTTGTTGTGTAGTGAATCCAAGTTGCCATACCAAGAAACAACTTCCTTGATTTGAAACAAATAACAAAGTCGAATAAAAATATCGGATATAACTATCCGCGAACATTGTCTCAGTTAATATCAAATAGAAATGCAGCTCGTTGAAATGTACTTACTTTTTATTAAAAACAAACACACCAAAATTGCTGACTTATTGACTCCTTTCTTTTGATAACATCATAAAGATGTAAATTCGATCCCAAAAAAATTGCACAGTGTTGCAAAATACGTTTTTGAAAGGTGCTCGCGATTGTCGTGCAATCCGAAAACTTTGCTAGATAAAAATTCCCACTAAACTGTAGAACACAAGCCAAAATTGACGTATAACGTTTTGAAATAATATCCTATACTAGGCGACGAAATCATTGAATGGAATAGTCGCACGTTGCATAACAAATCGGCCCAGGAAGTCAATGCCATTATAGCGGATAGCAAACACGAACCTCAAGTCGAGTTGATTGTCTCAAGATTGATATCCAGTCATCGAAGTGCCTGCAAAGGACGACGTCATTTACATTCACCAATTCGCGGCAGGACTGCAGGTACCAAGCCCATAGAAATGTAGAACAAAATAAGCCACCAAAGAGTTACATGTAGTGAAATCATTAGCGGCCAAAATGAAATTCTTTCTTATGTATGTCTCGCTATTGTCGATCGGGAAAGAACCTCTTTAACACTGAGCAGTCCTGACGAGCGATTATTTGGGTTCCTTAGAAAATATGGTTTGAGTGTATGATTTCGCGATGCTGTAGATGCAGTTGTCGAGAAATCATGGTGCACTTCTCAAAATGGGAGCAACAACACAGAATTTGAGGCAAACACAAACACCACAAACATTCTCAGAAACATAAAATAATCAGACTCACAGCGAATCTGCGTATCACAATATATTTGATTTAGAATAAACATAATGTCTTTTGAACTTGCAATTCTCACGCTGATCCTCACCTGCACCAGCTGTGCATATACGAACGGTTGCTCAGTATAACTCGTATATTTTAGGTGACACCATCGACGTTCGCCGGGAAAAGCCTAGCGTGCTGATAACGTCGCCAGGCTCGCCAGATCTGCATTCGACGGTGCGCCAGTCATCCAACTCGCTAGCGTCCCGATACAACCAGCGGCTGCAGGCGACGGCCGGCCTCCCCCAAGGATCCAACCCCGACATAAATATCGACGGCCGCCTGCAAGTGAAGCTGGGCTATGACACGAACACGCTGCAGCTCATCGTGACGATCGTTTGTGCCTCAGGAATCAGTCTAAGGGCCAATGGTGCCGCTAGGAATCCTTACGCCAAAGTAACCACCGAGTGCGTGTCTTTCAAGTGGAATTGATGCCACCCAATTCGTTTCAGGTGTTTCTGCTGCCTGACCGGGGCAACAAATCGAAGCGCAGGACGAAAACTCTAGCCAGTACCTGTGAACCTCGATGGGGCCAGACTTTTGTGTACGCAGGCTTGCGGCGGGTGGATCTGGTGAACAGACTTCTTGAGGTAATTGACAAGCCATTCGTAAAACTATCCCGTTCAGTTCTATTTAGGGGATGCAGGTCAGGAATACATCCCCATGCATAGCTCGGCATGCCCCAGCTGCAATTTGCGGAAAGCAGCAGGTTTTGCATTTAAAATGCGCAAATGCGCCCATGTTGCCCACCAATGAGCATATATCCTGTAGCCTATTATCCCATCCAGAACTTGAAATGGAAAAACATGAACAGTTTAAGTGTGATATTGGAGGCAGACAGATAGGCCACATTTCTAGTAAAACGATCTTGAGTAGTGTGCAACCTCGCTTCCACGAAACATTTCTCTGTGCTATTGATTCCTTTCCAATTTTTTTCACGCTGCCAAGGGTTGTAAGACGGTGCATTTTATAATCATTACAGATAACAGCATGGGACTATGTCCGTTACGGCGCCAATGATTTTCTGGGCGAAGTTTTGGTTGATCTGGGTTGTCATGCTCTCGACGATGAGCCTGAGTGGTACAATTTGCAACCGCATCAGGACTCTCCAAGTCATATGGTAAGCTAAGATTCACAACAACCGGATGAACTACTTACGATGGTTTCTGTGAATTTGTCTTCTCTAACAGCTACGCCGTGATGACACTAACGATATGGAAATGATTCTTACACCCACTGATCACCTATCACCGCCCAGCACAACTTCTCGCCTGAGTGACTCGGATACTACGTCCGAATGTGATATTGATGGCATACCCACTGGACGGGACGGAGCAAGCGTGTCTTCACTAGGAAGCTCCTCTAGTCCACCTCCAGAGGTAAAATAGTGAATATGTTTGTTGCGGTAGCGCCTGAGGGCGCATTGAAGGCCTCTCAAGGGGCATTGAAGATACAAAAATGTGTAAGCTGTTTGCCCATTCTATGAACATGGCAATCCTTATTGCCGCCCTTTGATTAGGGAGACTGGCTCTAAAAACAGGATTGTAATATGTCTGCGTAGTTGTTCTCGGCAAACTCATCTCTTCCTGTTTTAGTGTTAAGGCGAATCAAGGGACGTGATTTATATTTTTAGAAATGTCGGGAGCGAAAGGCCTTAATGGTTGGTTCGTATTTAAAAATAAATATTGTTTTTCAAAATATCCACACAGCGAATGATAATTTTTGAGAAAATTGCATTTCAGATAATAGAGTCGTAACATACAAGTTCCAAGCGAGACGAAGTCGACTTCCAAGGATTATTTATCACGAGCTCAGCTTAATCAATTGACCTAAGATTCTAGCTACCCATGTCTATGCCGCAACACCTAAAGTAGTAAATTAGCATCCTGGCAGATACAATAGATAGTTCTTTGCCAAAGTACATAGTTGAAATACACTGCCCCATGTCGGCGTGGTTGTGGGAGATCAATTAATTGTTCTGTTTGAATTTATTGATATTAATATTTTACTACGGACGGTGCATGGTATAGGCAGGGACTATGAATCGAATGGTTGCAAATATATGCATATTTATATTAGCAATGGATGCAACTGTGTCTTTGAATAGATATTTTGAATTTTACTCAGTAGAACGGTTGATGTTTCGCTTATAAATGCCGCATTATAGTGTTCGCAGCTAAATTGAGTGCAACTACCGCTTTTATTAGGTGCTTCTATAAACATGTTAATGTAAAGTCCTAAATGAAATTGCCAAAAATCATTTCGACTCGAATATATTTGCTAATTCGCTCTTTTCATCTTGTGATAACGCTCATTGAATAAATTGTTCGGCTGGCGTTGAAGAAATTCAAATTGGTGAATACTTTGCAGGTGGAAGCAAAGGAGCGAAGGTCACGTCGTGATATGTCGCCACAGGGCCGCAAACGGGCTGCAGGCATGGTAGCAAGAGACTATCGTACCGTCTCTGGTATCGGTCAAAGTTATCACAACCAAGTAAGTAATCGCAGTCGTTAACTTTTCAATTGCGCCAGGGGCAATTTAATTTCATATTAAGCACATTTCCGTATGATATTTTGTTCACTTTCTTTGCTTGGACTGCGAACATACATATCTGAATTGATATAAAATTGTTTGGTCCGAATAGAATTCTTCGATGTATTCGATTCCTCGCCGAAATGGTGCAAGTAGTGGAGGAATGAGTTTGAACCAAAGAAGTCACTCTGCTGCCCCTGGTGACGATTATTACCATAGTCAACACAGCTATCACCACCACCATCGAAGGAGCAGTCCGAGAAGGGGGTCATTGTCGCCGCCCGAAGATCGATGTAGTGATTACCCAGTTTTGCCAACGCATTCAACCTCTTCATATTCACCGCGTTTTCAATCGCGTTCTGCTACTGCCACGCCGACGGGATCGCCGAAAAAGAGACAACTGCCCCAGGTGAGCTTCTTAAGGTTACTAAAAACAATCCTGAATTCACCGACTAGTTTGATTACTTACTGAATATTTGCTCGAAAACTAGCATTCACAAATTCACTACATAGTAGAATTTGTAAAGTGACTGCCGGTCACCTTCGAGTATTTTGCTTCACACACAACTCAACAACATCTACTCAAGCATATTTGTTTCAGTACACAAGTTGTCTCCTTCTTACACATTTTTGTGTAATCTGCTCCAAAATTATTTCGGTGGTAGAAGACGTGTTGTCGGTCCTTTGCGAAAGAGAAGACATTCCAGGGTCCAAGCTGAATCGTACGTTGTTTCACGATACTTGTATATTTATGCAGGATTAAAAGTATAAGAAACTCATATCGTCGTTCCGAATCCAACTTTGAAGAGAAATGAAGACGGTATTATCGTGCGGCGCCTGCTAGAATTGTCAATAAATGCTCCTCTTTTCCCTCGCGGAGAGTGTGTACATGCTTCCGTCCGGAGTGGAAAGCAAAAAAAAACATTGTTGATGAATAACACTGTATAGGAAAATGTTTGTAGCGCCTTAGCATAAACAATTAGTAGAACCATAGCATAAAGAATATTGCCGCAACTCTGTTATACAATTCACCGCGGCGAATTGTGCCAGCGTATTAGTGTCCTAATCTAATTCGGTACCCAGTCGGACTTTTTGGAATCAATTCTTTGGTAATGTATGATTTCATCGATGCTTATGTTTGAAAATGGAATGCATTCCAAAAGAATGCATAGGGAATCTGAAAAGTAGTCGATGAGTGATTGAAAATTTCTATACATTACCTAGTAATGCAAAAATGAAGCGATGGTAACATATTGTGTGGAATGGATGCCTTCCAGAACCGATTACCAAGTAAGCATTACGGAACACATTCTGAGGCATTGATTCCAGCATCGCTACCTGGTAATGCGAAATGGAGTTAGCACGGATCCTGCCAATGACATCGCCATGTTAAAGTAATCGATGCGGTATTGCGAAAACGATCCGTATTAGCTTCCGAACAATGATTACGGAATCGATGCAGTAAGCATTACTGGTCCCACTGGGTACATATGTCATTCGCTTAAATGCGTATTGCTGTCACACAACAGCAGCCTCGCCACAATACATTCGCTCAATTCCACATGGGGAAATACGACCATGCATTTCCACCCATTTGTTTTTGGGCGTGGTAAGAAATGAAATCCAGAGGGCTAATTTACGCATGGCTTGTCTCATGTTTATTTTGGCAGCTCAGAGTGCCTGTACTATATATTCTTTATGCTATGGTAGCGTGTATAGCTAATCACCCAAATGAGACCCGGCTTACAAGGGAGGGTATGAATTTGTAACGTCACATCAGAATGAAACTTAGCATATGGGTAGTAGAAGATTAGGGTAATCATCTTTTAAAGTAAAAAAAACTTTAGACGCATTGTTTCTCCCTGCCCTGCCATAATCTTCAAGACTCCTTCCAAATTGTGCTCTCCCCTTGTTTGATAAGCCTGGTTCCAACGTCACGTCGAATCCATTCGATAAGACCGATCAAAAGTAGTTCTCAAAATTCAATTTAGGGGCGGTAAGAAGCATCTAATGGTTGAGCTTTATTTTCCTTTTTAGGTTCCGCAGAGCTCTCGAAGTGCGATGATTCGTGATCGACTCAGTCATGAGTTTGACGATCGCGTTCCGAGTGGAGATCGATTCAGCCGCCATCGTTCGCGACAATTTTATCACCAAGCAACTTATCGTAGCACAGGAATGGGTGGCTGGGAACGCCATTATACTGGATTATCTGATAGCGACTTACATTCCATGGAAGCGAGGCTACGTCCAAGACATTCACTTTCGCCTGATAAAGATTTTATGGGGGACTTTGGTGACTCCGACATGGAATCGGTAGTTAGTGTGACCTCAAGTGCTTTTTCGACTCAATCAGAACGTCCAATAGGATCTCGTGGATTGAGGTAAGCATTGACCACTGTTTATCGCAGATATAGATTTTTTAGGTAATAGATTTAAGTTGAAACTCTGATGTCCTTGCAAACACT
The DNA here is from genome assembly GCA_963942545.1 of Oxycera nigricornis. Lineage (NCBI taxonomy): Eukaryota > Metazoa > Arthropoda > Insecta > Diptera > Stratiomyidae > Oxycera > Oxycera nigricornis. The sequence goes on from OZ012659.1 coordinate 1,303,463, forward strand.
CTACGGCAATGATTGAACAAAAGACATTTCGCTCATTCACGCGAATGAAATAACGGGTATCGTCAAGACAGTGGTCTTTAAACAGATGTGCTTTAGCATAGAAGTTAGCTAGGGTTGAAATGAGTATCGTAATCAGAATATTTGCTACAAACATGTAGTCTATGATTAGGAATTGAAAAGGAAGTAACTTACCTTTTAAACTAGATCAATATGAACAATAAATCAGTTAATTTGCTACTGAAACAACTTTCTACGACTTCTTCGCTGACGGTAATTTTGCTTCCGAAGTTCTTGTTATAAACAGGCGAAAAAATTAACTTACGTTTTGCGATTTGTGTAAAAATGCTAGCACGATTTAAATTACAGCCCAGCATTATGCATGAATTCACTGTTTATTGGTTTTCATTTGATTCTTTTTACGATTGACTTTCGCAAAGACCTCGTCCTGACAAAAGAGTAACTTTGGTGACCAACCACCCGATCTGTCTAGACGCTACAGGACAGCCAATCAATCTGAAATGCAATCAAGTGCCACAAGCTCGCCTGAAACCGCCGCAAAGTATGCCTTTTGCATCATCAAGGCCAATGTTTCAACATATTCCGCCGATGGACAATAAATCGGCCGCAAACGTCAACCTCATTCCCGACTACATCTACAAGTTTTCTCGTAACATACTTCCCGACATAATGGCTAGAATGGATTTCAAAAATATCCCAAATAAAATATTTTATAGAAAGCAATTAGAAAGCGCCTTGCCACTTCTTACTTTCGAAACATTGAAACGCTTGAAAACCCCAGTAGTGCATTTTTTGCGAGGCGACTCCCTCAGCATTCCGAAACCAAACTATCACCTCCATTTCAGTCAGCCATTTCATAGCGATAGTGCGATTAATCGATTGAATTTCATTCGCTTGCTGGGACAGTCGGTCCCGGTCAACTCTCGGCAGCCGTCATCCCTATATGGCCATGTATCTGAGTCGTCACTATCTTGCAACGATTTATACGCCATGAACACGCAGCCCTACTATGACCCGTACGCGTGTGCTGAACAAGGACGTTATTTGAACGCTCTGGACTTGCAGATGCCCGTCCGCTGTTCTAACTGCCCAGCTACCGAACCAACCAAACATATCAGGCAAGTTGTCTTCCAGGACGAAAGTTTGGTACATCCTTCCGCACGACAGAGGAGATCCATATTGAAAAATAGCCGGAAAGATGACCGACATCGTTTCGCCTCAAAATCTCTGGACAACGGTGATTTATTTGAGGCGCAAATAAGAACTAGGAGGAAACTACCAGCCGTCAAACAAGGCTACGATTTTCCAGAGGCCTACTCGGAGGTGAATCTTCCGAGGAAATTCAAATCAGAGTCCAACATCCGCCAAACATATTTCGGTGAATCATTGGATGAATGCCACCCATTGAGTCGCTCCCATTCGTTGATAACGGACGATAAAATAATAAACATAGTCTATGATTCTGATGTTGGTTGGAAAAGAAAGTCTGTGATCACTAACATCTTCCAAGGTATCAATAAGAAATCTCGCCATGGAATGCGCGACTATGACGACACAAGGCGCCGCAGTCGACGCGCACTGTCACTAGAGCTAAGAAGTGCGTACCCTGATGATGTGGCTTACAACAATAGAAAGTATCACAAAAATACTGATACGCACAAACCATATAGCGATGATGAGCCGCTCAGCCAAACCAGACGAAGTACTGAAAAAAGAAAACCTCGCAATCAGCAAAATGACGACTCAAGGACGCGGACGGTCCCACCAAGTGGGTCAGCACTAGGGGAGCATGCTGGCAGTGCACGCAAACTTTCCATCCATACCGAGGCCGTTTCCCGTAAAAATTCTACTGCCAATCGGAAATGTTCTACAATAAGTGAAGCCGGGTCCGAAAAGTCAACTGTTACTGCCAATAAAAGAATGCAATCTGTACACTCAATCACTGAGGTCATTGGGCTGGTGCACCCAAAAGAACCGCCGAAAACTGCCAAATGCTTACGCACAGAAAAAAAGCATAAGAGCAAAATGAGGCAGCCTTGTGATGGCCAAGCAAAGGTGACACAGCCAGAAGCTGAGGTTTCGTGCGAAAATCTCGAACCGTCCTCGAATCCTACGCCTCAGAATAAGCGCAAGATGAGTTCCAGTCGACGAGACGAAGATTTCAGAGCGAGGAACTCGTGTGGTAGCATAAACGTTCACACGTCGAGAAGTCACCGAAACTCTACCTCCAATCGCGGTCACATGCATCCTGCAGATACAGAAGCAACCAGACCACCTTCCCATCCAGATAGAAGGCGTAGCAATGAGAGCGCACGCGGGATAAGTGCGGCTGCCCATAAAGCGACCCCATATTACCCGCTTGATGCCCATAGTAACAAGCCCCAAGCTGGTTGCCACAGCCATGCTAGCCGTCGTTTGACCTTAGTTAGTGTAAACTCTAGTCCCGATATATTTGAATACGAAAAGGACTCCGCTATAGTGAACCATGTCGATTGCCATAGCCCACCAGGTAGTGATGCTAATGTTGCTTCTTCTTCTTTTTTTGCAAACTCCCAACAACCACATCATATTCAATCTCAAACTCATCATCACCGCAATGACGATAACTTTCCTGTAAATCCTGAAATGATCCCAAAATATGATTGCCCCCGCAACCGCGACATGCAACGCCTTGACGATCCTGCGTCACACCCGCGACACGCCCGTGATGGACGCAGTGAATATGATATTCGTGATCGCGTCGTGAAAGTACCGTCGAACGGCGCAAACAGCAGCCGCGGAGAAATCCGCGAACGTAGCAGCCGGGAAAGGGATCGAGACTGCGAACGGAGTCTTCAAGATAAGATGGATCGCGTCGAGATGGGTAGCGATCGTGATGACCAGAACTCCTTCAGCAGAAGCATGTCGAACGCAGATGCTACTCCCGAGGATAAGATTGGTGAGTATCACTCTATCGTAACTATACGTGTAAATTAAACAAGTTACCATTTGTATTCAAGTCGATAAGTTGACTTATCATTGTGATAGCATAGATAATAACTAGCACTGGTCCTAGAACGGACCGGCCAAACAGTACTTCTCTCTTTGGAATTTTGCACGCGGGTCAGTGTTCTAATCAGCATCGGATGTACATATGTCATTCACAAACGAACTACTGTCACACATTGACAGCCGCGACGCAATACATTCGCCCAATTTCACATGGGGAAATTTTACTACGCGTTTTCACCCTTTCTTTACCGCGTGCGTTCAAAAACGTAAACCAGAGCTCTCCCTCTGAAGGAGGGGTGATTTTTGTAGCTTTTGGCGTTATGTATTATCTATGCTAAGTCATTGGTTTGAAAAACCGTTCGATCGAAAAGTCCTTTGATGATTGATTTCGGTTCCGCTTGGGCAGATGGCAGTCTTTCGGACACCGCAGTTGGCATTCAAAATCCCGACGGCAGCGTGCGGCGCAGGCCTGACCAGCGATCTCCACGAAGCGAAACAGGTGGGAGGGACCGAGATCGGGATCGTTTTGGGAGTGGTATGGGCAAGAAGAGCAACTCCACTTCGCAACTATCAGCCACAGGTGAGTGTTTCTTCACATTGACACATTTGCAATGGCTCCATGGCCATGTTCAAGTTAGAGATTAAATAAAAATTAAGTTGAACAGATTAAACACAATGCTCACGGATAAAATTCATAGATACATTCTAATCAAAGTGTTAGCGAGAAGAATAGGTTTCATAGTTTTTGCGATACTAATTACGAATGCATTAATGCTTGCTGTAAAATGTTAAGGTCGAAAAAGACGAATGGGTTTTGGCAAAAGAGGTAAAAACTCATTTACCGTGCACAGAAGCGAAGAAGTGCTCCCTGGGGATATCCGTGGGGTCCTTTCCAGAGGATCTTCTGCATCTGATGACGGAGAAGGGAACAACGAAGGGGACAGGTTCGAATTTTGCATTACATTATCGTTATTGGTTATTCGACTGGTTTTTTCTCAGTTATTAAGTTATTCGTTTTATCGTTACCTTATGGAATTTCATTAGAACAATGTGAGAAGTGGGCAGACATTTCCTTCTCCATTGCATTTCAATTAGAGCCTCTGAGTCACATAAGTTTGTACAGGGAGACATAGCACAGTTATTTGAAACTTCTATCAAAATATCGGAAAAACAGTCGGATTGCTGAGTCGGTCGGAAAACACTGGTTGTCGAAACAACTGCGAGGAAGACAGCCCACTGCATTGTAGTGTAGCCACGAATCCAGGCCTAATTTATTACATTGCATCTATCGCTTTTCAAATACTCATACTGTTATGTACGTTCCTGGAAGCGTTCCTTTTTATTTTAATCGTATCATGAGACACCAGGCTTATTCAAATTGTTACGACAAGTTTAATGAGTTATTAGTGTAGTGGCTAGTGTGTTATGTTGATATTAAATGTCGAACTAAATTATTATCATTGCCGGTTTTCATTTCGTTTTCCATGCAAGTTTTGAATAGTGAAGCAGCAACTTTTCGTTTGACTTAGTATGAGAAGTTTCACATTGATCCCAACGGAAGTCCGTGTGCGTGAGAATCTGCAATTGATGGAGCGCAATGAATACTTTCGCAGACGAATCAGCTTCCCAACAAGATACATTTTATCATGTACTGAAGCTAGGAGGGGTTGGTTGGTAAGACATCGAGACGCACTCGAATATTAGGTCTGAATACCAATACCTACCAGTGACTGCTTATTGAGAGATTATGGGTAAAATAACGGAAGCGAATGCTAATACGTAAGCAAACCATGTTTTGCTGAGTTTGTTGCCGTGAAAACGGAAGGCAGAAGAACACTAGAACTTAGGCTATATCCTGAATAGATTTTAATCTGAAAACAAATGTCTTTAAATGGTGAACGAAAAAAGTCCATGATTGATATTTAAAAAATCCTCATCTGATATTATACCTATAGACCAAAGTCAAGGGGGTTGCATGCAACATCACCGAGGACGTGGTTCCTCTGGAAGTATCCAACGATCAGTTGAGGTCGCACCAGCGCAATCATCGCAAAGTAGTTATCGTGGAGGAAGTCTTCACTCGATATCAACGAGTTCTGAAGGCTCATCGTAAGTTGACGAAGAAGATTGAGGTTTCAATTTCAACACTGAATGTACATTATTCGCTGGAATCTGTTATGATTTTGCTAGTTTCGTAATACTTTCTACCTGTCTTTAATTAAATGGTTGTATTTTGCGATATTCTTTCAAAGTTCCGTTCTCTACTTTATTTCAAACTCATTGTTTTGTGGACCTAATATCCTAAGTTGATCTTGAAATGTCTTTGTTAACGACTTGTTTCATTTGACTGTGAAAAATGTGAGCAGCTCGTCACAACTTTATTTTGTTCGCAAGAATCCTGGTGTTTGAATATTTCTGCCAAACACAAAATGCCAAACACAAATGGCATCCGAAGACTCAAGTTGAAGCACGTTAGAACTGTTGGATGCAATGATTGAAATCTCTTATAAATTTTAGTTTTTCCAAAATAAGTTTTGGTTACACGAACAAGTGTAACATGGAAACACCTTCCAAAATCAATGTTGTGTGCTTTTAGTTAATCCATTTGGCCTTGATTGGTTGATTATGTAACGTAAACGTTGAGTTGTGCTTTACATCCTTTCCGCAGAATTGTGTTCGAATTGAGCGATTGTAGCTTCCAATGGTAGACATCTCCTCTCAGATTGTTTTGAAGGTGCTTAGTGTATGTGTGCTTTTCAAAATGTTTGTCTTCGTTATTTTACTGTATCCTTACCAGCGAAATGTAAAGTTTTTATTTTATCTAAGTTTCGTTTTCGCTTTTGTCATGTCTTCTCTGTTCACGTTGAACTCTTGGCAAAACTACGATTGATGGCTTGAACGAACGTTATTTTTATTATCACGAATAGGGTAGTCGTAGTTGGGTAGGTGTTCGTTGGTGATTAAAAGCTATTCGTACTTGGTGTTTTGAATGTCTCAGAACGCTGTTATCTTGTGTTACCGTACATCTGCACAAATTTAAAGACCACTCACGAAAATCTGAAAATTAATAAATATAATTTGCATCCAAATCTGACACTTCGGTATCTAAACTGTGCCGCATATTTCCAGCCAAACATTGTTTATATTATATGTTTATTATGCTTCTGAAAATACGATTGCAATGCATTATGATCACTTAAATGGATGCTGTACAGGAAATTCACGCAATATATTGATGTATGCATGTGGGGCGCTATCTTCCGAGTGCTTGATCCCATTTTTATATATAGTTTGCAAAATGGATTTACTTCTTGGTTCAGCATGATCTCGTTTTTCGTTATCACCTTCACGACGGCTAGCTACACATTAAAACAGCACTGTGAAGTAGAGACAGCGAAGAGTATCTTGGTTTTAATTACACAATGGTTGTTTTTCGAAGAAAAAAATCGGCAAATCGGGAAATTCTCTTTATTCTAGTCTTACTTGACACCGAGTCGATCAAAACGAAATTTATAAGTAGTGTTTGCGCATATGATTTGCAATACTTTGCGGAACAACATGCTTGACTACATTGCATGCTCATTGAATTAATTTGTGTCGGAGCATAAACAGGAACTGTTTCAACCTATTGTTTATATTATCGTTTGCTGCATTACCTCCCACCGCTTACAATATTTCACCGATAACATGAAAGCCGCCAAATGATCATTAATTGAATTGAAGCCAAGATACAACTCTCCAGAATATAAAGCGATAAAGGTTGAAACGAGGAAAATTTGAAATTCTTAAATTCATCTCCTATATCTCCCTGTGTTTCACTATCATTATATCATATATTTGTGTTTTGAGTTTTTCATTCTTTCGTTCTTTTCTATGAATAGATGTGTACCTCTACTGTCGATAATATCTAACTGGCGACTATCAGACATAAAGAAGAAGTTGAACTGATAAAAACGACAGTTGCGAATATTATCGAAAGTCCATTCTTTATTCAGGTTGGTGTAGAAGAGCTTACTTGTCTCGCCATAAGGTAAAGTAATCAACGTGAAGCACCATTCTTATGTCTCAAAATGGTGCCATAAAGATCGTAGTAGAAATCGCTTTGTTCTTCCGCGCCAACCGAAAATAATGCATCTAGATCTATTTCGATACAAAGGTAACATAACTTCTACTTTTTCGGTGGTGCTCAGGTGGTCGCCATCATTACGCATGAATGACGGACAACTGTCTGATTTTATTGATGGGCTCGGGCCAGGGCAGCTCGTTGGCAGACAAGTCCTTGGTGCCCCATCTTTAGGTGATATTCAGCTCTCCATGTGCCACCAGAAAGGATATCTTGAGGTGGAAGTAATAAGAGCAAGAGGACTACAGGTAGATAAATCTAGTAATTCTATTAGTTCGTGGACCTCTAATTAATATTACCTGAATAACCTCATTTGCTTGCATTTATTTGATAGGCTAAGCCAGGCTCTAAGCTGCTGCCAGCTCCTTATGTGAAAGTATATTTGGTTTCGGGGAAAAAGTGCATCGACAAAGCGAAAACAACGACTGCTAGGAGAACACTGGACCCTTTGTACCAACAACAGTTGGCATTTAGGGAGCCCTTCAACGGATGCATCTTGCAGGTGAACGACATACATACATATATGCGATGGACCGTCGAACGACATCCATATTTTTTTTCAATTTTAGGTCACGGTATGGGGAGACTATGGACGAATGGAGAAGAAAGTATTCATGGGTGTGGCGCAGATAATGCTGGACGATTTAAATTTATCGAATATTGTAATCGGCTGGTATAAGCTGTTTGGAACTACATCACTGGTCAGTGGTCATCGTCATTTAGATTTATTTTGGGTGTTCTTCAGTAGCTTCACACGATTCAATGAAACACTAGGCTAGCTACTTCCAACTTTGTTGAGAGGGAGAATAAGCCAATTATTGCTATACGAGTTATCCCACAACTTTTTCTGCGAAAATCAATGTCCTGCCCCACCCGCCTGAACAGTCAAATGTAGTCGTGTTTTTACAGATCCGCCCTGGTCTATATAGCTTTTACACGTATTTAAGGCGCAAACAATAATTAAAGCTAAAAGAATATTAGCGCTCAGTAAGTAGCAAGAAATAACATCATTTCAAGGAAAATTTAATGATGCTCCACACATCAATAGTAAATCCTTGGAGCGCAGATGATAGGTTGCCCCCTTTTCTGAAATTCGATAAAATTTCGGAGGTTCTTTTAATGGCTTCGTTTAGTTCAAAAAACAACGGAATACGTGTAGAATCTAATAATTCAATATGTGCACATTTTAGCGAGCTCCCGTACCGTTGTTCCATTGCGTCGAAATGAGTTTCAGTACACGGACCTTACAGGAAAGATATATTGCAACGGAAATGTACACGTTGTTAAGGTTTGTTTTTGACGGCTATATCGGAAACTTGTTAGTTATTTTTTTCGAATGAACTATTTCGAGCAATCTAATCAGTCTAGTTCTAGTTCTAAAAGTATCGAAAAGTTCATACTATCGAGTAGCTACTCTGTATGAAGGTAATATCTATTTCATATGATTGACTTCAGCTCAAATATTGCGGACGCTCTCCTTGATTCATATTTACTTAAGAAAATGCATGACTTGAAACGACACAACACTAACCATTATCCTAACACACAACGCCAAATCATCGATCATCAAGCTAGTCTGTTGTTTTATTCGAGGAGCTTCTATTCCTCCTTTGAATCCATCATTTTATTTTTCCTTTTGTATTCATAGGTCTTTGAGTAGACAATCCTGAATTCTACAGGCGCCTTTTCAAATGTATTTCTGAATAGTATTTCTTTCTTCAGCGAAATTTTATCTGATTACAGTAACCGCGTAACCATTGAACAAACCGTAATACGGCTCGAGACCATCCTGCTGCGGCTGACGGCCAAGGACGCATAACTCCTAGATTTCATTCACCGAGCGAGACATGTGAAATCGGGAGCACGACGTGTGCGAGCGGCGGTTGCGGAGGATTCGAGCAGATCGACAACAGATAGAAGTAATTTTGACATGTGTATATGAGTTAGGTATATATGAAATTACTTTTCTATTAAAAATGATGTGGTGGAAATCACGTTAACATGTTGCTAATTTCATAAAAAAAGCTTAAGTAGTAAACGAAATAGTGAATTTTGTAAATATTCTACTTTACTACTATGCATAAACAAGATTAAAGATATAATAACGCAGGAAATGCGTGGAACAAATATATAAATTGACATTTTCGGGTAATGTACATACAAAGAAAAATTAAAGGGAAACATGATACTAAAATTACATTTATTGGTTCGATCGAAAGAAGAAGTAAGCAGCAATTAGTAGGGATAAAGTTTTTTGAAGATCAACCCAAGTACGCTTCATGTTATTTTATCAGTAAAATTTCGAGTTGCCCAAGCAACCTCTTGAAGAATTGTGACCATAAAACGGCTGCATATTTGAAAGGAACTTGTTTGACATAGTTTCGAATTTGAGCAAAGTTCTTGTCCGCATTTTGAGTGTTTTCAAATTAATTCTTGTTTTTAAAGTGCCAAATATTTGCTAACGCTAGATGGTTTCTTAAAAAACTTCTATTGACGTTATACTTGTACAATGCGTTGACCTATACAATTCGCTTTAGCCTCAAACGACGTATATTTTGATAAGCAACTTGCAAAAAAAATATCTTGAATTAGGCCACCAAAATGTAAAAATCATAACTAGCGAATGCTTGATTGCCAGAAAAATACGGAAGCTTCCCAGTCTGTGAGCAAAACAGCCAACAAAATTTCTTGAAGCGCCAATCGATGCGATGTTACCATTTTCACCGTGAAGTATCTGATCACATTTTCCTGCATTTCACTGCAAGTCACAAATTTTTCAAAAGTTTTACACTCAATCTAATGTTAGCCTTTCGAATTTGTTCACTGGATATGTTTCCATTACTTTGAAGCTAAGTAACATGATGAACGTGTTTTGATGATGTTACATGTAAGAAAATCCATTTCAATCACCGCCGATCATTCATTCCATGGGGAAACGTCGGAAGGCAAATTTCTAAATTTATTTCACAAAGAAAGACCAACGAAACTGCCCAAGACGCCAACCCTACATGTGCTCCATCTGCATATAAATAAGTCCTTTCAACTGTAACAAAAACGTAAATAGCATATCCCATACTCTATTTGATGTCCTACGTACTTTTATATCACGTGAATTACGCATATTTTTTTTGTTTCGGATCAAAATATATATAAATTTTTGTCGTTAATTTATACAAGGCAAAGAAGCCATTAGTATAGCCAAATAAGGAAAGATGCTACAATGTGAAAAGCAAATCTCACACCTAAAAACACAACACTAAAGATACTAATGTTTAATTCAATATCTCGGCAATACTCAAATGTCGGGAACTGACAATAAACTGTGAAAATTTATGAAAGAAATAAATCGAATAAAGCTATTTGACGACTTTTTACTAGAAACAATATGGGCACTTTCTTTCAGAAGACTAAAATGTTAAGCCAATATTTTGGGAACTTTCCTCGTGAATGCCTTTTAAACTTAAATTCATCTTAGACGTCCGGTAAGTTATTCTCTGCATAATTGGAATCGTGGTGCGCTCCAATTTGGAACAACGTCATTAGTTTGGCAAATCACAAGAGTAGCAGTTGCAGGTGCCAGAAAAAAAATCTTATTGCTGAGAATTTCATTTTAAACAAACTTAACATATATTAAAGGCCGTTGCCAGTGTTTTTTTAAAGCTCCGTACGGTAGAGTCTAGCCTCGCGGAACCTCATTATTCCGGCAACTTTGTCTGATTGCCTGTCGCAGGCTACCTACTCCCAAACAAAATGAGATATCGACTTGCAATATATCCGTAACATGTAAGCTCCTAGCCTGAAGACAAACAAAAAATGAAAGGGATGCAAACAACCCGAACACGGTTGCACAACTGGCCCAGTACTAGACCAGTGCTGGCCCAGTAACATATAAGTGCTGAATGATAACTACAAGCAGACGTTGCAAACAAGTACTGGGTCAAGACCCAGAAGCAGCACTGGCCCAGTACTGGTATACAGTGAATTTGTTACTCCGCCAGCAGTCAAATGCCAAAATGAAATTGGCGGCGACAAGAGCCATGAATCCATGAATATCTTTCTCACATGGAATTCGTCGCCCGGCATGTAAAGAAGACGAGCCAGAATCCAATCGATTTGTGAGTGATGTATCGCCTTTGCCAACGAGAATTGAACCTGCGACGTTCATCATGCAAAGCAAGCGCTGTAGCGTCGAAGCCATAGAGACGGTTAAGATTTCACATCCAAAACCACATTCGAACGCATTGGAAACAACACAACATTTGACGATGGCCCAGCACTGGGAGAGTGCTGTAAAATGGCACTGACTATCGGCACTCGTTGAGTGCTGGCTGATTGTTGTAAATTGGCACTGGGAACCGATATTGGTTTTGTACAGTACAGTTACCCTAGTTGATCGCCACATGATTTCCGTGCGGTGACAAAAAAAAATTATTTTTAATTTTCTGACTTCCAAACAAGTCTAAAAATCACTTTCTAGATCAATGTGACGGTTTCATGTGATCTCAGCAAATAGGCAAAATAATCATTTTTTAGTGGGGGAACCTCCATAACTTTTCATAAGGCCGTGACCGCCGCGAACTTTTTATACCATAGTAGTAGGGGCACCCCCTTTACCGATCCTTCTTATTCTCACCCCATTCAGGGGTAGGAGCCATAATCTTAAACTTTACTCAAAAAACATTCAGCATTCACTGTTAGACAATGTTGTCACGAGATAAATTTCAAGACATTCATTTTTGTTGACTTCAAGCAACGCCATTGTCACCATGCCTTCATAAGTCTTTAGAAAAATGATTAATTCCTAGATTTATTTGCGATTGGAAAACCACGATGAATTGTTGATGAATTCAGGACCACGGCTGTAAATTATTCAAGTGTACATGCATATCGATGAGTAAGAAAAACACCAGGCGAAAGAACTGATTCATTTTATATTTCCTTCGAAATTCAGTATAATACAGGGTGTTTTTTGTTGTTTCTGTAAAATTAAATGGCGTTTGAGATCGTACCACTAACGAGAGCAAAGAAATTTCGTACCATATAATCAATTGAGTGTTACATCGTCGTCTTCTCGTCTCGACTGTATCTTCTAAAAATTTCATGAGTACGAGCTTTGTGTATATTTTTTGGGTAGCGATTGCAATAGAAGAACTAGATTATGAATAAGGTAATTAGTTTTTACTCTTTTTTTGCTTTTCCAAAGCTTTACAATTCAATGTGAAAACTGAGAACGTACACAATTCTTTTTTTTATTTTTCTTTGCTTCCAGGAGCATCGTGTGATGTTGATATCTAGTCATTGGTTCTACTACAGGCTAGCAGGGCTCTATTATTTCTTAATTTGTTATTGGGTCATTGACTATTATTTATAATTTATATTTTTACTTAAGGCAGCAAAGATTGGGATCACGTTAGCGAAGTTGCGATTCACAATAGTTAAAGAGCTAATTTATTTTTTAACCGGCATGCATCAAATCAAGTTGTACACTATGCGAGCAATCAAGTGGATCCGTTTATTCTTCAAAGCGAAATGGCGGAATGGGTGCAATATTTAAATATTCTGTAGGCGCCTATCGAATGAAATGCTTGCTTCCTAGTGTCCAATAGCCAGCTAATTCTAGCACTCTTTCTTTGTGGCAAGCAAGCTTGAAGCTGAATTTCGAAAGCAATGAAATGATAGCATGTAAGTGAACATGAAACTTGAAATGCATTCGGACGCCAACTGAAACTATTGGATTTGGTCACCTTCTGTAAAATTTCATTACTGATTTTAGTATGGATGAATACGCTCGCATTGCTCATTGGGAAAACACTAAGTTGCGTTTCCTCAATTTGTTTTCATTAGTTTATTAAAAGAAGTCACCACCAACATTCGCACCCATCTAAAATGATTGCGGGCTCTTGGCTCTCAAGCGAAATGGGAAACCGTGAAAACAGGCGTTTAAATGCATCTTTTTCCAAAAAACAAACTGATTATCGGCTATAAAAGTAAGAAAACTTTATAGCCATAGGCGCACATTCAAAACCAAAATATATATAGCGCTTTTTTCATGCATGTTTCCCGAAGGTGTAGTTCGGAACTCCTTTCGTCGCTTTAGCAATAACGTGCAAAACATTTACAAATAATGCTGACGAAAAGCTTCTTACACTAGAGCAATAAGAAATTAGTATTTTTGGCTCATTTTACTTGTCTACAATTATGATAATTATAACAGTTAAGATTATATTGAATTGTTATTGTGTATATGACTATATGAGTTCATTTGCTAGTTTGATATTTTTTGGATTTATTTCTATGTACATATAATAGATTTTATCTTATTCAAGTTGTAAAATGGTCAAGATTTCACTACGCTTAAATGATATGTTTTAATGAACATTTGTATTTTCCTACTTTCCTTATAGTTTCCTTTATTTAAAAAAACGCCGTTTGCTCAATTCTATGGAATATTCTTACGCAATTCGATTAACAGGAAACACTCATAATTCTGGCAATTTTTACGAAGCAAAAGACTAGAAAGTAAGTTCAGGCCGCTTTTATTCTGGGATTACCAAACATCACATCGGTAAGGAATTGCCATTGTACATTCGATAATGAAGGGTGTAATAAGTAATCATATTCCTGTTTGCAATGTCCTACATTCCTGATCTGTCTTAACTGAGTACCCGAGAAAATGCAAGGTGTAAACATGAGATTCCAGAAGCGATTTCAAGCCGTTTTTTAAAGTGACTAATCTTCAATCCAAATAGACCATTATTTATTGTTTTGAGTAGATACAGACATTTCTGCGGATAGTTGTAGCGATTTCAATGTCACCTGCTCAAGCATCCATAGTGTCTGCAAGTTTCTATTACGGCACCTCGAAAAGCCGCAGCTTATGGAATGCATGCAACCATTTAATATACTATCACAAATGTTTGATGAAGGAGGAACAAAATATAACATTGACAAATCTCCTGTTTGGTCCGGGTCCTTCAATGGCTTCGTCAATTCTTCTCAGCAAATGTGAAAACGCTTATTAAGACAGGCTAACAAGAAACACTATTAAAAACAGTAACCGCGATTTTGCGTCGCTTTGATTCTTGATACGCAGTTACTATCGGAATGTGACTTAAATACAAAAGTTTTGCAAAAATATAAAGCTGAATATCCAAAAACGGCATGTCTAGTTTTTAGGCGTCGAACCGTAATTCATATATGTATGTACTTATACACTCACGAAAATTTGTTGTCTCTAATTGCTAATGGGTTTTAGTACCATGAAACTTAAGCATTTCGGAAAGGTCAGTGATGGTACTGATCGTCTCCAGGTGATAATTTAAAGTATCCAAGCCTTGCTTGATTTATAGTCTTATAAGTATTATTACCCCATAATTTGCGCGGGCGTTTACAGTGTTTTTACGTTATTTTAATTTTCACTTGACTAACATTTCATCTGGGACAGTTACTATCGTTTAGGACGTACTAGATCTCGCCTTTGTGTCTAGACAAAACTATGAACATGTTCTTCATACACTTTCTCACTAAAATTGACTATGAAACATAAACACCATTATGCCGCTGCCGATTATAGCTCAGTGCGTCATTAAGAATGGATTTGATTATTGCGCTTTTTTGGCTCCGGTGTTTTTTTTGGCGCACGCGTGTTGTACTAAGCCATTTGTGTAACATTCTACAAGTTCTTCTCATTATTTACTAAGCACAAACTGTTTGCATCATTTACATTCATCCATTTTCTCATAAAATAACCGTTCAAGCAAATTTACACTTAACTATTGGATTCGTAGTATCGTTGCGTTGCAGGCATCTACTTGACTCCTTCTCTAGGCCGGATACTTTCGGCGCAGGTTTGCAGAAGCAGCATAAAAACTAAGACGGCTACGTTACTTCCTATATGTGAGGTTGCGCTGGTGCATGGCAATTGAGTGGAAGCAGTCGTAGACATTGCTGTAAGAATTAAATCTAGATTTCGATCTTGGAAAACTGTGGCTCCCATAAGGAACATACTTCGACTTGTCATTGCTTTTTGGGTGGGTTTGTCCATAATACATAATAATAACACTCTCCCAAAAACCCACGAAAAGCTCATAACATAATCGTCCATAATTCTGAACTTACATGTCGATATTACCAGCTGTGGCAAATACTCCTTCCAAAAAGCGCATTGCCGCAGTCGTGGTCCTTTTCCAACCAAAGAAGAATTAAATCCTAATTCCATGTAATATCTGTTGTGTGCAGTATGCTTCGGCCATTCTGGAAGCTTGCTGGAAGGTGTCGGGTTCGGATTCCTGCAATACAAATACATATTTATGGTATCGATAGAATGTATTTGATATATCGAGAGCAAGGTCGAGTAATACATATTATCATAATGCAGTGGCGGCTCTACCCCTATTCCTCCGAGGAAGTCACTAGGGTTCTATCACCGAAACACCACTCTCTCAGTTACATCACTGCTTACGCCATCAATTTGTGTTCACTGTTGTTCCCAGGAACAACGGTGTGGACTTAATTCCCAACCTTAGTTAGTAGCAAATGTTGTTAGTTCCATTGGATAACATAAAAATATTCTCCAAAAAATAAATTAAAACGTTCTGGTTGCCCCTTTTCCTCAGCTGCAAGCGACAAACCAAGAATATAGGAAAAAATTGGATACATGATCCATCGTCAGCCCAACAAAATACCGCGTCACGTCTAATACGAGCATCGTGGAGGCGATGCCAAAGGAAAAGTGAAAATGATTCCAATAAGAATGAAGTGGATATAAATCATAGCTTGTATTTTATGCAGAAAACGATTCATGAGTTTTTCGGGAAAATGAGCAATGCTTGAATGATATTTTTTTAAAAAAATTGACAAGGGCAGCATTACATCTCGTACTTTCGCGATAAAGCCGGCACTGGTCATATGTATACGTGCAAACACAGCGGGAAACGAAAAAGTACCTGAAATTGATTGAAATCATTCTAATACGCGACAGATATGTTCGGTCAAATACTACTGCTAAGAACTATTACGTTAATGGAGATACAAACCCATATTTGGCGAAATTGCTCCAATACCGCATGATTCGCTTGCTGAAGTCCTTTTCCTCCTCAGTGTAGCCTAACGTGGGATTCAGCGGCTCTCCAAATACATAATTGATTTCGTCGCCATGCATTACACCCGTCCAATGTGGCCAAGGGTTGCTACGGCTTCGATGAGTGTAGAGATACATATAGACGTTGTTCCCATCCTTGGCATATCTTTTGAAACAGATTGAGCGTAGCAGTGGCGTCTACTGTGTGCATCATAGATTGTCGGCTCACTTACCTGTAAGCAAATTCATTGACATTGCACGTGAAGTGGTAGTCGCCGACCATTTTGTCCAGAGCATCGCGGTTGCTGTGGGGATTCTCGGGGTCCACCCAATCGGTATATTCAAAAACAATGGCTTGCCTTGCGGGCGTGTTGACATACGGGTTTAGTTCTTTGACCGCCTAGACAAATGACCAACAGTTATAAGACCCATGCAAAAGTTGCTGGAAGCATTGGTTTGTACCTGTAAAAACTCCTCCCTTGTAACAGTCACATCCTCCTCCTTCCGCAACAGCTCAGTTAAATAGTAGATGATGAAATAGTAGCCTTCCTCCGTGTTACTGCCAGTTAGAATGTCTGTTTTTTTGAATCGGCCATGCATTAAGGACTTTTGCGGTGTCTCGTCCAAAAACGCTCCGTCCACCACGGGGACAAACGGGAATTCACAAATGCCTAGGGTGCCCCATTCGTTTTCCACCAACAGCGATGCATCTTTGCTACGTAGGCACTCTATCGTTTCTGTTAGCTCATTCGCATCGTGTGGGCAATTCACAGCTTCGGCTAAACGAAGAGCCCTGTAAGGTAACGTTAGTGGTATTTTGCGGGAAAATACGCCTGCCGAGCGGAGCAACATACCTCAAGGTGGCTTCTTCTCTTGACACCAACGCCCACGGTGCAGTCGGAGACCCACTCTCCAAAATAGCTCGTTGAAATAGATCACGTGATAGCGCCGACAACAGATGCAGCGACACCGAAACAGCCCCAGCACTCTCGCCAAATAGCGTCACACGGGCAGGATCACCACCGAACCTTTGGATGTTGTCACGAACCCACCTGATCATGAGGAAAACAGGATGCAAACTTCTCGACAATGAATTGAAAAACCAACAAATTCACCTCAGAGCTAGATTTTGATCGAAAAGACCAGCGTTTCCGGGTGCTTCTGGTGTTCCTAGAAACAGAAAACCCAACGAAGCTACTCTATACTGCATGGACACAACGATTACATTTTCCTCGGCGGCGAGAATCCTGGAAAGATATTCGCGCAAAGCCTACAGATTAACATCTCTTACAGCTGCTTCGAACATGTCCTACCTGTGATCGTAAACATCCAAAGTTGCAGTTCCTGAATAAAATCCACCCCCAAATATCCACAACATAATTGGCAAGTTTTTTTGTCTAGGCCGCGGTACAACCACATTTATGTATAAGCAGTCTTCTGAAAGAGGAGTGTTTGGATTCCACATAGTGGCCCCAGGGAAATCGCCAAACACCGTATCAACAATTTGTACGCAGGAATTAGGCGGCATAGTGGCGTTTAAGGTGCCAGTCCATCGCTCCACTGGGCGGGGGTGCCGAAATCTCAGCGCCCCCACCGGCGGCTGGGCATATGGGATGCCCAGCCAAGCATCGACCTTCTTGCCAGTGGGCGCAGTCAGCGTGATCCCGTGAACCTTTCCTTTGTCGGTTTGTATGATGAGTGGATCATCGTCGGCGTCGTTCAGCTCCCTCCTGCTGACGCCCCGCCGTCTGGAGTGCTGAAACTGTTGTTGTTCCGTTAAATGCTCTTTTTCGCGATCATGCTGTATTCTTCGCGAGTGCGCTGCCTGCTGGGTGGCATCATCCTCGGGACTATCTTCGCGCTCCAGCGTTCCAAGCTCGGGATCAACGATCCGAAGAATCTCCCCATGGCCCAAGTAAGGCGTGAAAATTTCATCTGTAAAAGTACCTGGGGACTGATTGTCGAAAGTGTCGAATAATGCTACTACCCTCACCCTTCTTTGACTCCAGCGACGAAGAAGATGATGATGTGGAAGACGCAGATACTGATGCAGGAGCAGGTCCGGATACTGGCGAGGACGGTGAAGCCGGTTCAACATTTGGCTCCAATAAGGGGTGCTGCTGTATGATATTTGCGCTATCATGGTGTCTCGCATCTATGAGCCGACCAACTAGTCCGAAAATTCCCAAAGTACATATTACTAGTTGTCCAAACTTGCCAGGACGAACTGTGTATCCCAAAATCAAATGTATCTCCATCGTGGAGAAATCTGTTAAAGCAAAACTGTTAATCTTATCTCTAGTATTTTTAATTTACATTTCGTGTCATACAATGAAGCACAATTTTGAAAATAAATAAACCGTGAGGTGCGACTCTTCAGGTTCACACGGGTGAAATTCCCGATGATATCTACATAACTATTAATAACAATAAAAAAATGACAATTCTTGAAACAATAATAATGGTAATTGGACATTACAGAAAGTGGAATGATTTATTTTTTGGATTTCTTTTTATGAAATTACAAAACGAATAAACTAAATTCATTCAAAAATTACTCAATCTTACAAATGATAATACAATTTTATCAATACCACAACCACATCATCGGAGTAATTGCAATTAAGCAATATTTTCGCCAATTCAGCATAACTATTCGTGGTTTATTATTTTAAATAAATACTTTGTTGCAGTTATGAAGAAAACTGTTAACTTTCAATTACTAATGACGCTATGCAACGTCTGGTTCTTCAAAGCATTAATTACCAAAGCAATTTTTTTCAAAGAAAAGAAGGTAGACTTTTTTATTGAAATTAAAAACGGATGCATTGAATTTATTGAAAATGTGATAAAACTCATTAAAACGTTAACACGCTTCGATTGACACCATAATTAAGTATTGGGCACACTACCTTTTGTCAACAGCTAGGCAGAAGTATTTCCTTCATAGTATTCCCTCGCGGAACAAGAGCAGCCGTCAACAGCTGTTTCTCTCCGGACCTGCAATAAAATGCTTATAATGAAATTGAAAATGACAAAGAAGTAAATTATTGATTTGTTCAATACGTCTCTGTAAGAGCTAACCAACTAACTCATCGTCAGCATGTTTTCCTACTTCTCGGGAATTAATGCCAGTTCTGCTGTCCTAACACAAAAAAAGGTATCTCAATTTTCTCCCAAATTTGTGATTGTGTTGTGTTAACAAATTCTTTTGGACCTGTAAGTCCTATTTTTTCCAAAAAAAACGAGACTTCATATTGTGGTATTATACTTACAATAATTTAATAAAATTAGACCTATCTCCGAACTACAATAAAAACCTAAGAATTTTACTCGTAATTCGGTTACACTAATCGAAATGAACGCATCTCACAGATACGCCTTATATGCCTACGACTTCAGCGTCTAATCTATCACTTTTTTGCTTATCATTACTTTTGTATCTTTGGTTTTTATTTATCCAAAAAAACTACATTTTGGAGTTACGGAAAATGCGCCAAAAATTACTCGATCAACACTAAAAAGTGACAATTAACACTGGCTCACAAAATACGCGCACATTAGGAGCAGCGTTCTCTACAGTGGCTTCGATTGGCTAAGGGCGAGAAGCGGGCGAATATTCAAATTTGGAATATACAAAAATTCAAACACAACAATTATCAAAATATTGTCTGTTCGTTTTATGAAAATTTTCCCAGAAACATCGAAAAATGTCCCACATTTTTCAATTCAATAATACTTTTTGAAACAACTCATTCACACCTCACTTGTTGGAGGGTATTAAATACTGTCCCAAAGACTATTCTGTTTTCTTAAATTTTGTCCTGAAGGAAATTTTTAAATAACCTGCTTTTCGTGAGGTCCGCCATTTTTGGCTTAGGACAGCAGAGTTTCAATACGAACAGTGGCTTTACTCATCAACTTCCTCTAGCCTGGATTTACAAGATCTAGTATCGTGTCTTCTTTTGAAATATATTTATATGATAACCCCGAAAGTAGCATTTATTCAAGAAACCGCACCATGTAACCGAGACCGAAGATGCACGAAACAAAATGTATGTCTAAGACGTGGGGACGAAATAGTAAAACGAACGGTTTGATGTATAACTACATTCAGGACTTTGTTATCAGCCAGATGCCCAGAACAATTACGCCGTTTCCTACAGAGCGCCAGAAGAAATTACCCACCCCGCAGCAAGTCGCGGCTTCAGGGCAAATTGTGCACGTATCAATATGTTCAATTAGGTTCCAGTTTGCAATACATCGGATGTAGAAATTTTGAGAAAAAATAATGTACGCATGCACAAAGCATCGAATAAATCATAGAGTGAGTTTTAAGGCAATATTCACGCATAAAAGTGCTGGAAACCTGATCACTTATCAAGAATGCTGCACCGCAATGCAGACACTTTTTTAAGCCAATAAATATTGATTTCAGTCCCGAAGGCGGGACTCCCTTGTTGTGTGGCAGGAGAGCCTAATTATCTCGCGTTCAATTATCATATCAGCTTGTATTTCATGTATCTGTGCTGGTCCAAACGCATTCCACTCCATTGTGCACCGAGAAGCACACAGTTGCTTTTTAGTCCCTAATAAAATTTCCATATTTCAGTATGTCGTCTGGTTCTTCTGGTTCACACTTAGCCCTCGCTGATTCGCTAAGCAATTGATTGCATGCGTCAAATGCAATCGGGATTTTTCTTTCAAAGCTGCTAGGTCAAAAATTTCTTATCAGAATCAAGCTATCCAATTTTCAGGAGCGGTTCAGAACAATTACCCAGGCCATTGGTTCGGAAACTATTCCTTCCAATTGATATAACACGTTGTGCTCAACGAAAAAACCGTCCCTTAAATCCTCGGTAGGATGAGGTGCCTGCTTATTGTGGAGCCGAATGAATCTAGTTCCAAAAATTGCATAGCTACCGCGTTTCGAGTAACATCAGCATCATGTCGGAGAATAGACAGGCACAGAGTCACACAGCACGGGATTTGCTTTGTTTGTTGTTCAAATTAAATAAGTTTAGGCAGAAACCAAGCCCCAAACTCTTCTCAACATCCTTCTTATCGAAGCACACACGCCTGGAAATGTCCAGTTGATTGCTACTTATCGGTTGGAAAATGCACAGCCACGAAGAGTCCCAAATATATTTGAACCTCTTGCATATAAGCCAACTTCCGGAGTACAAAATGCGACTTGGGAAAGTTTTTGGAACGGAATACAATACAGTCCTCGAAAGCGAGCTCCACCGCAGTTCCCATGTGCTGTATGTGCTATCCAACATGTACCCAACTTTTTATGTACTTGAATGTATATGTGTATGTGTCCTGCATGGGCACATAGTCCTTTAGTGCCGGTTATTTTCAAGTACACAACAGCATAAGCGTTCGCTTCAGTGTAGTCTCCATGCGGATGGCACCGGGGTAGCTATTTCACAGTTACCGTTTCAATTAAAGTAGAACTTCCGCTGTGTTGGCTAGGAGCCGTGTTCCTCGAGCCTAAAGACACGGAGAGAGTATCTGCAAAGAAGCGAAAACCCTTCTCCGAGAGATTCGATTTGTCGTACTGAAAGACATTCAATGTCTTTGCAGGACTCGCGCTCCTTGCCGGGCACATTTTGGAGGCGCTATGCCTTAGAGGGTCTCAAGCCTTATGCGGCGCTCCTCTGCTCCCTTCGTCCCGCTGGGCTTCTTGCAGTGGAGCGGCCTTTCGCCGGCGGGTCTGGACGGAGCAAATAGAAACACCGCGCGAACGCCGCTCTCAGTCAAGGACCAAATGCATAGTCAGCGAGCCAAGCAAGGAACTCTTGATTTAGTTATGCTTTTTGCTTGTGCGAGACGTAAAACAAGCTTTTCCAGAAAGAGACGGAATGGCAGGAGAAGGAAAGCCTTGCTAATATGCAGACATCGGTCAAATGTTAGAGCAGTATCAGCGATACATTCGTGCCAACTTATACATGCAGCAAACCTACGATTTTGACGCGCGGCATCTCCATACACGGCATATACAGTGCATTGCGTTTATATACACATAAGAATATTCAAATATACTAGCATCCAAATATATATATATATATATTTAACTTTGGCACATGTTCCCATTTCCAATGGAGGTCACAGCACAATGCAGTGGCTATTAAATTTCACTGCTTTTGTCATGTTTGCAGAAACAAGATGGCAGACAGATATCGTGTATGGATGGAATGGTGGCAACGTTCTGTGCCTGTGCCTATCCTATGCCGATATACTGCAGTTTCGGCTTTGCGGATGTCCCATATTCATATAAATAAAAAATCAGCATACTTGAAATAGTTTCTCAAATCCACCTATTAATTTGAGCGCAGTAAGCAGGGTCGAACAAAATAGGGTAGAACACAGCTCGGCAAACCAGGACACACAGAATCGACCCAGTGTGGTTCAGGAATTCCACTGCATTGAACAGGTGTGTGAGCAGTTTATGCGACAAGGTTCCTGCATAGTTCAGTCACCTTCGCAGATCATGCAGAAAGGCTCAATTATAAGTGATCAGTGACCGGTAAACTAATTGCAAGAACAACAAAACCAGTATGAAAGCAATATGTGGAAGAGGTGGAAGGATCTTGATAATAGTTGGATACGAAACCAGACACAGACAGGTGTTTGGGAGGCTCA
This sequence comes from Oxycera nigricornis, assembly GCA_963942545.1. Taxonomy (NCBI): domain Eukaryota; kingdom Metazoa; phylum Arthropoda; class Insecta; order Diptera; family Stratiomyidae; genus Oxycera; species Oxycera nigricornis. Next base: position 1,326,322 of record OZ012659.1, read on the forward strand.
GTATAGAAAGAAAATGAGGATAGCGGCTAAAATAATCAGCTTATTAAATTATGGACCTTTTTGGGATTGGCAAAAATGGTGGTGGATGTAGTATCCAAGAAGAAGGAAGAATATCTATATATATTGCATGATTCTACGTTTTTATTGGCCAAGTGTTATGGTTCTTCCACACAAGACATAGATATTGATAATTGATTTTCAGTTGCTAGCGATTTGAATGATAAGCCAACTTCTAGCGCGAGCACACAGCTCAACCATCAGAGGAGTATATTTAAATATTATATTATCGCTGACTCATCGACAACATGCTTGAGCGTTTCATGCAACGAAACCTTTTCAAATTTCTTCTTAGCATATCAACTAAAATTATTCAATGGAATTAGAAGCATTCTTCTAAATATGAAGTGCATTGAAGTAGGAACCTCGATATGGTAACATTGTAAATGACCAGCAAATAGTCCGCGTTTGTATCTACCTACCATCCAAGGACCTAATTTAATGGCATTTCGGCAACCGTAATGGGTTGGCCTACCTTCAATCAAGCATATGGTAAGCCCACTTGTGGTTTGTTCATTCCTTCCGCTTCCAATGCGGTACAGATTTCATATATTCCATCGAGCGACTGGCGAAACTAGCATCGATCGTCTTGGACAAATATTGAACAGCGAAACTAATTCGATTCGTATCGGAAGCAAACTGGAACGTCAGGTAGCGTCAGGTAGTATTTTCAAGGCTCGGGCAATGTTTGGATAATTTTGCACTTCAAAACAGATAGACAATACAAGAGCTTTGAAATGTGAGCACGCGTGAAAACGGTAAATGCCATTACTTCGCTGCCACTATAAAAGTATTTTCAGTTGTATTTTGTTTAGAAGAAGAGGGAATCCGAGACATTGTGGTAGTGGTCACGTTGGCAAAATCATATGTACCTACTAATTTACACACCAGCGTAGCCACATAACTGCCATAAATGCATATACAGTCTTCATATGTACCTATCTACCTATGAATCCTGAACATAGTATTATTTTCTCAGGAAAGCTTTTCAAATATTAAGAAAATACTAATAAATAATGAAAATAATGGCGTCAGGTTCGATGAAAATGTTTATGTAAGTATGCCTATATGGTGTACTGCAGTCTGCTTCCCAGCAGCATGACCCAACAGAAGCTCGGAGCGATTCCAATTCAGAACTCGCGTAACAATGCAGTCTTTTTCGAAAAATCCTTACCGTAATATGAACAACACTAAGGACTCACCGCTGTTGACCAAAGCTAGATTGACAATTGAGAACTGCGTCGCGGATGTGACCTAATACATCTATCTTTGAAGATTAGCGCTCACCTTCCGCCACAGACGATTGATTGCAAGGAACACGGACTCTCCGACAATGGTGCACGCTTATCAGAATTTAGCGAATCGCTTTTCACAAAAGGGCTGCATCTCTTTCGGCACACATCGACACTCGTAAATATGTAGGTCTCCGCGATAGACGGATTCAAATCAAGCACATAACCGCAGAATATGCTGCTGGCCTACTGAGTCTTCACAGTCCCGATTGCGATTACTACAACTGGACGATGGCACTTCTTTTGCACTCTCACAGTATCTCACTGATCTAATGTTAAGAAATGTTACATCGATGGACAGACGTTTAGCACTTCAGATGGAACTATTCATCACTTTTCTGATGAATCTGCCTGACTGAAAATCCTCGGCTACAGAAGACATTCCGGTACCTAGGAGAACAATCGTTTCTTGCACTTTCAACGCTGGAGCAAGCAGGAGCTTTTGACTGAATCCTGAACAAAATTATCATAGCTCGTCTCCGTGCGCGACAACGGCGCATGATTAATTCTAGCACAATCCTTTTGGCTAGTGAGGCAGTGTTATAAGGATATAGTGTGTGCGAGGCACAACAATTGGAAGGGGGATTTGCAATGACGGCAGATCGGACGTTCCACTGCATACGCTTTTCCAGAGAAAGCTCATCCGGTTCTTATCGTCGATACCAGCTTTATTGACGATAAGAAGTCAATACCAGCTTCATCTGAAGTGGTCTACATCTGCTATCGTTTATGTTGCAAGTTTTTTCGGAAAGGAGGCGCTCATAATCTTCCCGCGGTCTGGGAAGTCTAATACACGATATTTTCCAAACGAAATTCATGATATACTCGTATTTAGCCATTTTTAACATTCAAGAAAAGTAATACTAGGCCAATCATATTTTTGATTCTTCAAATCGCTTTCCCAAAATCAATGTCGCATTAGTAATTTTGTTGTGACCCAAGCAAAATCCTTGCTTGATGATTGGACTACCCCTTGTTCTTAGAATCAAGCCTGGGACTTCTCCTTGCCTGGGTGCCGACATGGGTAAAGAGCAATAAATAAAAGGGATAACCCATCGGGAGTAGCCATAAAAACGCACGTGTTTACCAATTGTGTAGCAGTAGAAAGTAGCAATAGACTACTTATGTTATCAGTAGTCTATTGCTACTTTCTAACAACATACTACTTTCTGATAACATAATGCACGGGAATAAATGGTAAGATTTGACTGGTTGTGTATGTGAGTACCTATATGCAACGGCTAGTCTTCGAGCGGTTTCCCGATTATAGAATAATCCTGGCATATTAGTCCACGTAAAGCGAGACAGGAAGTTGTTCCGCAACGGATTCGTTGAACAGTAGATTTTTGTGTTGATTTTGAGTGTTTTAAAAATAAGTTCATAACAATTTTCATCTTCATTTTACATTGAATGCCTCCCAAAAACAAATATTTTATATTTAACATTCAGAAACAATATGCTTTGCTTCATATTAACTAAACAATTACTTCCGGCTAACTTCTAAATTTACATTTTCTTAATGGTTTGAAGTTGAGTTACGCATCCGTATTTTGTATTTTGGCTAAAGCTAAACGAATCTATTTAAGTCAGCACACAATCGCAGAGTAAAATATTCCAAATATTAAAACCAATAGTTTCTTAGGATCTATTTGAAATTTTACTATGAAGACATTTCATTTTCGATTTTGCTAGTTTATTTTTAGTTTCAAATTGTGAAACATTCCATCATTTGAATTGAATTGGTGCTCATTATTCAACAGGATATTGTATTAAAAAACCCCAAGATTATATATAAGTAGTAAATTTAATAATTGCTATTTGATTTAGCCAGATTTTTTTTATAGCTCTGCGCTAGGTCGCGCTCTCACATAGACATATAGAAAAATCAAGAAAACTACAACTGCAAGCGTAGGAAGTACCACAGTTTTCAGTTGTTCTTGAATTTTGATATTCTCCTGCTTTCTTTCCTTCTTTTGTTTTTTGGATTCCTTCACTTTACCTCGCAGTTGCCTCATCCTGAAAGTAATTAAAATAACAGTAAGTCCTCGCTAGGATTATAAGTCATTTTAAATTTTTGTGTCAGTATTAAAAGGATATCTTTTCAACGACGTTGCTAAATGTTCTATTTGCATAGCACACGAATTTTTGTTTGGTGAGTTATGAAGAATGTGGTATGGGCAATTTGATTCTACCAAAGCTTTGGGTGTTTCCTTTTTGATTTCAATGCTGAACTGGTCGCCACGTAATTGCATATAGATATTCTGTAGAAGCGTGCAGTTTTTAAACCACTTTGAAGATTAAACTAATTCAGGAACCCTGATATATCCAAAATAGCTTACATTTGCGTCTTACGAGAAATCCATTTCTTTTTTTGGAACAGCTGATCTGGGGTCTGTTATTGGGTAAAAGAATAGTAAAACAGAAGTTTCAGCTGAGAACACCACAGAAATGGTGGCAAGCAGACATGTATGTTAGCAAGCCAACTTTAATTTGGCCTGAAAATTGTCTGAAAGTGGTTCGGGAAGGTACTGTTCCTTAGCTTAGAAATGGCGCGTCAAGATTTTGCTCACTAGATTCATTCGATATGGACGCCCTTCGCACAGGATGCTTTGAACTTCACCGCAACGGCTCTAATGTTTTGCTCACAAGAATTTTGTTGATTTTCCTCTCCTGTATTAGTTCCTTCCTCATTGCTAAAGTGGCTGAGTAGCAAATGATTTATAGCAGAACTATTCACACAATCCGCTAATCGATGTTCAATGCCCATCAACTATGCTTCGGTTTGCACTTTGCTTCGTTATGCTCTCACAGTCGGAACAATCTTACCGCTTCCTGCACTATACCGTGCTGTCACGTCAGAACCACGTCCATAGACACTTTGCCTTGAACGTTCCGCTCCTAAATCCATGTTATCTATCTAACCAACGTGGCAAACAATTCACGCGCTGCACAGACAATCTTCCAAGGGAACATATAGATAAAAGCCATGGCTGCCCCCCTAGATGATCTAAAAAGACCTTGCTGAAGGTACCAGGTCATTTGCCAGGCCGGCACTAGCAACTCGTACGGATTTGTGAACAGGAACAGTCGCTCGAGTTGGCTAGATGACTTGCATCGACAGATGCAAACAGTGTGAAGATACAAACGTGGCACTGTTCAACACCTTTGCTACTTCGTTAGGACCCACCTGTCTTCCTCGTCTGTCGTCGCCGACTCGAACTTCACAACTATATGAACTTTCCTCACTAAACCGCATATAGTGCAAGAGCAGCTCAGCTTGCAAGGCACTTAGCTTAGTTTCATGGGCCCACAGGTAAACAACTAAGGTTTCCGCAGACTGTGCTGCCAGGCTTCTGCAAACTGGGAAAACAACAGACTTGGAGCAACTGCTAAGGCGCCCAATCTCTTCGCTGAAAGTCTTCAACGATTTAGGTTTTCTTCAGAGCTTAGAAAACCATCAAACTATGCCATTTGAAAATTCAACAAACACGCCGAATGCTGCCGCCATTCGATCGAGGCAACTCAACTCACAGATACTTCAACTGCAGATAAGTTTTGTTGGAGATTGTTGTTTTCCGGCGATCAGATAAACCACAATGGGCTTCAGCCATTTACCGGCTGAATACTGTCTTCTCAGCGCGAGTGAGCTTTCATCGAGTCTTCATTTTCCAGAAAGCTTGTTTCTAGCTGATTTATTGTTAAAACTAGCCGTTTTGCAGGCAATCAGAAAAACTCGACCACAGAATTGCCAGAAATCAGTAAACACAATCAATAGTCTACGTTATCATTAATTTTCGACAGGTGAACATATTTACAATAGCTACATGAAAACTTCATGCAGCTTAAATTCATTATTCAGCAACTAAGTGATCAATATATTATGAATTGGTATTTAACCTAGCAATAAGTCGCAGCTGCTTGGCGTAAACTAGCAATGCGCCTTTGAAGGGCGTAAAACACCTGGGGATGCCAAGCAGCTAAAATTTGCGCCCGACTTAAGGATATTCAACTGGGTGATCCGTAGATACTGCTGTAAATTCACGAGCCGTCATGGATTCGTCAGGAAGTTATGAAGTTTATTCAGGAGATTTCGACTAAGAACTAATTGCACACCATATTTCTACTGTTATTACACGAAAAACTATACACTATCACTAAGTTAATGGCACTAAATTATCGTCTCGATATTTCTAACACGGTGACACTGTTCCGTTTGACGTCCACAAATGACTAACTGACGTGATCCTATTCGTTTTTAGATCGTGTCTCAGCTAAGCGAATACTCTCAATATAGCGTTCATGCAATGTGAGCTGTCAAAATAAACATGAGATAAAATGTGCAAAAATTATCCCTCCATCAGAGAGTTGCGCTTGGCTGTCCACGTTTCAGTGGCGCATGATTAATTGACTTAAATGTTTTAAACTGCGATTTTCCTTTGCCTTTTGCACAAAGAATCAACCCCTAATTCCTATAAACATTATAGGTCAACAATTCTATTGTTATCATTAACTTCCCAGTTCCCAGTGGGAAGTTATTATAATGGGGTCGATTTTGCGAATTTTGACATATCTCCACGTTTTAAGGTCTGTGGAATCCAAATTCATCGTTTTTAGAGATATGTCTGTGTGTGTATGTACGTATGTGCGTTCGGAATTATTTTTTGTCTCGAATATCTCAAGAACCAAAGATTATATTGACGTGGGACCGCGTACTTACGTAACGCGTAATTACGTAACGTAAAATTGAATGAATTTTCAGCAGAATCGGTTCATTCTTTTTTCATTGAGGATATTAAAAAACTGAAAACAAGGCAAAAAAGGAGAGGACGACAAGGTGGAAGAGGATGTCGAGGCTTTGGTAGAGGACGACCAGGTAATGGAAGCGTCTTCCTCTACCAAAGCTTTTATGGCTAGATAAAAAATATTAATAATAATTAAAATAATTTGATATTAATAATTATTAATAATAATAATTAATAATAAAAACAAATCATAACTTTTTTGTTCACGCCACTGGAAAGTTTGTCGTGTGGGCCTTAATGGTCGCATTTAGACCACATTTTTATTAATATTTATTTTCAATGAAATCATTCGGATATATCATAGCAATACAAAATATAGTAAGAGTACTTTTCGTGGTTGTCGCACTTTAGCTGAGTGCGACTGTAAATATTGAAATAATTATGAACGCCTACGTCATTTTTAATTCATGTTCTTACTATTGACATTTAAACTGGCTTTCGTCGCAACATAAATTTTCTGCAGCATTATATTGGCAGCTAGGATAAACGGACCCGATTTTCCTGAAAAGAACCAAAAATCACAGTTGATCGGCTTGCCATTCCGCAAAATGCCAAACTTTAGCAAGTTGCTTGATGCTTCCACAAGGATATACGATTAAGGGAATTTATCCCATCTTACTGGGTTCTCCCAATCAGCTTTCTTTCAAATCGAGACTTCTAGAGATCCTAGCAAATCTTTTTAAAATTTCACCTGAAACTGTCTTCCTCACACAATTCCTGGTGGCGTTAAACGTAAATAAGGAAACAAAATTCAAGGAGAATATCAGGTCAGACGGCAGCTCAGCCTGTTTACATGCCTGAACCAAGCTCTATTTCCAGGAAATGGTGTTGTGTGTTTCCAGAGGAATACATTCCCAAATAAATGTCTTGGCTTTACGTGTGGATTCCAATGAGACCCCGACCCCAAAAAACCTTCCAATCGGACGCATGCGGATAGCACAAACGCGCCAAAAGGGGAGCCGCATACAGCCACCCATACCGACTTCATAAAGCAATGCTGCAAATGCATGCGAGTGTATGTATGCAGTGTCCAAGTCAACATGGTAAGGATACACTGTATGAGTGTACAAAACCGCTACTATCACGAACTGGAAGCCAGTCGCTGGAATTCTCGGATATCCGATTGGAACAGGACTCATTCGCCTGGCATCAATTCATGTAGTGTTCACAAGGCTCCAAACTTGAGGTTCTCCTACTTCGTTGGGTGCAAAGCCTTGATTTTCAATTTTCAACGTTTGATCCGCCTGCATAGTTCGAAACATATCAATTTTGTGATAGCTTTTTAACAAAAAAAATGTATTTGAAGTTTGTTAAACAAGTAAAAGTTTTTAATTGCATTTTTTAGTGTAAATCTTATCGCGACATATCCTCGTATATCGGCCAGCAAGCTCTCAAATGCGTTACCAGATTACGATCCATAGACGTGCGGTTGTGGTAAACTGAAACAGGACACATCGAATCCTGCTAAGCGAACAATTCATATCGGCAAAATATCTCAAACATGATTATAGATTTTTTCACGGCACAGTAATATTTAATAAACTGACTGGGTGGAAACAGTGCCGTTGGAAAGGATATGAATTCAGGGTGGTTGTCGGTGTATGTGTGTTTGCATGCAATCGCGTGAGTGTTGGTACTGGAGGTGTTTTTCATATTCGAAGAATATATTTGGCTCAAAAAATAGCAGCCAGGAACTAAGTGGGAATGCCCGACGAAACGGTTGTTTGAGAAAACTCGCCAGGGAAGTGGACAGTGCATTCACAGATAGAAATGAAAGGTTGATGGCTTGCACGAAAAATGTGTGAAACTTGGCCTTATCAAATCAGGTGTGGCGCTTATGTGAGTATGTGTTGAATATACTCGTCACTCGACGGCATTTAGTAACTGGCATCACTAAACACGACTATCAGCAAGTGTCCGAGATAAGATGTAAGCCGGCGTGCTGGCGGAAGCGGAACACAGAACTTCTGCAAGAAAGGTCACACCAAACCGTTGTGCAGGCGGATTATTGAATTGCGAAGTAGGCACGAGGGTAAGTTGTATTCCTTTTGCTTCCTGGTGAATTTCATTATGCTTAAATATCATTAATGTGCACAAATACTACTAAAACATACTATCAAGATGTATCATGGCCTGAAGATTTAGCTAATAACTTTGCTGAAAACCCCACTTGGATTGTGATCCCAAAACCTAGAAAGTCTGCCTACCGTTGAAGGAGAAAGCAGTTACCAATAGTGCCTCATTTAACGTTTGACTTTTAAGGTAGAACATTCAACGTTGGACATTTCATTGCGTGTCATGAAAAAATAATAAGTGTATAGACACAAACTTAACGTTTGATGGCAATATATTATGTATATTTATTGCACATACTTTTCAGTGGGGTAGCTTAATTCTCACAATTAAATTCAGGTATAAACTAAATGCCCAAGTTGGTGGTGTGGCTCCATCCTAGTTTTCATGAATCATTTATTCGTGGAAAGAACCAATCGATTTATATTCGTGAACGTCATGCTTAAATGCCTGCCAAGTTCTGTGAATATTCCCAATCTTCTTTAGTACAGATGAAATTTTTATGAAAAATATATTTGCGCGTTTTAATTGCAGACCCGCCGTTTCTTCTCCTTGCCCACCATTTTGTAGCTACTGTTATGGTGTTTTTAATTGCTCCAAGGAAGCTTCCAACAACCCAGCTTGTTGGTGATCCTGCCAAAAAATCATACAGTATCAGATTCGATGCGATCTTTCTTTGGAGTTAAAGTTCTTGACATGCCAGCCCACTGGATATGTTCTAGATTCGTATTTTGTCCAACAAAATATCTGTGCTAATGAATGCGTTTGATAGTCTCCAAAACACGCCGCTATCGATTATTTGCAGACTAATTTATCATTCATTTGTTCATTTGGAAACGCTATCGCAACTCGCCTTACTCTTCGAACATTGTCAAGCCTCGTGGTTCTAGTTTCTATTCCATATGCCATTACAAAGTTAAGCCCCACACACATCTTACTCTCCCATGAGCTGGTTCAATTTGGTGAATGTTTTGTCCTTTCGGCAGGCGTTTTTTGTCCTCTAAAAATAGTGCATGAAATATTCAAAGCACTTGTCACGAACAAAACGTGTGCAAGGACTAATATTTTCAGCTTAATTTAAAACTGAGACGGTTTCGGATCGCTCGTGCTAGGACACGCTCCTCGTAAAAAAACACCATTGCAACGCATAAACACACATTGTCTTTGCAACATAGGACAAACGAAAAACAGAATGATGACCTGCCTGCTTTGCAGTGGATAGCTCAGCACGTGGATTGGTGTTACTTCATACTTAACCGCACGATAGAGGGTGGTTCTTTTACTACTTCGATTCGGGAAAAGCTTTATTTATTTATTTATAATCTCGTTTATTCAAATTGGAATTGAATTTAAACTACCAATTAGAGATCGAAAGATACCTTCAATGAGTCGTTATTTAAAGTAAATATAGCATATGGTTTACAATACAGTGCTTAGGTCCTTATTTTCTGAATCAAATTGGTGTTTTTCAAATCAGATTGGCGCTCTTTCCAACTGTAATAAGATGAGTTTTTTAGCGAACGATATCGCTACGAAAACGCACCCACGACATTACGCTGGCCTGCCAGCTGCCGTCCCCCCTCTAGCTAGGTAGAGGCCGAACCCGAATTAGTCTGAAGGACACAAGGGCTCGTTGCCTCGTCCCCATGACTTGTTGCCTTGAAATTTCGTAGCGATATCGTCCACTTAAACACTCACTTCATTACACAATCAATTTGATACTGTTACAACCCACTTGATATTGGAAAAGCGTCAATTTCATTCGGAAAGTAGTCGATTCGATTTGAAAAACTCCTAAATTGAAGGCAAAATGCTGTTTATTGCGATGGCTGCCAATTTAACTGAACTTTGCTATGAAACGTATAGATTACAAATTGTGGTTTTGTGTAATCACATCGGAGAACTTGGTTTGATCAGAATCCTAGTCGAATTGGGAGACTGCTTCTAACTACAGAATCAAAGCTATAAGGGACAGTTTCCTACTACCATCAGGAGACCTCAATCGCAGTATGCATTTATTATGCACCCACATGATAAATTTGCACGTATTAAAAAAATATTATCGATTCCCCATGTATCATGCGGTGTTCTCTGTTTTTATTCGTTGCATGTCATATTCAGATGGCAAGCATTATTCGTAATGCCTGCCAAATGAAAATATTCTATTGAAGCGCGTACACCGCACCGCTTCCAGGAGTTTATCCAGAATGTGGTAAAGCAGCCTCTAAAAGAAGTCCACGCACTTAGGCTTGACAATGCCCCCTCCAGTGCCGAATATTGCGTGAGCGTTTTGTCGAAACGTAATTCTCCGACCGCTGGTGAAGTAGTACATAAGGACTCAATATGCATGATAACGTCTGTTGTGCCCTAACTTCGATACCATGGAAACCTTCAAGTCATTGAACGACTTTCCGAATAACCTCGCAACTCGTCATCGACAGCTAATAAAACGCAAATGGGACTGGTTTTGTAGTTTATACGCAACGTGAAGCGGTGAATTCGCTTCCAAACGACTGTTCTGCATTCGCATCTGGGCTCCTGAGATCCTTGCGGATCTAAATTGTCGTATTTTCGCTTATACTTGCAGGGCACTAAGAACACCTTTGCTAACAGGAAAAATGCATGGAACCGGCAGCGCGTAACGAACGCGGCGGTTATTTCTGCCGAGGGGACTGATATGGTCGCACGTCAGTGGCTCGCAACACCAAACGCAGCGGACGCCTAGTCAAGTGGTTTGGCGCCGCGGAACACGTAACGAGAGAGCGACTTCCGCCGGGCGTTGCCAACTGAAATGCTCGTACGATGTTTTCACGGTCGGACAACTGCGCTTCGATCGTCCATCATCGGGCCTAATGACGAATCTAATGAATAATTACAGGAATGAGCGGCAATACTGGGCTGGCTTCAGCCAGAAACCATTAGACAGAGGTCAAGCTGCGGTCGCTTCATTCCGCCGCGGAATCCAAAGAAGCAATTGACTTCTGGCTTCCCACTCGTCGTCGTTTCATAGAAGCAACAGCGGCCCCGGGCCCTAATTGGCTGCTTGACCTCTGGTCTAAAAAATGATCTGGTGCTCGCTCGACCGCCCAAATGTGAAGCATCTGATGCGAAAAAAGAAGGCGACACTGTGTTATCAAACAAAGCGGGCGGGGGCGAGAATATTGGAGCACGTTAATTGTGCAGCTCGTTTTAATTCAATCAGCCAAATGAAGAGATATCGGGATTACGGTTGGACGTATGTATCTCGTGAGCAGTGGGCATAGTTTTTATTATACGTAGGCAAGCGCGAGCAAGTGAGGATGTTGCGCGTACTTGTTGCACACGTCAAGCGAATGTACCGCAAGAAATGCATGAATGTATATACATATGTATGTGCCCAAGCCACGAGACCCCACAAAAAATAGACGCCATTAAAGAGGTGCACATGCACACATTCTGTTCAGACGTCGATTCGATATCAGTCCGACCAATAAAACTTGGCATATTGTCTTTGCAAATCATTTGCAAATACGTGAGTGACAATTAATAATTACAATGCGAATATTGCACCTGCTTCGGATTATCACTGCATCACCATTTTACATAAATTGATCATGTTCTGCAAATTATAATCGTTTGAAAAATGCAATGATAAGGGGCCATCCATATATTACGTAACGTAATTTTTAGAGTATTTGAACATCCCTCCGCCCCGATCCCAAATAACATTTTCAAAAACCTTCCTACTCCTTACAGTAGTACGTTATAGGTATATGGGTGGCTCCTAAGACAAACGCTAGAGTAGCAACAAAGATCCTTTTATGAATGTCTTATTATTCTATAGCCCAATATATTTATGAATCGTTCAAATTGAATGAGGGAGGGTCCGTTTTAGTCCATTCCGCCAGCTTACTGGCTCGATTTACTCTATTTTATACTACTGATACACTATAACTCATAATGAGCCAACAGCTGATGCAAAATGTACTGGCCGTAATGAAGTAGAAGCTGCATCATTAGAAGTTTAATAAGGTAAACAATTTACCGTTGCAACTACTATTTGTGGACAAAGCACTTTATTCACTCACTTGAAATAGTTGCAATTTTACTTATCATATTTGGCTAGCGAATCCGCCGAATTTTGACTCTTTACACACTAATGGCCACTCTCAGAACTAAAAGTACTTAAAAATAAGAAATAAATATTAATCTCATTGATGTAAAATCGGTAAAAAATACAAATTCAGTGATTACGCCGAAGTCATGGCAATTTTGAACACAAATATTTAAAATGGCCACCACGCGAGAAAACCTCTCATTAAATCTCAACAACCTCCCATTATTATTATTTAAAGTAGCATTATTTTCATTATTATTTTTGTGTTAAATATTTTTAATATTTATGTGTATATTACTGGGAAGTTGACCGTGTGGACCTCAAGGGTCGCACCTCGCGGCTTGTTTTTTTTTCCTCGATTTACAACAAAAAACGGGGTTTCCAATCTATTTTTAAGACTCTACCATGTTGCTGTTTATTGGTATAAATGTTTAGTTCTAGTTTCTACGACAGACACAAATCTATAAATTAAATATACTAAATTTTTGGTTTTGGATCATTAAAAATAGAGATGTGCGTCACACTAATCCTCCCCCCACCAACTTTTTCGAAGGGTTCACTTTGACTCCAAAAGAACAAACAATTTTTTTGTGTGTTATTTAAGATGTGGATGAAAACATGCAAAGAAGACTGAAAAGATGATATTGTATCTCGTAAAGAAAATTTCCCGGAATAAGCTTAAAATCGTAGGCATCATCACACTGCAATACGGCCTTAAGCTAATCTTTCCAAAAAAAAAAGAGCAAATGAGCCCTGTTAGCCGCCAATGAATGAATGTATCGCGGAACCTCGGATTTTAGCTACAACAGACTACGGGGCAGAATTGATGGCAGAAGAAAATTAGATACTTGCAAACATTACCCAGACAATATAATTGTTTCGTTCCCCAGCTCCCATCTTTGTTTGCCGACTGTTTTCTCATGTTTCCACGTATGATTGTGTTTTTCTGTATCGAGCAACAAGGTAGTGAATTCAAGTGGAGTGGAACATCATGATAGCGTCGTGGAAGAGAAACTAAGTAAGTTTTCAGTTGATGCCCACAATAAAGAATGATGATAAATAATAATCTTTCACTTTTGCTCGATAGCAGCAGAAACGCTTTCCAGCATCAAGCCGCGACTGAAGAGAAACCTATCGCTTTAAATGTTATTTTCTGAATGTATTTGGGAATGATTTCAATCATTGTTACAAACTTTGTGTTTTACGCCGCCATTCTCAGACCTGCAAACATTGAGGCGACGAAATAAGCTCAACTTGAATGGAAAACCTCTGCAGTTCTAGCTTCGCTGGCGCACTCGTTCGAATCCATTTTCTTGGTGTTTGTATGCAAAACGGCATGAAACCAGTTCTATGTACCCATAATAGAATGGCTCCATTTGATTTCCAGATGAAGAATGTTTGCTAATGCTCGAAAGATACATCATCGTGATCATCACTACCAGCGCACTGCGTTCCTGAGGTTCGAATGTCGAGGTCAGCTTCCAAAACCCCTGTTTATAGCAATAGCTTCGAGATCAAAGAATATTGCACTACTTTTACATTTAATTTTAATTGTTTCTAGATGTTTAGTGTTCGCATTATTTAGAGAAACTTTACTTTTCTTTTCAAGTTCTGATTAAATTTTTGATGTGCCTACATACATATTTTCTCGAGTGGAAAAATTCTAAGCGGTGTCTTAGCTACCCACCATTTATCAAGCCTTCGTACACGTTCCTCACATAAGAATTCTATATACAATCAACTACCTAACTTTATGTAGATTTGCATCGTAATATATGTAATTACAATTGGCGATACGTTTGACGACAAACCGCCATTCCGAAGAATGTCCATTAGATGCGTGTTGCCGTTGCTTATATGACCAGTTCAGTACAAAGCCAGATAATAAATTATATTGAGATAAATCATTTTACCTTAACTTAGTAGATTTCCATCTAACAGTACAAATTATTTCTTGTCGCTCAAGACATCTGGTAAATGAGAAGTAGTCCGATAAGCAACTCAATCAATAATTTCACCCAATAGTCTAGAGTTGTTAAAAGTTTAATACGGTGGACAGTGGCGGTACCTCAGGGGAAGTAATTTAGGCTTTATCACCGAGACACATCTCCCGTTAGCTGCAGGACTACTTGCGAGTTCAAATTAAGGAGTGTATCGAGAAAAAAATGGCCTTTCTAATTATGTTTCTAAAAGTAGTATTAATTGTTTCATTGAACTAATTTTTTTTGGATGTGTTAGAGCTCTATACCTTTCGGCTCAAATTTGTATCGAATGGGCCCTTTTTTGTACCTGGTCCAGACTTTCTAGCAACAGGTAGGCCATTTTTGTACTTTAAAATCGTTCGTTTCACTGTTGCAATCGAGGAATTGGCCTCCTTTGCTAGTACCGAATATTTAGGATGGAAATTTTACAGGTATTTGCACACAATTAAGCTACGCATTTTTTCTTGATTTGATGAAATCTTTTCAAGAGTAATCTTACAATACGAATGGATTAGACATTCTTTTTTGTGTCGTATTTTATAGCTAGACATAAACTTATTCCAAACAGGAGCTATGCATTTTTTTCGATACAGTCCTTATGTTTAATGTTGTATCCAGGTATTACGATGTGGATATGACTCCTAAATTAGTAAGCTAATGCTGTTAGTTCCATTCAATAACCTAGATATACCTTCTGACCAAAAAGTATCCGGAATTTTTCCTTTAAATTGCCCGCGTTAAGTATTTACAAGTATTTTAAGTTTTTGTATGTTGGTAGGACTGTCCTTAATTACTATACCGAAAATGAGCGCGATCTGTCAACTAGTTTGTTTACAGCAGCTGATTGAATTAGTCCAGCTCAGTAGTGCTTGGCGACGCGCCATTTCTTCGGGTCACGATTACCAACGATTATAAGACCAAAAACTCGATAAATACCATCGACCAGCCGCCATATTCACCTGATTTAGCTTCGTGTGACTTTTTCCTGTTTCCCAAACTCAAATTGCCGCTTCGGGTAACCCGGTGCGACGCCACAAACTTCATCAAAGAAAATTCGCCAAAGGAGCTGAAAGCCATACCGGAGAGCAATTATAAAAAAAGGTTTTGATGATTGGAAAAGCGTTGACATTTGAGTATCTCTTCAAATGGAGCATATTTTAAAGGTGATCCAATAAATATTGATCAAGATTAAGAATTTTGCGTTCTATTTGAAATTTCCGGATACTTTTTGGTCAGAAGGTATTCTCAATTTTTCGCTATTTTTTGTCCGGTAAAAATGGGATGCATTCGGAGCAAAGTCGTTTACTTAGTTAATCAATCTTTTCGAATATTGCGTGCAGATTTTCTTTGCGAAATTAATTTAAGCATTATAATCGGGCAAGCAGTAGCAGTAACTCCAATATCTTATCCTTAAATATTGCAGTGTTCACACTGAAGTGAAGGAAATAATTTTCCGATAATGGGCGAACATATCTAAACTGAATGGATAGGACCTCGTAAAACAGTTTTTTTCGGGTAAAACTGAAGGAATGTAAGCTACTCCATGGTAATCAATAAAATAGCATTCGCCTTTGGATGGTTGATTGCGCGATAAAATCGAAGAATTAAAACGAATTCCCTTTCTTGTGAAACAAACATGCATACGTCCCTGAAATATTAATATTACAGGTCTCCTACATGGGTGTCCACATGATGGAGACAACTTGTCGCCGAAATATCGATATTACATGCCTGATATGTTTGTTTCACGAAAAATAGCGTTATACAGGGTGTTTTTTGTGTTTCTCAAAAAATTAGCGTTGCAATCGATAACATTAACCACCGTAAAGGAGAGTGTTGCCGCGTGCCAGTTACCTGGCCGAACAGTTCCTTGAAGCGCGTCTTTCACCAAGGGGCAGGTATTTGGGGCTTCCCGCTACAGGAAGCAGTCGTGCACCCGCACGATCCCTCCGCTCCTGACTCCTGGCTATGGGCTTCCGCCAGCCCTATGCCCAGTGGAAGGAACACAACTAATGCATTTATTTACATGACCCTGCCTGCACCTGCGCTTTCGAGTGGAACCGTCCGTATTCTTTCGCGAAGTTCCTTCGGAAGAAGGTGATGTCCTGGCAGTACACTCGTCGCCACTGCACACCAGCCATCGCCGCCGATGTAGCGCGCTGATTCGTGATTTCCCGAGAGTTCCGTGCACGACTAAGTGCCATTAGATTGCATTCCCCATGTGTACGTAGATATAGTACTTATCCCCGCGGGTCATACGAGCGCGGCCCCAAGCCAACCATCGGAACCACCACGAAAGCCGAGTTGCTGCTGAGTCTTCGTCCAAGTCAGTCGATTTCAAGACGTTCGCGAGTTGTGTTCTTATTGCGCGCAGGGTCCCCGATAGTTACATTAGTTACACGGCAGAGGCCACGCGGCATGGAATACAGGGCTCGGAAGCCCAGCTTAGACGCGCGAACGGAAGTCTGATCAGCCGCGCCTGTTTGGCTAGATCCACCGCTTCGAGGACATATAGCCAGAATCGACCCGTCCACGCGTTCCACCATCGCCTAGGCAGCAGCCGGTGCCCTCCTTGCAGGTAGTGCCGAGGATCCCGAAGATCCTCGCTGAGCCCTCGCGGACCTGTGACTGTGACTCCGCCACCGAGCGTCCCACCTGGCGTGGCTCGGCCCGGTTCTTCGCGAGCGACGGTCGCTCCTTCCGCACCGCGATCGGAAGCAGTGGCTGGGAACCGCGCACGCAGGTCGCGGTTTGCTGCTCAAACGTGGCACGTTGCAACTGGGCGCGAGAAACAAAGAAAAAGTGTATTTAGTGCGAATAACGATAATTACAATAGTCGAGGTCTCGAATCTAGCCGCTGAGCTCGCGCTCGAGCCGAGCCCAGCCCGTTCCGCAGTCGCCTCCCACAGTCTGTGTAGTTGCGGCAATAGTGCGATCGTGTGTTTGTGCAACTGGCCGAGTTCCTCCGTGCGATAGAGCGCCGTAAGAAGTAGTTAGTCAGTAGTAAATCTGCGATAGAAGCAGAATTTTTTTAACGAGAATTACATTGCGAAAGCACAGCAGAGTCGGCCGAGCGGAATAAGATAGCTTCCAAGTGCTGGGTTTATCGTGTCTTGAAGACTCCGCGGAAAGCGGCGCACCACAGCCAAGCCGCAGCAAAAAAATCGGAGGCGCAATTCTAGTTTGGGTAATTCTTTCCATCTTCTATTATTACGCTAAGAACGAGTGGATCTGATAAACCTTGCCTCCGAATCTACATCCTGTTATTTGGCTGCTTGTCGTGGATTTTCTCCGAGCCGTGGACTTAGTCACAGCCTAGCCGTGAAGGTTTCGCTAGCCGGAAAATCGTCAATCTAGATTTGATGTTTGAACAGTTGCGTTGCCATAGCGAGCATTCCGTTTCGTAAGCATGCATGATTTACTTGCCATGGTCCGATGTAGTCAGCCAGGAGTGTCGGGTATCCCCGGCGAGGCAGCAATTCCACGACGGATGGAATGCAAGCTTTGATCCTTGGCAAAACAATTTTTTCCTGAGATGTGAAGGTGCCTTCTGCGCTCACGTTGCCCCACCACCTGATGGGACGAACTGTGCAAAGTATCATTATTTTAAATTGGGTGCTGGCAACTGTGCAAGTAGCTTTTAAACGATTTTTAGTGTAGGTTCATGTGAAAAATCAACTTGAACATTTATTTGCTTTCATTTTCACTGATAGCAACACAAACACATATTTGGAATGTAGGCCTGGAGCGTTTTTTGAATGGTAATACACGTGAAACAACACAGAAAACTAAATGAAACTAAAAATTCTTCAAGCCACTCGTGAAGAACGGTGTGAACGCTTATTATGTGGGAAACACTGCAATACCTATAGCAACATCACTTTGACTTCCAAACGGAATTACACATACAGAATATCCATACTTGTGTTTATTAGAATCATGCTAACAGAAGTATTCGAAATTTTGAGAACTTGATATGTCTCCACTTGCACAAAGGAAGCATTCAGTAGTTATCAGTACCATTCACCTGTTGACGAATGCGAGAAAAATATATGTACATGTAAATTGGGTGTTTTAGCGAACGATAACGCTACAAAATTTCAAGGCAACAAGACTTTCGTCTCGAAGGTTGCAATGGACGTTAGGTCCCGGGCACGAGGCAACGAACTCTTGTGTCGATCAGACTAATTCTGGTTCGGCCTCTACCTTGCCAGAGGGGTGATGGCTGCTGGCAGGCCAGCTCAGTTCGGCGCGTAATGTCATGGGTGCGTTCTCTAGCATCAGTTCCGAATCTCACTTCGAGAGATTCAGCCATCGATTCGCCCGATTACCTACCGAGAAAGGAAATCCACCAAAAAAACATACGATGCATCTTGTGAGGCTATACCTCTTACGTTACATTACCGAGGAATTCTCGCGCGCATACCAAGATAATACTGCGTTCAAGACCTTCCCGAGAGTTAAAAATTCCTTTACGTTACTTCGATCGAAATTCCGAAACTACCCAAAAAAATCGAAAGACTACTGCGTACTAAAAACAAAATCTCAGGTGGCCGTGCTACTCCCGATTAGAAAAACGAGCTTCAGCGGAGCTCGCCAGGCGCAGATGTCGTTGCCTGGGCCCACACTAACATGGCCTAGCGCTTGCGTGTCCGCATGTGTTGTGCGGGCTGGAATTCCTTGGTAAAGTAACGTAAGAGGTGGTGGACCTAGGTAGAGGCCGAACCCGAATTAGTCTGAACGATACAAGGGTTCGTTGCCTCGTCCTCGGGACTTAACATCCATTGAGGCCAACGAGACGAAAGTCTTGTTGCCTTGAAATTTCGTAGCGATATAATTCGCTAAAACACACATTTCATTACATACATTGATATTGTTTATCTTGTGTGATAATTGACTAATTGGTTTTTTATAATTTAAAATTCCTGCACGCTTGTCGACCTTTGACGTGAGATATTGAGATCAAGGAACAGAAAGTTTCATCGCAGATTGCATTTATGAATGCTCAAAACTACCACCATCCAGTTGAAAGTTTAAAAAAAAATCAGACAAGAAACTTAAATTTTTTACTGTTTTGAAAAGTACAATCATTCACCAGCTATCATAGCCATTCCATCTTGGCTAATATTCCGGAAATTCAATAGAGAAAACACGCAAACACAATACAACATATTTTTTAAAAGAAACCGCTTTAAAAAAAAGAACCACTCGAATTCGAAAAAACATGACACACAAGGATAAGTTGTTTCTCAGTAATTGTCCTTTGTCCTGAATCCCTTAAGTCTCTGCTGTGGCACGTTGCTTCGACGAAAGCGTCAATTTGCCGGTTGCCATGTTCAAGTGCATGCAAAAATGTTTAGGCCGCAAATACAGCGATGCTCGAAAATTTAGTCCAGGTTGCACTAACATGATGTTGCCATTCAAAGTATGCATTTGTGCTAGCGTAAAAAAATACACCCGCTAATTTTCAGAAGTTGCTGCTTCCCACTATCTTCTGTGTGTTAAATTAGAATCTATTGTAGGGCGATGAAATCGGAATTCGACAAACCCAAAACCAAATTTGTTTAACGTTCGCGTTGAGTGCTATATTCATGATGCCGGTTTCAGAGCATTCTTTTCCTGTTTTGTGGATTCAGGATGTGTGGCTGTGGGACAAATGGTGCGCACACCACTGTTTGATTATTGCCGGCCCCGTCAACATTTAAAGGTAGCGCCGTATTCAAGGGGCTGCACACTCAGGTGTAGCATAAATGAGGAATAAGATCTGGATTTTACTCTTTTTATGATCATTTGAATACGTTGTTCATCATGTAAACACGGGAAAACCCTCATCATCGTCTACGGCTGTACTACAAAAGAATGTGAGGCCGGAATGAAAATGTGCGGAAAGGCAAACTTTACAATGGAGTCAAAAGATATGCAGGCAACTTGTTCTTGCTGGTGTGTTTGTTAGACTAACATATTTCCACCTGCTAGCGTTGATGGAACTGCGGACATTCGTTTTTCACTTGCGCTTCCACACAAGCACTTTGAAATAATACGAGATGTATCAAAGGAAAGCGGTAAAAGAAGGATTAATTCAAATTTCAAATACATTATATTGAAATAAGCGTGCATCAAGTTTTGTATTCCCACCGAAAATAAGTGGACAGGCAGTGTTACCAATGCTTGAGGGAGAGAATGCTTCAAATGATACATTGAAAAAATCGCCAATATCTCCAACAAATCCTTAAGTTTCGCTGAAACTATATTGATTGGCTGATTATTTAGGAATGTATAAACAAATTTGACGCTCTGCAAGTCTTGTTCCATCTAACAGTATTTTTCTCAAATGGCATTTGATGACTCCAGCTTTCCGGTAAGCTTCTAGATTAATTTTCTTCTCACCAGATGAATATTAAAAGGGAAGTCTGGGTCAATTTTTTCCAAAAAATCGAAATTCTAATAACATGATTTTTAGGTACTAAATACATACATGCAGAATTAGTGTCAAAGCTTTTATTTTAGTCGGCAAAGCTAAAAAATAAAAATACACAGCGATACAATAAAGCACTCAGCAGGTGCTTAAACTTTAAACGCGTTTTCCTCGAAACAACGTTTTTCGACCTGGTAGGCACGATTTTGACAAATCTATATTTCCGATCGGGCTGAAATTTTCACTGTGCACATGTGCACAGTCCCTACTAGATTCAAAAGTTTTTATAAATTTCTAACGATTTTATTAAACAATTTAATTGCAAAAATAGAGGTCGAAAAATTGAAAAATCCGCGATTTTTTTTGCCCAAAATATTTAATTCGGCTACGGGCTATAGCCAATCAATTATATTTCAACATGCCATTCGGATTTTTTTGTTTCAGATGCTCCAGTGAGGAGATTTCATGTCAACCAGTTTATTCGGTGCCTCCGTGATAGCCGCCATTTTGTAAATAAAAGTGAAAAAAAAACAATTCTAAAAGTTCAATAGTTGCTTGTTGATGTACTGAAGTTTTATACCATTTTATTAATATTTATATTTGAAAAAAATATTGGAATTTGGTCTACAAAACCCAGACTACTCCCTTAAATACTCCAGATCTATTCATCGATATCTTTCAAACGATTGCAATCTCTGTGAAAATTCACCAGCCATTTTAAATTTCGGTCATCTACCTAAGAGTTTTTTCTTCTAGATTCTCAACGAGGCTATAATCATTCCCACTTCAAAAAGTGATCTTAGGTTACCTCTTATCTTTGGAACCTTAATGAGATCAATTATCTATGATTTTGCCTCTGATAGGAAGTGGTTCAGGGTTAATTTCTGCATGAAACATGCATCTCTGTATCCATATTTGTACGATGTGTTAACCATTGCCTATATTATTACAGTTGTCGTCATTTGCGAAATGTAGTCTAGGGTTCGTGTCATGGGCCCAGTAAACTATACTTCACTTGTATTGCAAGGCACTGGCAATAATTTGTTTTGGCATATTGCTGCCACGCATCAATTCAATGTGCGACAAATCAACAATATATTATGTTTATACCGTTTCATTCATAAATTCAAGCTCCAGTAAAATCAAATAGGTATCGAATACATATTGCATGAACGCTACTCTATCTAGATTAATTACGCAGCGTGAAATTTGCTTTCAAAGTGCCCTTAATAATTGAAGCATTTTCAAAAGTCAAGTATAAATCTATTATAAGGATACTGCCAGCCTAGATTTGTTGCCGTTGCAACCATTTTTTTTCAATGTGTCGCACAAAGAACATTTAGGATCCCACTTTCCGCAGATACATCAAATCAATTGCATCGCAATGCAAGGAAATGTATGGCTTGGAGAATAAATGGAAGCTGATTGTTAATAAAATTCCAGGACATTCCTTTTTGAGTCATATTTCCCGCAACACGAACTTCTCTGCATTTCCGTCACACTCCTATCTTACCCATGACAAACTAGTGAATAGGTAGACTCAACGACTTTACCTACTAGGTATAAGCATTGATACTCGGATCTTGTGCCAGAAAGATTAATTTGTTTATTCATATCAAGCTTTGATAGGAATCGAGGCTACATAGTACACACACAGAATCAAAATGAATTTCGGGACTTGGCTGTAGGAGATATTCTTCCGAATATAATTTGAAAACGGATTAAAATGTTCCGGGTGGCACGTCTGGTTGTGGGCTGGCATGTTTCGGAATCAATAAAATTATGTGCATATGTCATAGCGTAGAATTGGTCCTTGCATTTTGTTCCGGGCCCGAATTCAGCAGTTTTCTTTTTCAAGCTTTATACTAAGAGTTGATGGTAGCGACAGAACGTAAATTAGAATTGGCTGTATGAATTGCTGCATTAACATTGTCATTTTTCATTTTTGAATGAATAAAAAATAAACGCATTTTGTTAGAAAAGGGGAAAATTTAAATGTCTATTGCATCCCGCGCAAACCGCTATTTGTCGATAAGCGTCGATGCCTTGAATGAATAAATAGCTTAGCAGCCCTCCCTTCCATTAGTGGCAAATCATGTCATGATAAAATTAACTATGGGATATAATCATTGCAAATTGCAATCAAGAAAACAAACCATGATTAATATTGACCCAACTTTCTGAGACAAAGGTGTACTTACAGCTAGCTAGGTCACAAATCCTATTATAAAAATAATCAAACAAATTTTTGACTTTCATTGCAGAGCATACCGTTGGAAAACAAGGCAACAGCGAAGGAAAAGTACCCCAAGTGAAAATCTTGATTAGGCATCATTATTCATACACATATTATTAAAACACATCACCATTTCGTCGATTGCGATTAAACGAAGGCCGACGCTGCCGCAAACGCCAGCAAGTGCCCAACAGGTACTGTCACCGAAACGACAGTGCTCTTCTTTGAGTCCATTTACAGCAGCAGTGCAAAATTCTCCCATTTCATCTCCCCAAATTCAACTACACACCATTCAACAGCAGTTGGTCAAAACGACAGTGGCAACAGTGAATCCAATCCCAGCAAGTTTCGGTGCATTGGTGCAACAGCAAGCCCAACTTGTTCCAACGACTCTCATAAGCAATAATAGCCAAAACAATTGCTCGAATACCAACAATAACTTGAGCGCTCTATCTAATAACAACACAATCACGACCAATAACATAAACATCAAAAGTGCTAAGAACATGGAGAATCAGATGCCTTTGCCCAGCCTAGGACTCTCGCAAAGTATGGATTCAGTCAATACGGCGAGCAACGAAGAAGAAGTAAGTAACCCTCTCAATATACTGATTTCCTCGGATTAAGGAGTCTCATCATCCATCATCCCAAGTTTTTTCATACACAACTTTCTTGAGAGAGCCATGGTATCTGAGATATGGAGGTGTCCCACTTTCTTTTGATTTTAAGATGGACCCCAGAGGATTTGAGCTGCGACCCCAGAAACTTGAAATTAAGCTAACTATACCATTGTCCAGACATTGCAATAACACATTTGCCTGCCAGCTCAAAATGCACGGTTTGCGTCAAAATTCGGACGATTTTACTGGACTAGACCGCGTCTTCCAGTATTCGAATTTCAATAGCGATTTTCTACTTGGAACACTGAGTTCTTTCAGCATTAGCGTGATTAGTCCGGTGGGCAACTGGCAGTTACTCAGCCTTCCTTGGCACGCCGGACTGGGTTCTAGGCATTTTAATCGAAACTCCATTTCTTAAATATATGGCAGGCAGTTTTTGTCGCTTGCAGGCTGATACTCACGAAAATGTTGAATCGAATCTTCAGTAAGAAATAGTCTATCACTTATTTTATTTCCAAGCCGAGGAGTAAGAATTCTTTCGCAGAAACTGTCCGCAGTTATAAATACATATGTATGTATCTAACTAAATCAATAAGGTCCTTCTGCAAATAAATGTGAATGCCGGGGCATACTCAATGGCGCTGACACGGCCACGTAATACATGACTAGATAATTTCAGGACATGAATCTAACATATTGTGATTCGTAAGAAATATTTCTTTCACGCTCGCATGAGTCCCAAACATATACAATAATAGGAAGGAAAAAAACGCGGTCGTATAAAAGACGCGGCACAGCCAGGTATTTCATTACAACAAAGTAGGCAGGTGGCATTATCTGCGGATATAATGTATACATATATATATATATATATATATATATATATATATATATATATATATATATATATATATATATATATATATATATCTACGTATATATGTACATACATGGAATGTCTCCCTCGTGTCAATTTGGTAGTGGTGTACTTTTATGGGTGCACGGCATAACCGAATCACCTGTATGACATCATCAGGACATTTCATCAATATAACGAATACGTTCTCGTGACCCGAGCGCATATGTATGTACATATGCTCGGACTGTCTTCAGGTCTTCAGTGGCAGGTGAGTTTTTTGATGGAAACCACTGTTCCAACGCGGTCGCGACCGTTAAAACCAAATAAACCATAGTACCCAATTGTGTGCGTTTTTTACACATAGCACACATACTTTTCCCGCAGTAATGCGACAACTCATGGCAAGGGACTTGGTGGTGAAGGCTAGCGAAAAGTAGTAACCTATCATTTCTAATAAATTAGTCTCCGAGTTGGAAATGAACAAAATACACTTGGAAATATGTATTTATGTCGGGTGTGAAATTTCCAGCGCGTTGGATTGTTAAAAAGGATTTATTGGTAAGAGTTAGTCTGGTCGTAATATATAAGTCTGTTCTATTTTCAAATTTTAAAAACTCGTGGTTCCAAGTCATCACACAATGATTTCGCGTGGACTGTCGAGTTACTGAACGGCGAGCTTCTGCAGCAAAAGTAAAAGTTTCATTAAATTTTGAATTTCTTCGGTCATTGAAGCTGAAACAAAAACCGATTTCACTATTAGAATTGAGAAATACTTAGCACTTTAGCGACTATGAAGTGCTCCGGGCTGTGCGTAAAGCCAATGCCATAAATTGTTGGAAAAAAAGAGAATGATTTTTTATGGTTGAAACAATTTAACTGCAAAAATACCCATTCGACCGCTTTCTACTGAGTAAATTTTTAACAGTTTCTAGCCATCAATATGATTGCAACGAACCATAACGTACAGACTTCCTTTTTGCGCACACGGAACGCAAATTTATAAATCCACATAATGCGATGTTGTTATAAAAGTTTTATTTGAAGCATTCAAACCGAAATTAGAGTGCTGTATCTTTGGGTTGAGCTTCAGTTAATATACATATCAGGTCCAATTATATTCAACGTAGACGACTTGCAAATGAAAGCCATTTGGAGTTTTGTTCTTTTGCTACGAAACTCCGCGGCATTCTTGATTTCTCCACCATGAAGTTACCGGCAGAGCCATTACCTGTGCAGTTTAACCCAAATTCAAGCAAATTAAAGAACCATTGTGCCAGCATTTAACTAGATCCAACGAGAATTCGGAGCAGCCATACTTCGAGGCACTGAATTATGCGTGCTCCGGCGACCATGCACACAACGTTCGCTCCGTTTTTAACTGGCGAATGTGCTCACTGCCCAGCCAACCGTGATTCCTTCCCAGAATTGTTCCAAAATGAATGTTGATAGGAGCTGGCTCTAAACAGCCGTTACAATGTTGCATATGCAATGGTCATATTAATGCCCGTAGGTACGTACGTACATACGTGTTATGAGGCAATTTTTTCAAGCTCCCAGATGGCTTTAAATGCAATTGTGGGGAAGTTGCAGTGCTCAGGTGTTGAGCAGCATGTGAATGCAAATGCGCAGCCAGCTACTGCTCCATTCACCTCCAAATCAGGACTAAAAGAACATGTGCATTGGCGGAGGGCATTTTGACTCGAATTCGGATTGTTTTGGGTGGATCTGGTGATTTCGATCCTGACAATTTTACAGCAAGACGTTCTCTTCGGCCGCCGTAGCGGGGTTAAAATGTAATTCTAGATGGGCATACGACTCCCTTAGCAATCGTAAGATACAGATCCGACATTCACGGGCGTAACATCTGGTGGTGTAAGCTGATATCACTTACATGCATGCTACGAGTAGTACCTACGTAAGTCGGTTAATCTGACCTTCAGATGACTGTGGCTTTACAGTGCTGCGACGTATGACATTTCAAATGTGCTGACCGAAATTTCACGGTTCGGAAACTTCGCATAGTACGTATGTATCTACGTAAAAGATCTAATTGCTTTCAAGAATAATAAAATTGCTGAGATTAAAATTGGAAAATTGCGATCACAACAATCACGGCCGCCATTCCATTGTTCGCTGGCCATATGGGACAGGAAATGGCTGGAGCCAACCAACGCGACAAAAGGATAGTTTTCGTGTTGTTGTTCGCTCATGCGCATCATTTTATAATTGTTTCCTTCCACGCAAACGAGTGGGGAGTGGCTTGGCTGCCGAACTGGGCTCGTTTCGGCATCGATTCTACACAACTGGTAAATGACCGTCAACGGACATTTGCGCTGAAAGTGCTTACATGCACTGTAAACGCTGACTTTGAGTTAATTTCCCGAAAGAACAGAAAGCGTTCCAGTTGTTTAACGTGGTGGCCTGACATGATAAGTCTTAACACCACGAGCTTCTCAGGCTGCGAGTACGAAAGTGCTCTGGCTTCTCTTCAATGTCGAATAAATCTTTCGCCATTCTTTCCCGAAAGAACAGTTCTTTGCAGACAAGCAACTCTTCTACTCGTCTACTATGACTGCCATGCAATGCAAGTTGCGTAGGCACTTCTTAATGTGCACGCCGAAATAAACTTAAACTTTTTAATCTTCCCTTATTTTCCGTTTTGATGGACTTTGCCACTGATTTGGGGAGTATAAATCTACAGTGGGCGACAAAAATCTGCTGCTTGACGAGCCCCATGGCACTAACTGGAAAAGTAATGATGCATTCTTGATTATAATCTATTTTCATTGCCATGTAAGAAAACAATCTTTACTCCAATATAAACTTAACAATCTATTCATAAAAAAACTAGAAAAATTTCATTGAGAAAAGTCTACGTACGATCATAAAATCCATCAAAAGCTTCATGAAGGAATTTACATTTCATTTCAAAACTTAATATTAATATTTTGTTGGACCACCATGTGTATCTATAACAGTCTGCAAGCGTCCTGGCATTGATGCGACCAAATTTTCTAACTCGTTAGGCGTTATTTGACCCCATTCCTCAATGAGCTTCTTTTTTAGCAGTGTAGCACTTCTCATGTCGTGTTTTCGTATTTTTCGATCCAGAAGCTCCCAAACATACTCGATAACATTCAAGTCCATACTTTGTGCGGGTGTTTTGAGCTGTAGCCAGTCCTTCACGATTTGAGCGGTGTGCCAAGGTTCAACTTATCAACCGATTCCCTTAAAATATGTTCACAAGATGGTTTTGTAGAGATAACGATCCATTACACCATCAATGAACATCGAATTTCCTACACCCGACGCTGCGACAACACCCCAATCCACTACATTGCCACCGCCATGTTTGACTGTAGAAATTAAGTGTTTCGGATTCATTTTCGTGTTTTCTTTCTCCAAACTTTAACTTTACTTTACTTCGATTCATCGGTGAGTAAAACCTTCTTCCAAAAATCAAGTCGTTTGTGTAAATCCTTTTTGACAAATTCTAAGCGAAGTTGGCGATTTTTTCGCTTATAGAGGTTTTTTTGCATAGTGTTCTGCTGTAATAACTTTTATTATTTAATGTTCTTTGAACTGTCCGTATATACACCGTGGTTCCTCCTAGTTTTGCTATGTCCTCCGTCAGTTTTGAGGCATTCGTCTTTGGGTTTCGGTTCACTTCTTTTAAAATAAAGGAGACATCTTTGTGAACCAGCATATTCGGTCGACCAACAGAGAACCTGCTTTTTTATTTGTTGAATATTGTTTGAACTGTCGATTTACTTTAATTCAACAATTTGGCTATTTCTCCGAAAGATTTTCTACCGTTTCAATGTTTTACCGAGATTTCCTATCGAGAAGTCTTCGTCACAGCTGCGGTCTTATCGAAACTGCACTAAATGTAGCTTAAAACGCCAAAAGTTGACAAACGATACTTCCCGTAATAAAACAGAACCACACAGTAGCATAAAAAATCGTTTACCTAGCCGTATGTAGACTTTTGTCAATGCATTTTTGTAGTTATGTATGAATAACTTGTAAAGTTTATATTGCAGAAAATTTTGTTTATGTTAAATATCAATTAAAATAGACTTAGAGTAAAGCTCATCATTATTTTTTTAATTAGTGCCATGGGGCTCGTCAAGTAGCAAAAATAAGGGCCGTATGTAGACTTTTGTCGGTCACTGTATATGTATTTCCAGCTATATGAAAAATATTTAAATTATCATATACTAGACTTCAATCGATTCCCCGAGAGTCTTTATTAATGGGTCCTAGTGCTCGCCAACTGAAACCGTGAATTTCTAAACGCAGAATCTGCACGATCCACATCTAAATCAAGCAAAAGCCAAGAATGCACTCGATTCCGTACCACGGCACTCCTTACTTTCTCGCATCGACCTTGTGATCATTTATCTCAGTTTATTGAAATTTTACATGTTCCTGGCAAACATCTTAATAAAAATAAATCACTACAAGTTAAAGGCAGACGATTCTGCGGGTGTTTCTTGCCTATACTGCAACGCATCCTGTTCGCTTAGTCCGTAATGTGTTTCATTAATATCTGACACACTGAGACGCTGTTTGAGACTCATGCTGACACAGTGAAGTATAAGTTATGGCAAAATATTCACAACACTGCCAAAAATAATTATGAATTTACAATCATTTCGAAGAAGATCCTTGTTAGATGGATTTCAAAACGAAACTCATTCATGTCCGTTCAACATTTTTATTTTTTAACAGTAGACGAGAAAACAGCTTAAATTTGAACCAATATACACATAGAACACGTATCATTCACGTGGCTTGTGCCATTTCTTCCATTACATAATGAATTTGGTTGAATTAGAAAATATTCTATTGTATTGTATATTGTAGTGAATGCACAGCTAAAATTAATGTATTCTATTAGTCATTTGATTAAAAAACCCTTTCAAAATTGAAAAGCCATCAATTTGTTGAACGAACAATATTCTGGTGGAAAGCAAAACAGCTTTGCATTTTGTGTGATATGCATACGTAAGGATCAAAAGCTAAAGAAAGTAAGGGCGAACGCCACGTTTTCGATACGTAAATAAAGTCAGAACTTAAATAATATGAGAGCTCCGAAACTTGATAAAGTGAAAGTTTTTGCTGTTGTTGGCAGCAAACTACTAGCGTTGTAATGGCCCATCACAGAAGTATGGTCTCAAAGGTTTTACCAATCCGTTAACATCGTAGCCATTGTCACCATATGTTGCCGCTATCAATTTTCTGCAGCCAAGAAAATACTGCTTGATTTGATCGAACAGATGCTGTTCCTAAACAATTTATTAGATTTTCAGAGTATATAATGTGTAAGACAGTGAACCATTTTTTTAAGGAAATTGTTTTGAAATGTTCGTTGCGCTCACTAAACACGTCGTGTGTGGATTAACACGCCGACGGGTGATTGTGCAAGACGAATTTTAAATTGGCTTCATAAGGGATACAAACAACTTGTTGTGGGCTAATGAGCTTGTGGCATAAATGCTGCATATTTTAAGTATGCACCTACTTTTTTCAAGCTGTAGAATTCTCCTGAGAAACGGAAACTGGTATGCGATTTGAATGAATCATCACAACGAAATAGCATATGAGTTGAAACTTTACCTCGCGATGAGAGAACGATGCAGAATAGGAATATTTTGTTAAGAAGCTAAGGTAATAGTGCTCAACTATCGATACTAACAAGGAGAAGGCACGGCATCGTCCTCTCAGATCTGCATGAAATTTGGCACATAAGTAGAAGACGTCAAGTATATTTGATCCTTGAAATATTATACCACAACACCCCCGCTTTTGAGAAAAAACGCCTTTAAAGTTTTCAACGATGCTTTAGATGCAGTGTAGGAAGCAGCGCCACTAACTCGCGATCATGAGGTCATGTGTTCGATCCCCAGTTGGTTATAGTTTTTTTTTTTAATAATTGTGGATGTACTTAGTTTAAAGTAAATCAGCAATGTTCAACTACAAATACATTTATTTTTAGAAATCAGCAAATTATTCGAACATTTAGATATGTAAATTATACTAAAAATTCATTGTCAAACGGATGGATTATTAAAAACTGTTGTAATCGGAGCAATATCATAGTTGACGGTAGGATAGTTCCTTGTTTCTTGAATCAATCCTGCGTCCTCTTCGTGTCTCATAGCCAACTCGACAATAAGAAATAAACCAGGGTGGCGCCCAACTTGGCTAGCCATGAATGCTATCGTGTTGAGTAATTGTGGCATAAAGTAGATACTAGGGACGTAATTGTTTAACAGTTCCATAATGTCCCTGATATTTACAACAGAAACCGACCAAGAATGAAGATAATATTGCAATCTAGTTTCTGACATGTTCACGAATATTTGTCATCATTTGATGAAAATATTTTATCGATAAAATAAAGTCGCCAACTGTATACTGCTCCTATTTTAGTCGCCATTTAACCGCAACATTTTTATTAGTATATTAAAAAAATCAAGTTTTCTCTCGCTGTGCCAACAGCCTGATTGCTTTTTGTTCCATTTCATTACCGTGGAGATGTTGCGATAAGGCACAACTTTCTCAAACGGCAACAGAGTCTAAGCAAAAATTAGTTTTCTCTCGGTTCTGTGTAAATATGCGGGCCGAAAGGAAATGTGTATCGAGTTGGCTTTTATCAAATGAATGGCTGTAATGAAAATAATGATGTATGCTTGAAAATTTGTATTTTTATTGATGCCCGTTGAAAACAAAAGCATGCCAGCAGTTAAAGAGCATTTGGTTTAATTCCAGGTCCGAACCCTGTTTGTTAGTGGATTGCCAATGGATGCGAAGCCCAGAGAACTATATTTATTGTTCAGAGCATATGAGGTAATTGTTATCAAATTGAATTAAATTTTTCAAAAAATTTAACCGATTACTTGACTAGGGCTACGAAGGTTCATTGCTGAAGGTGACAAGCAAAAATGGGAAAACAGCATCTGTGAGTGGCTCAATTTTATAGATATTACGCTAATGCATTGGTTCTAATGGACTATTGAGTGAAAATGTTGAATGGACGTCTAGTTTGAAACATTGATTTACCAGCGAAATTAATGCCATTAAATGTTATTGAATTCAAAAAAAATTCTTTATCTTGAAGTGATATGAGATCAATATTTGGTGTTACCAATTTATAATTACTTTTATTCATTTCAAGCCGGTGGGATTTGTTACGTTTCATACAAGAGCCGGGGCAGAAGCGGCCAAGCAGGACTTACAGGTAACATTCAGCTTCCATTTTTATATATATATATATATATATATATATATATATATATATATATATATATATATATATATATATTCTCACAATGATTAATTTAGAAATATAAGAACAACAGGTCCACAAGATGATAAGCTCGAAAGGATTTGTTTCCTTATATGTATAAAACCAGCTACGATATCTATTTCTTTTTATTTATAACCTTCAAACATGCATATTTCTTGTGCACTTGCAAATTGTTCATCGGTCTCAGACATTTCTAGAAGTAACGGGAAGGATGCATCAATATGTAGTTTTAAAATTCCCTACTTAACTTAAGTCCCACATGCTTCCTATTAAGTATTACTTGCCTATTTATTTTGAATTTATGAACAAACACACGTTATTTCAATTCGACACACGACACAACACACACACGCGATCACACAATCACAACTCTCACTTATATAATAGTGCATTGAAACGAATGTTCGAGCAAATGTGTTGCAACACTTACATAAATGTAGAACAATTGCACTTGGAAAAACCACTGTTTTCTGCAACGTTTCCTTTGCCAAATTTTTGCGTAGCAAGAGTCCTAGTGCTAACACCCAATCGTCATAAGAAAATAAACTTTGAAAGAAATATGCACACTCACATACGAAAGAACCTCAGAAAGAAGTGCTGCATAAAGAAATGAATATATGCAGACAATTTTGGCGAGCTATTTTATGCACACTGATTCGGAAACGTGCTTCTGCCTTTTCAATCGATAATGTTAAATGATTATGTGCATTTGCCATATTTCGGGGAACATGAAAATAGCATCTTCCTGGCATCATGATAGCATCAAGGCGAAATGTAACAGCCAAGCACGTTATCGTTAAAGTATCGTAGTAATTCTCAGCCTTGCCTTTCCATGAACATAGAAGATAAATCTCTTCGTCGTGGTAAGTTATGCAGCTGGAAAAACTCGAAACAAATAACTTAGTCCTCCGACTCCATCTCATAACACGTGTCTGAAGACAATATTTTCAAAGAATCGCTGCTAACTAGCGACGGAGTCTCGCTGATGCAGAAAGAGTTTCCAGGCTCGCAAAGCCTCTAAGGTTCACTTGGGCTGTAACCGAATCGAGTCGTCGAGAATGTACCTGTACACTTTTCATCCCATCATCATTCCTCCAGCATCCTAGAATAAATTTGACACACCGCCCCACACATGATTTTTAATGTTAGCAATATTTTTGAATGAAATTCACATACCCTTTTTACAAACAAAACAAAACGCTGTGCGCTCATTTGCAGCAGGGTGTTCGCTTCGATCCCGATATGCCCCAAACTATACGCTTGGAATTCGCCAAGAGTAACACGAAAGTAAGCAAACCCAAACCACAGCCCAATACAGCGACAACAGCTGCACATCCTGCATTGATGCACCCACTCACTGGACGTAAGTACACACGTTTCTAAGTACATCGAACCGAATAAGTATTATATATTATAAGTATTTTTAGAAGCTTTCCGTTTTATAAATACTTTCAACTACTTCTGCTGTTGGCTTGTATGTAACATCCTCGTCGAACGAAATCATGGAGCTTCGCACCCCATTTGATCCAATCCAGCAATCCTTCCGCTCAGTTCGGCTCAGATTTAGATTCGTAAAGTTGTAAAAAAAGATGCAACAAGCGCCGCTAGAAGCTCCTGATGAATCGTATCGATGAGGAAGAGTCCGGTGATGTGTGCCACTTTAAATGCATGAGATCGAACATTTTATCCGCACTTTAAAATCAATGCCACGAATGCACTTCATGCTTGAATTATTGATTGAATTACGCGTACGATATAGCTGTAAAATACAATAGTTAATATATCTAATGAACACTGTCTACCGTCTCTGAAAATGTAACTTAGAATCAATTTCATTCGCCCGGTGCTTCACTTTGAAGCATACAAAGCTCTCGTAGCGTCTCCGAGAGATTCATGTTGATAAAAGCCAATAACTGAATAGATGTTTTGGTTTTGAATTTGCTTACTTTTGAATAAATATTTGATGGACGACTAGCATTCCACTCTATGTTTCGACCACTTCTAGACCTAGGATCTCCGTTTTTTCCTGGTGGTCCGGAACTGTGGCACCATCCACTAGCCTACTCAGCGGCAGCGGCTGAGATGCCAGGAGCAGCGGCTTTGCAGCATGCAACGCTTGTCCATCCGGCCTTGCATCCTCAAGTCCCAGTACGGTCGTATCTCTGACTAAATACAGATAAAGTTTTGGACCAGTCATTGCATCAAGTAAGTCCATTTGAAGTAGCTGTTGTTCACATGCATTTTTTTTTGTTTCTTTAAAAATTACAAACAAGAAAATTGCCTAACGATTAATGAAATTTATGTTCGTGATTTTTTTGCTTACCTATTTTTGGTTTGGGCGCTATCGCAAGCTTACAAAAGCTGATTCCAACACAGAAACGTTTTAAAAAAATATTTAGTGATTATGTACAATATATGTTTATAACCAATAGCGACCATTTCGAAGTAGCTTTATTTTCGATACACTGAAAAAAAATGAACTTAAGGGGGGAAACCAGTTTAGGAGCCTGGAAGCTTGGTGTTTTTCGTGAATTTTTTTAATAGGGGAGGAATAATCAAAATTTGTTTAAACTTGGAGGATATTTTATCCATGTTTTGAAGTGCACTTTGTAATTTTTTCAAGCCGTTTCCGCCCGAAATAGTGGAGTTTGAAGCTGCTGTCCATGGACGATCGTCATCCGAGTTTTTTGCTGATGGGCATTCCTGAAGTCCCCATTTTTCTCTGTAATCATTACAAATTATTTTTTGCGTTAACAACATATTTCCTAAGAAAAGGAAGCTAATTGTGATCAAAAATGTTGAAAGTTGCATATTTTTAAGGTGTTTGAACGCAGTGTCATGTTTTTATACCATGTTTTTTTCCACCTTTTTTGCATAAAAATCCCAGAATTAGGTATATACGGATCTTAATTGAATAAATAATATTTACACAAATTTTCAGAACGATTGGTCAATAACTTTTTCAGCTAGAATGCCCACCAGTTTACAAAAAGTTGTTTCGAGAAAAACGCATTTGAAGATAATTGTAGTGAAAACGAGAAATTCAAGGCAGTAATTAACCCATTAACGCCCAAGCCCTGCCCTGCCAAAGATTTTGTAAAGCTTATTGTGATGAGAGACGTTTTTGGGGTCGCTGAATACGAATCTGAACTCAGAACTCAGAAATTCCGGTAGCTGAATAAGGGACTACCTGAGCGACCGCTCCATTGTAACTACCGATCGCTTCGGCGCGAAACCGACGGGCGGTCACTTAAGTCCTCATAGCATCGGGACTAATTGGAATTTTGCTTTGAAATTATGGCTACGTAATCTTCAATAGTTTTACTAACAATTTATAAAATAAAAAAAGTCGATTTTTTGGCCCGTCTAAACTGGTTTCCCGCCTTAAGAATCCAAACGAAAGGATACTATAGTTTTTTTAATCCATGAAAAAGGAAATATGAATTGTTTATGTACACCGAAAATACGTAGCTCAAATAAATTTCACAGCGTGGAAAATATGCAAATAATCTGGAGAATTTACAATTTTAGCCTCAAATGACAATGGCACATCCATCAGCTATGCATCCAGCACCAATACATGTTTCAGCCGGGCTGCCAACTGGCCACCACTTCTTGCCCAGCCCTGCTCTAGCAAGCCCAGTTGGATCGGCCGTTAGTAGTTCGGGACACCAGCCGAATCCACCAATGGCGGCAAACGCTCCTTGTTCCACACTTTTCGTAGCAAACCTCGGGCAATTTGTTTCGGAGCATGAATTGAAGGAGGTGTTCTCGAGGTATGTATGTAAAAATGTAAATTTATTTTGTATCGTTGGTTTGATAAGCATTTGACTGACTGTGTATTTTGATTATTTGTTTTAACTCTGTTTTTTTTCACTCTCTCTCTCTCTCTCTCTCTCTCTCGATATTATAACGCGTATTTCGACCGACTTGCCTCCAAGCGCGTGTAAAAAGATAGTCACAACGAGTGGTTCTCTCATGTATAGTCAAAAGTACTAATAAAACATTTTCCCACCACATGTCGAGTTGTGCTGAGTTCGAGTACGAGCTGGATTTCCAAAATAGAACTAATATTTTGCTTGGCAAATGTGCGCTTTACGCGCAAGAATACATTTTGACTGGTGAAACCTTGT
Source organism: Oxycera nigricornis (assembly GCA_963942545.1). Taxonomy (NCBI): domain Eukaryota; kingdom Metazoa; phylum Arthropoda; class Insecta; order Diptera; family Stratiomyidae; genus Oxycera; species Oxycera nigricornis. The sequence goes on from OZ012659.1 coordinate 1,362,202, forward strand.
CACGAGATTTATAAATTAGGGTTCGCCCGGTATCAAGCCGGAAGGTTTCCCGAACTCCGTTTCTAGTTTCTACTTGTATTGATCCAACAAATAACACACTTGGAAAAGGCATCGCGTGACCCAGCAGAACCGCGTCAGCCCTCCTTCCTACCATGCTCGCCCGCAACTCCTTTTAGAAAAGTGGAATTGTGTTTTGGAGAAATAACATTCGTATTCGTAAATGCTAACGATCCTTTCCAATAAGTGAACCGTATTGATTTAGCATTTGCCGCTGTCATGCAACTCAGCCTAGAAAGCATTTTCAAATTGAAATCGGGCGGTTCCTTCGTCGTATGTAGTACGTACGAGCAAATGCTGATGGTGGAAATGGATTAGAACTAAATCATCGCTTCCCATTCGATTCCTAGAATAGCACTTTTTCGCAAAAAAACAAACGACGGATATTCGGTAATTCTGCACTGAAATTTCGAACGTACATTCAATAAAAATATACATAGTTGGGAGAAGTCATATTTTTACATGCTTAAATGCTGCTTAGTCGCGTGTTCAATCGGAGTCAAGGATTATTATTCGCGGTCGGTTTTCGGGGGGCTTGAATCATTCCGCGAATCCTTTTTGGGTTTTAGTTTCCTTTAGCGTTCTCAAACGTATTTTTGTATTACTTAGACTATGAAATTATTCGTTGAGTAAAAATGTAATATTGCACAGTATGCCTGGCTTTTGTCGCCTCCGAATGCACTGTAAAGGTTCTGTTCACAGTTCGGATAGCACACCAATAGCATTTATTGAATTTAAAGATGCAACCAGTGCTGGTGCAGCGATGGCATTTCTCCAAGGTAAATTCCTCCTATCATCCGACCGCGGCTCTATCCATATCGGATATGCGAAAACGAAAGCTTTTATTACGGATGTGTCGTTAATTTCGTCGAATGCAAATGAACTGTACGCCTCACCGCAACCAACACTGCATACTCAACACATGAACTAGGCAACGACTAAACGATTAAAATAGGATAATATTGACAAGCGCACTTGTAACAATTCATCACACGCAGCACTTATTAATATCAATAGCGGCACTTCGGCAGATTTCCTCTAAATGCACAAAACTATGTTCATGTTCACCGCCACCGGTATGTTATGTTTTCGAAAGAATGTTTCAATATACATATGTATGCCACTGCAGGTCCTGCTTGTAGTAGCTCGCCTAGTTAATTCACCTTCATGCAATCATGTTTTAATATTCACTTTTCAGAGCACACTAGTCACCTGACCGTTTCCTACTTCATGTGTAATTTAAGGGCACTTTTCCACCATTGCACACACGCTTTACATGCCATTCTTCCAAATATTCCACGCATGATTCGAAAAGTACAATTTTTTGTCAAAATAAATCACAGATCACGCATTACGTAGATTTTTTTTTGTTTTTTAACATCCTAGAGCTCAAAACATTTTCAATACTTTTAACCAATCATATCTTATAGAAAATTTAATTAGGCAACATCTACTTCATCACAAATTTGCTCTAAAATGTACCGTTTTAAAGTTAGGAGTGGGAAAAGTAAGAAGAATGATTTTTTCGATTTTTTTTAAACATTCCGACTTTTTTCTTAATGTTCCCGACTTTTTTGAGAGGAAGGATAGGTCAATTATTGTCATACGAGTTATTTCACAACTTTTTCTGCAAAAATCAGTGTGACCCCTCAACGGCCAAATGTAGTCGTTTTTTTACAGATCCGCCCTAGTCTAGAAGCACTCCTTAAGTTTAAACGACTCTCATAATAGGAAATTAGGCGGAAAAAAATCTTCCGTATGAAGTGTGCTGCCCAGTGGTTTTAATTTAAATTTCATCAAAATTTTCTGTACAAATAAATTCTACTTACCAAATAATTTGAAGTCAATTTCTTCGGAATGTTCGCCTACATCTCAGCTGCGATCCCGAATGATGCTGACAAGGGACCATCCATATATTACGTAACGCAATTTTTAGAGACTTTAAACTGCCACGTCTCCACGATATAACACTTAGACCCCCTTTATTACGTTACAAATTCATCGTAACCGTAATCGGGTGGGACTAGTATCGATCATCCTCTAGCTTATTTGAAGCTAAGGACAAAGCTGCATTATAAAGAAGCTATAAACAGAGCCTGGCTACTTGAGGAAACCTCTAGGTTCGCACTGAGCACCAAACGAACCAAACAACTCTTCCATATGAGTCGTAAAACATTAAGTCTGACTATATCTAGATTGGTGGGCATTGTCTAATAGGCACACACGCAGAACGGCTGATTGTTTCCTGAAACGACTTTTGTTGCAGCTGTAGATCGGAAAAAGAAGAAACAGTACTCGTGTGAAAGCCCGGGGCTTTCCAAAATAAGTTTGAAGACTTTAAGCTCTCACTGGATAAATGTTAGCAACATAGCTGGCTTTAATAGAGAATCCAAATGGTTCTCAGGTTTCTAGTGCCATCCCCATTTCCTTGTGGTATCACAATTGCCTACCGAGATCTAAGTGAAACAGCTCTGCAAAAGAGTGCAGCCACTATAACCTATCTACCCAGCTACTCTTCCGGTTGAAGGATTATTCAATAGCCCGCTGATATTAGTATTAATTCGAATTTTCCTCGAACCGACACTGATTTTTGGCTTTAAATGATGTAACGTATGATTTTCAGTATCTCTCCACGGAACGTGCACAATTTTAAAAGTAATCTTAATAAGGCATTAACTGCGATGCATAATAATACGTAGAAAACCATGCATGTCGAATTTCTCATATGCTTTTCATATTCATAGCAAATTAGCGGCAGCTTTGTATTTTTTATGCACCGAGGTTAAGCGTATCTAGTATCCTCTGACTTGTACTAATGTGACTTCATTTCGTCTCTAAACAGGGGAGCTGGAATGGAGGCTAGGCAAGATCTCATAAATAAAAAAAATGAACGTGACCTTCATTCGTTCCTTATGACATCGACTTGACCCGCTTCCTCTGGCGAAGTGTTTGTATTACCGGTACCACATGCTACAGCTTAATCATAACACGCTGGACTTTTATTTCACATGGACACTCCAAGCAGAAATAGATGTATCTATCGACGACATTTTAATGAAGATAGTGGGAAAGCAATACTCTTCAGAGCTTACAGAAAGGGCCAGCATAGAACGGTAAAGTGGTTAATTCAAGTAGCCCCGAAAGTCCTTGTTTACTATCTGACTAAAATTGTATATCGATGCTTGACTTTTAGAATGTACTAAGAGCCCATTGAGCGATCTTACAGGAAACGCAAAACGTTATCAAAAGTGATGTATGTAGTTGCACGCTTTTCACATTTTACTTTTTTTACTTTTTTTAGCTTCTTCATTTTGCAAAATAATGATATGGATCCTTCATGAGTACATGGAGGGTGGTATATAGATTCAGAAAAGTACAAGAAACATTTCTCATTAAAATGGCACTTAAAACATTTTAGAAGCCAAGCATCCAAATTTATTTAGTTTTTTTCCTCACCAAAGTAAAATCACCGCCTAATTAAGGTGGATGAAATACATTGAATTTAGGGTAAATCTATGTGAACACTTAATATCAATAGTTGTTAAGATTAAAGGAAATATTTGCAAAATTATGTACCATAGCATAACACACACACTAAAGAAAACAATACATAATGTAATAAGAACAATCAACAGTTTTGTACATTTTAGAAAGAAACTATTCATACGAGTGGATTTTCGCTGAACATATTTATAAAGTGTTTTTATTTTTATTTTTATTATATCAATCTTTTTGTACTAAACTTGTGGCGTTTTACACGAGACAAATTTGAAAAGATAACAAAAAATGCAAAGTATAGCTCTTATGAATGTGAAATAATAATGCGCACCGTCAAATTTTGCGGACGGCTTTAAACTCTCGGTCTCCTTGAAAAATACATCCAATAAATAACATGTGCACAACAAAGCCCAGCACAATAGAAATACGCAAATCAACACTATTTAATTGTAATAATTCAATATTTGAGCTCGAAAATGCAGTGAAATGCATGAAATAAATGCACAATGTCCGAATCAACGGTTCCATTACGTAGCGAAGCTTATTAGTTTATAATATTTGTTGGATATTTTTTATGGGACTTGACTAATCTTTGCTGTGGTTACAAATTGAAACGACTCTGAAAAAAAAATGATGCGAAACGACGTTGATTTGAGGAAAATGCAAACTTTATAATGAAAATCCTATATTATTCAAAACAAATATCTTATATATAAATATATATTATTATTAATGGAGTAAAACCTTTAGTCTAAGATCAAATGTAACAGAATTTTTTTTGAATTTATCGTATTTTAACCGAACGTGCCCTTTACATAACTTTCTCTCAATCTCTCTTTCTCTGTCTGTCTGTCTGCCTGTCTATAAGTAGAAAGAAGTTAGTTGAACGGCGGGAAATGTTTTGTTGTTACCAACAAAGTGTTATTCGCATGAAACTTTCGCTCTAAAGTACGTGATGTTTTTTTGAGGCTATGACCATGCAAAATATGAATTGCAAATTGTAGAAACGAATACACAATAAAGGGTTTCAGATATCGATGTCAAGAAATTTAAAATGCATTCAATTTTAGCGACGCTGTTGAATGCGCCGATAAAATACGATGCGCCATGCAACTGCAAAAGAGAGAATGAAAAGAATATGTTAACATGAATTACTTAAAAGTAGAAGTAGTGAAAAATTTTAAACAAGAAAAATCTAGTGCATATCAATAGCAGAAACTAAGGCAGACACAAAAGTAATTTTAGGAAATAAATATATATATATATTATATTGAAGGTTAGAAATTTTACCTTATATTTGAAGACTATTATGTAAATGAATTTTATCAATTATACATATTTGAATTCAACAACAAGTAACGAAGCAACACAATTAAATGTAGTGAATAGAGTGACCGCTTAGCATACTTTACAAACCGTAAAATCATTATCAACTATGATCTTTGCGATTTACCAGAGAATTAACTGTAATGGAAAGTTAAAATTGATTTTATGATGGGCATCTAAGAGCTTAAACGGATTAAACTCAATTGTAAAAAGATCATTCTCGATATACTGTTAAGTACACATTTAATTCTTGCCTTTGTAAGAGTTTCAACCAAAATATCTCTTTGTAAGTATGTACTAGAATTCTTTTCGTGATGATTTTTAAATCGTATAATTAGCTAATAATGTTAATGCATCTTCTGGCGAAGAATGCAATGCTGGACCAACCATTAAATGAGCAGTCCATATCCAAGTTGGGCGCTTTCTTATTTATCTACTTTTTATAGTGCGTCCGAATAAAATAAATTCGGTTTATTACCACCAGTTTGAGTTGAAAATTCTCAGCAAGTACTCCAGGCCACGATTCTTTTGAATATGGTATGCAGTCAGCGACCAGTTGCAATTCAATAGCATTACCAAGAATTTATATTCTTGTGAATCGTAATATCTACAGTCTGTTACATAAGAGCGTGGTGACTGTTAAATTATAACAACAATAGATTTTTTAACAATTCGCACATTTATTGTTTAATTGGTCGTCAATACTCAATGCAAATACCCTAGTAGCAAGTCCAAGCTCCTTCAGCATCAATTATGGCCGTCGGGGCATGTCTTTCACGAGATTTTCGGCATATTCTTTTGGAAAAGACCTCGAAATTTTCCGAATTTGTCGAGAAAGTTGATCTAAATTGCATGGCTTGCGTTTTTCCGTTCCACTCGCTACACGCTCGATTCCAATGTTTTGGGTCGTTGTCCTCTTGTAAGATCCAGTTCTCAGTTTTTCTGATGAACCATTTTGTTCATTTTTTCGGTATTCAAATTGTCTACAAATAAGAACAACGTTCCGAAACCCATTTTTCAGGAGCACCCCCAAACATGGACCTTGATGGGGTGTTTAACAGTTCGTTTGAGCAGTCTACTAGTGGAGGTTGTTCAGGCATGTTTGATGCTCGGAAATGCCCAAAGGAGGATTCATCAGAAAACATCACGTTGATCCAATCGTGTTCCAAGTTTTCCTTCACCCATGTTGCACGCTTTTCACCGTGTTTTTCACTTAACATTGGCTTTTCCAAAGAACTCCGATGTTTCACTTTATTTGCATGCAAGTGCCTCCGAATCGTTCCGTATTATATGTCGACACCTTTTGCTTTCAGTTTTACAACACCTTCACGTAAAATCAAAGTTGGATCCGTTGAAAACACTGCGAGAATCTTTTTTCCGCCTTTTTTGTCGCTTTGCTTGCACTCACGCGATTAGGAAAATCATCGACATTACCGACCTATTCATAGTGATTCAACCACTTGCTTACGAACTGCTTCGACTTCCCCATGTATTTCGCAGCAGCTGCTTGCGTTAATTTAGGTCCTTTTTCATGCGAACATAAAAAATTGCCTCGAAGCACTCATTTCGAAAAAGCATTCGATGAACGACTGAATTCGACTGACAGCTGATTCCTCCCATAATGCATGGAGGACTGAGATTGCCCTCTATATCATAGAAAAAGAAATAGATCGCTAGGTTTTTTTTCCTACATGTAACAGTGACCACGCTCTTACGTAACAGACTGCATTTGCCAGTTTTGAGCTGATGCATATTATATTTGAATTCATTGAATTTGCAGCCCATGCAATCGTTCAAGCGAACGAATCACCGCAGAAGCTGACTGACTCACTATGAAACCATTCCGCCTAGGCTGAAACTCATAGGATGCAAAAGTGAACCCGGCACCTAATCATATAATAATAATTATTCTCTTTTCATTGAAAAACCAATCCAACACAAAAGTGATAGCATTGACTTGGAGATAATGGTTGCAATACACACAGCTCATTTTTTTCCTTGATACTTGTTTCCAAAAAAATTACCAAAGTTTTTACCATTAATAGATGTATGTATTTACAAATAATGCAAACAATTGTGTATGAGCATTTAAATGAATAATCATACGCTACGAGCACTCTTTATGTAAGTAAATTATAATTTGTATTATGTAACTATCTTTCTGCATACATGTAGACTTGATGTGAAACCAAAGGCGTATTTGAGCTTTGCCAAATAGATTTTTGTATCTTCACTTAATTCGCTTAGCCGGCTATGATTTCTGGGTGTTTTTTTAAATAATCCAACAACACCTGATGTGGAACTTATTTCATAAGATGAACACAAAAAAATATGTTTTTCTTCCAAAACTGCAGCCAGCAAAGCATGCTTTTTTAATTTGCAAATTTAAAAAGGTTTACGCAATGATTTTGGCATTTGGAATGAATTATTTCGAAAATAACACTCGGATTCAGAGAAATGAAGTCGAGCCGAAGTGATATAAAGCATTATTTGAATGCATAAGCTTGAATTTCTCTAGTAATTATTTCATAATTTACCATTTTAGATTTGTTTTCTGCAATATTAAACTATGATAGTAGTCTTAAACGTTAAATTATTCCGTCCAAAAGTAAATGTAAAATCCAAGAGGAAGCAAAAAGCATTAAAAAAACTAGACATTAGGCTAAATATGTATTTCTGGGTTGTTTATGTGGTTTGATGCATTTATCGGTATGTTTCAAAACGTTACAAAGGGTGCTTCGGGCTGGAATTTACTTCAATGATATTTACCACTCGATTGTTTCTAATCTATTTAAATACAGTCGGAGTAAAACGGCGATCTGAATTGAAAATTCAATTAATACAATGCATATCATTTAATGCCTTATACAATAAAATACTACTGTACTATAAACAATTACAACTCGCCCGAAGCTGGCGAAACAATTTCGATCGATTTGAATACTATTCATTGATGTAATTTCTGTGCTTTGGATCACTTCATGCGAAACTTACATTAGCATGTCCTTCTTGGTGGTTAACGCGGCCGAAAAGTAGTTAAGAACCTTCACAAGATATGTATACATCTTTCGTAGATTGTAAACTGATAGGGAGACAATCTACAAAACAATTAAGACGCGTGTAGTCGGCACTGTCTCATGGTGTACAAACTTTAAGGGGTCTTTTAGGTTACAATTTTCAAAAAAAAAATTGAACCATTTTTTCAATAGAAAGGAAAGAGATATCATTTTCAAATTTCATACGTATGTTAATTGGTATTTTGGGTGTACAAAAATATTGATTTTTTACCCATATAAAAAAAAAATATAAAAATGACGGCGGACGTGATTTCAGGTGACTGGATCATCTGAACAAAAACGTCAAATTAATCCTTGTTTAAGTGCCTATGTCAGGTACCGCAATGATTTTTTTTCATTGAAAAATAACAAAATGGCGGCCTTTTTTTAAAAAAAACTATTTTTGAAGGTGGAGAATTGAGTTAAAATCGAAAACATTGATACCGATCGTAATGATTCCGCTACCGGCTATAGTCATACATATGTACAACAGCATATTAAAAAATCGGAGTAATCGGTTGAGTATTTTTTTTTAAATCGTGTCCGCCAGCTTCAAAAACATGAATGCGAGAAAATCGTGTTAAGTTTTTTCGATTTATTTTTAAAACGCTATATTCCTCTACTCTGCTATGCCTGGGTCATATAAAATTCCTTGCTCTCTTTCATACAGCTCCTGACTAGCTAATTGTGCATCTCTGCGAGCTGTTCTAATTTTTTGAAAAATTGTAACCTAAAAGACCCCTTACGTATTTTTCGTTAAATCTGCTTTACCAAATAGTGACGCCGGTATGAAATAGCCCCGAAAATAAATGATTGTTTACTTTTTTTTTCATGGTCAAATAAATGCATTGAACTGCGATACGCTTGTTTTACGATTAGGAGAATGATTGTTAAACCCTGAAAACTAATATCGCACATGATATATGTAAATGTGAGACGAAACAATTTAATGGACAATTAAATCGCAACTAACCACTCGGCAGTCATCAAGCCCGAAACAAAGCATAATAATAAATAGCTAATCCACACATTCAACTTAAGAACTTAACATTAGAACTTAAAGCATTTAATGTATGGGAACATAGAAACATATCAACTTAAGTAATAGTTTATCGGAATAAGAAACATGAATTGTAACTTATTGAATTGCAAAGAAAAAAATGAAGGAAATGTTGATTATATTATGTAAACTAACGCAACTAGAAATATGAAAATATCACATTATTAAAAATTTCAATTGGGGCACCTTAAAACAGTGTGCACACACTAGGGAAAATCAAATATACTGTTTTTAATAGTCACTAGGAGTTTTCTCATGGTCTTGTTTTGAAATCGAAAATCTTTTTCCTTGTCGGTTTGAATTGGAATTTCATTAAATTTACTTAAACCGTAAACTATAGAAAGAAGCATGCTTACTGAAAAATTAATGGAAAGCTAAAATGTCTGAAAGCGTATTGTTCCACTTGGACTCTTTCGGTATTAAAGGCATTTTAAATTGAGTTATGTTTGCATTGTTTATATTTTAATATGTGTAAGAATGCTGTAGAAATAAATCTTTATGAGATTTGACTTTTGTTTTTTTTTGTGCATTTAATGGTTGTCGTAGTATCGTAGCATTTCGAAAAGTTTTTTTAGGAATGACAGAATGCATTGTTTCGAACAAAATGCTACATTGAATTGTGAAAAAAAGAATTTTCGTTGCCATATCAAGAAGCATGTTACACTGCATGGGTTTGTTTAGTAACGAGCCATTATTGTTCATGTTACATAATGTGGATTGAATATCTTTGTCTTAATAATGAACAGCACAAGTTGGTTGTTATGAATATTAGTTCCAAACAAAGTCTTTATTTTTCGGAAAGAGTACAAGAATATTAAGGCATTGATACGTTGAATTCACATCTCGATTATCTGTTATTATTTATAATATTATTAAATGCAGTCGTAGCCATGTGCACCTATAGAGGCGAAAACCTACATCAATCACTAAACGATTTCTAACATTTTTTGTATGGATATGAAAAAGGATCGTACATAAATAGCAGCATTCGCTACATTATCACGTCATAACTATCTTCGACAAATTAAGATGCGTCTGCTCAATCTTTACTATTTGAGCAATGCATCATAAGTCCACACAAACTTCTCAGTTAAACTCATAAAATAATTGCGCCGCATAGAAAAACATCTGCCCAAAATAAGAGATTAACTATTGTTTTGAGGAACCTGGCACGATCGTATTCACATCTTTGAATTTCATGAAAATCGTATCTAAAAAAACGAAGCACAGAAAAGCGGCTGTGAACAGAGTCTGCTTTCCTCATGAAGCAAAAACAGGGAAGAGTGGTGAGAATCTCGAGTAATCAGATGCATATTATCTTAAAACTGATGAATGGCAAATAATCGGAATTTTGCCAACTTGTGTACATCACAATTGAAATAGAGAAACTACAATCATGTTTCACCTAAAGCTATATCTGGAAAGAGCTGTATCCTGGAGCTGATAACAACTTGCATTTACAAAGTGTTGCTTTCATAATAATTGGTTATATTGATAAAGATTTTTACAAATAGAAGCGCGTTTCAAACAGGACCCAATTGCACAGGCAACTTTACTAGGAACCGATTCTTAGAGTATTTTTTAGCTTCTATCAATTTGATCGCAAACTATAAGGCTTTTTAATGTTCGAACTTAATTCTTCCTTCCGTTTAAAAACCTAAATATCGAGTTTCAAAGAAAAAAAAAGTTACTTTAATTTGTCTAGACAACTGTGTCCAAATAAAACCAGCAGCTATTTTTAAAACCATAATTTCTATATGTGTTTTAAAGCCCCTCAGATACCTTTAATTTTCACGACTCCCAAAAAACTGATCAAAATGCTTTCTAGTCGACTCTTTCGAACTAATCACTTTGAACGAATTTTAACTAGTGTTGATTTTTCTAGATAGTTTAGTCATACGTGACAAAATAGAGAAAGTATATGTTAAAACTTGATAAAAAAAATATAGATATCTAAGTAGTGAATATCTGCTATGTCATTACAATTGTCTTGCTAGACATTAGTTATTGGTAGTCAAAATCATAAAGGTCAATATGCTTTAGGAAATTAATGCTAAGGAAAATTACATGTCAGTAAAGTAAATTCAAACATATCAAATCGTGCCCGAAAATTTAACAAAAATGAATATATATATATATTTACTCAATATATATATATACATATATATAAATGTGTGATTGTGAATTAATACATATTGATAAGCTTGTATTGTTTATATCTATCGTTTGTAATTAAAATGAATTATACAATAGGAAAGATATAGTTCGTTTGTTTTCGAATAAACAATACTGAATACTGAAACGAGAACGGGTGTAACAGTAAACTTAAAGTCCATTTTGAAAAGTGGCAGTCAATCGTCAATCATAAAGAATAAACAAATTATAATTTTGTCCCAGAATTTACAAATAACATTTCGATGCCACTCAATGACGAAAAAAGGAGGCACATTTTGTTACATATTCACCAAAAATTGTTTCTCATAGACGTAAGACCCATTGATTTTGAAACCCGATTTTATAAATAACAATATTTGAATGGGTTTGCTTGATAATCTTTAAAAAAAAACACACAAATAGGACGCAACGAAACAAAATCGCGAATATATTACAATTTATGAACAATATATACATATGTGGATAATAAATAACAATCGACATGGTTTGCGTATATGAAACGGTTTCGTCTATTATTTACTTACCTATATACATACCAGAAATGAATGCGTGCCTTGAGGACCATGCTCCGCGTTATTAAACCATCGAATTTTTAACATAAATGTTTGCACTCCTACGCACCAAAGTGAAGCAATTATTATTTTTTGCAAGTAGGAAGATTATGAAGACATGTATTCCTTTTGGTCTTAAGTCTTGTGGACCAAGTTTCAATCATTTTTTTATATAAATATTTATTTAAATGGTATAAAACTTTTGTATATCAACAAGCAACTATTGAACTTTGAGCAGTTTTTTTACTTTTATTTACAAAATGGCGGCTATCACGGAGGCACCCAAAAAACTGGTCGACATCATATCTCCTCACTGGAACAACTAAAACAAAAAAATCCGAATCACATGTTGAAATATAATTGATTGACTACAGTGCGTAGCAGAATTAAACGTTTTGAACGAAAAAAAAAACAAAATGGTGGATTTTTCAATTTTTTCACCCTGTTTTTGCAATTAAATTGTCTTATAAAATCATTAAAATTTATATAAAAAAAACCTGAACCTGGCAGGGACTGAAACTACACATGTGCTGAATACTCAGTAAAAATTTCAGCCCAATCGGTAATTAAATTTTTCGAAATCGTGTCAACCAGGTCAAAAAAACGTTGTTTCCAGAAAAACGCGTTTAAAGTTTAAGCACCTGCAGAGCGCTCTCTCACAAACTCTATTGGATCGCTGTATAAATATATATTTCTTAGATTTGCCGGCCAAAATAAAAGTTTTTACACTAATTCTGCATATTATAGTACCTAAAAATCATGATATTAGAATTTCGATTTTTTTTTTGAAAAAAATAGACCCAGACTGCCCCTTTAAAGTAGTTCGACCAAAACAAATCAATTTGACGTTATTTATTCTAATACAAAGTAGAAAATCAGATACAAGATTCTACATCATTTTTTTTGAAAACAACGCAGTGTCAGTGATTCAAAAAGGCTTGCTTCGAAGCTTCGTGAATGCAGCGCTTCAGGAAAACTACTTTTCTGGATATTTCTATTTTCCAGCACTTACGGCAACTTTTCACTGCAACTACTATAGATATCTTTATGATTTAAATCGAAAGGTAGACATTACGTGCGTAATTGCATCCAATGGTTTTTTGAAAATGTGTTTCCGAAAACTGCTATGGCATATAGACATATAAAAAACTATGTGATTTAAGAGAATTTAGAAAATTCGATGGTCCAAGCCGTCAGACACTTATGTCCCCATATAATCGCATGTCGCATTAATCATGAGACATATACTCATCGAAAAAAAATATATGAAGATATCTTCAGCAATTTCTGAGATGAAAATCTGACTTTGATGCTTTTTAGGCATTTTTTTAACAATCTAAATTGATTGAAATCTTGATGACTTGTTGGTGAGGATATGAAAGACATACAGTAAAAGTTTGGAATCGTTTGAATCGTTATTTTGGAAGCGATGAATACGAAAAGACTCCAAGTGCTCTTGCGACCTGGATTTCCAGACGAACTCCTTTAACCTGTTTAGCAGTAAACAATGAAACCATCAAATAATCTCAAATAATGGAATTTGTATATTTTAAACATAAAACTCTAGATAGTTGATGTCTCATCAAAACATAGTTCAGCCGAGTTGTTTTAGTGCATTACGAAGCATCTTCAAGACTCGTTTTCAATATGCACGTATTAAACTCAATACCAAATCCGTAGATATTTTCCATGACTTGAATTTTCGTAACACTGCCAGAATGATAATATCACAATTGCCTTTTGCTTATAAAGTTTGTGAGTTTAAATAATGTTTATTCATAAAAGCATTTATTTAACCAAAGTCTGTTATAAAATACATAGATAATTGTGACACAGTCTTTGTTTAACTTGATTTATTTATGTAGCTGTTGACTTCCAAATATGAATATTCAAGTAATATTTTTGTGAGTCGACAAGACCGAGATTACATTTGAGATTTTTGGCGAAAACCTTTCAGGATGATGACCAAGTTTAAATTTGTAACTTGTATCTACGCCGCATTCACCGAATTGATTTTTCCTAGTCTTGTTTTGTTTCCGGCTGCAAATCATACCACGATGAAATCCCTTGAGCGGAAATATCTGCATCTTTCAAGGGTATGACAACCTAAAAAAAATTGTTTCATATATACTTCAGGAAATGATTCTTCGTTGAATTACGCACCATTCCAATGACAGGACTTCCGCCATACAAAAAGCCCTTTTGTGAACAAACGGTCACTTCCAACTCAGTGACCACTAACTCACTCGACGAAATTACGTACTCAAACGATGAATCGTATATTGGATTGCAGTTATCCTTCACCACGACCGTTTTTCGCTTCGTCTCTTTTGCGCGAGAAGGCAGCAAATACAGTTTCACATACGGATCAGGAATACTTGAGGGATCCTTAAGGGGGATATTCATAATTTTATGGACGGTAACGTTCAATTTTTGCCGATGAATGTTGTAGCGAACCGTCAGGAGAATGCGTCCCAGCTTGGCTTCGCCCGAAGAGCTGGTCACGCTCGGGACTCGATGAATAAGCTGACTATTTTCCGAGCTCACCGATCCTCTACTTTTGGCAGCATCTGTGGGCATTACGTGTTTCGATTCAATGTCCTTTTCAACTGGTTCAGTTTGCTGACTATTGGTCTCACTGTCCTGACCGTCCTAAAATGATTAACCAAGGAACGGTTTGAGTCATAACGTCCTATACTTCACAACTTACATCACTCCCCTGCACTTTATTCCTGGAATCAACTGAAATACTCCTCGTCAGTGGATCTTCGGTTGATATTTCGTCGCTTTCAGATTTTATCGCGGCTTCGCCAAGCTTTAATATTCTCAAACTCAGTGCCGTAACTATCTTCGACTCTGCGCCAGAATGCTGCAACTGGAAAGGCTGCGACTCCATAGACAAACCTTTCGATGTCAGCAACGTATTCAAAACAAACATTTGTCGACCCAACTCGTTTCCACTTTTCTGGTCGAGAATTTTCAGTTGCAGGTTCGTATTATCCGGGTTGGATACCAGGAAAGAAAAGCCTTGCTCCCAAACTGGGGAATCGGTCCGTAATTGAACTGCCGTTTGTTCACTTTTCTTGCCAAGGGTCAAAACGACGTATGGGTCGGGATTAGATTGAAGTCGAGCTTTCTAAAGGATATAAAAATTAGAGTGTAGGACACAGAATTCAGAAAACGCTTAAGACTGGACTAATTTTCACGATTCCATTCCTTACAGTTACTCAATACTATTTTGCTTAATACCCAAATGTTTGGAAGCTTATGCGTTGCGTCACTATCGTCTAAATCCTATTTAATCAATGCATACTAGAGTAAACTTACAGGCAAATTTTTGGCCGAGTCCACAAACACCGACAGGATAGAAGTGCTCAGCGTTGTAACGCCCAGTAATTCAGTTTCGCTGAAAGCGAGCTTCAAATCTTCGTAGTGGGGGCTTAGTGTCAGCCATGTCAACCGGACGTGAAGCATTCCATGACGAGCGTTCTCCAAGACGATCCACTGAAAAGATCCATAGCTTCTTAATCACAAGAACTATTCCGTACTAGGATAGGTACTCACAGTATCTAATAAGCCCGTTTTCACGACACCACTGATTTCAATTGAAGCTCTGCAACATATTGTGATATCAATGAATATGTATGAAATATGTATCAAAGCAATAAAATAAAAAATGCAATGAAGGTTAATGATCAAAGTGTATGTTGGCAACATTGCAACATTAATACTTAATGATAGTAGTTTCTCCAAACGAGAATGTCCATTAAGCCGAAAGGCGTGAGCGGATTTGTTGATGGATGATTTTTCCTTCATGTACAATTTTAATGGAAGATGCACTCATAAATGCATTTATGTGGTTTGCTCGAAACAAATAAAATCAATTAGCATAAGCTTGTGATGGGATTGGGAGAAAATGAGCAATTATCATTATGCATTAGTTGACAAATTCCATTCAAAGCTTGCTTCAAAAATAAGGAGTTCCGAATTGCAATCAACTTTACTTGAAAAAACCACAATGTTAGATATTCTTAGCTGTTGGGCCAACTTGCATGCTCTAAAAAGTACTGGCTACTACAGCTTTTCTAGTGCGTGCTCACTAGAAAACAGTGGTGATGCCCAATGCACACATTCAATTCAAGCAAGGTTAAGGCTAATTGCGAGAAACCACCTTCCGAGCGCCTCATCGTTACGTGTACCGAATCCTGGATCCCAGTCCCAAAGATCAAAACAAACTACCTGGCCAAGCGACTCGTCAACTTCAGCCTACATCAAAAAGTCACATTTAGAACAATTTCTACAATAAATGTTAGCTATCAAAAGTAGTTACAAGTACCCAAAAATCATCCAATAGCTACAAAACGTACTAAAAGCAACGCAACCACCAAATAATTAAATTTTATTGTTTTATTGAATGGCAACTCAAATTACAACTTACCTTCCTAGTTTTTCATCGTTGCTTGTATCGTCGGAGTCAAAAAGTTCCACTTCAATATATTGACCGTCGTTGAAATATATTGGTACCTATTTATGCGAAAATTTTGAGAACACTTAGAGGAAACACTTTTTCATGCATTGCCTGTGAAGCAACTGTACTTCGTAGTTGTCAATGGACTTAAATTATTTTTTACTGAACTGAAAATTTGGCGGCACATATATGCTTGTAATTAAAACTATACGAAAATGCAGCGCCGAATAAAAAAGATTTCATGCCCAGCCTTCTCCTTCTTCAGCCGCATCAGGAGCAGAATGCAAATTAAAGTCGAAGTAAGCGGATAAGAGATAAAAACAGTATCAATTATAGTGTTAACTCCTCACCTTCCACAATACTAGAGGAAAAATAGGAGGGTGACGGCTAATACAGAAAAGTATTCTTCTTCGGCAGCAAATACAAAAAAATAACGGTTAAGATTATGGCTTTCGTTCGATGGTAGGAAGGAAGTGATGGTCGAATTTTTTTTAAAAAAATTGTGGGCGCAGGGGTGAAAGTGAACCGAGGGCAGGTGTGCAAAACGTTTGTGCAAAGTGTGACCCCTATTTATATTACATTTATGGTAAAAATGACATTCACCATTTTTTTCATATTTTTTTTCAATTTTTTCTATATTTTTTATTGGTTTTTATTTATTTTTTTACAGAAAAAAAATCTTTTATTATTTTAATTTTTTCGACTTTGACACAAGTTTAAAAAGCACCGTTCAGTTCAATTTTACAGTTTCATATGATCTCTGCAAATAGGCATAGTAACCATTTTTCTTAGTGGGGTAGCCCCATAACTTCTCATGGGGCCGTGACAGCCGCGAACTTTTTATGCCATAGTAGTAAGAGGAACCCTTCTCTTTCGATTCACCCTACTCTCTTAATCTAATCTAATCTTAACCTTTATAATACAAAATACTCTAACAATCAAATATTTATTGGTGCCGACAGCTTTCTGATATTTTATATATTTTATTTTTATATTTTGTCAAACATTACTTTCTACCGCCTGTGTTACCTACATTTACTTTTTACCACCATGTATTAAGAGTTGATATCTAATTTGCAACCTCTTCTTGTTCTCAGCAAACAAAATTGAAATGCTTGGATAAAAAAAGCACAGAATCCAGCAAAAGTCTTCGTACATCAAGGGTTCAAGACCACCGTTTTCGAACTCCTAATTTCAAAAGATATTTAAATATTTATCCTGATCAAACATTTGCCTTAATCACCGCCTGTAATCGTCTGGGCAGCGATTCCAGGACGTTATTTGTCTGCATTCTTCAAAACGGTCAATTTTGCAAGAGATTTGTTTATGTCTCAGCTTATTCTACGAATGTTTTATTACATTTATGTTTGGCGAGTGCGTAGGATACTATAAAGAATGTGAAGTGGATTAAGGATCGTCGCATCGTTAATATCAATACTTGTCATGTAGTTCTTGAGTTTGCAAACCGAACCCGTATCTTCTCATTACATTCGAAAATATATGTACATACATCTGTAAATAGATCACTAATCCAAAAATCTAAAGATTAACATATCTAGGTGCGCCTTAACAAAAGGAATGCGTTTTTCCATTGACCTATAGAGATATATGTATGTAGCCTCAGATACAGTTTGTGCACAGCTTAATCTTCTTTTGCATTCTTTTAGTACGACAAAAATTAATAATTGAGGTATAACAGCGCGGCGTACGAACACTTTTGCTGGCCGCTGTATGTGTGTTGTTCACACATAACAACAATTTCAGGGAATAGCAAATATTGAATCAGATATCAAGAGCAAAAAATAACAAATAACTCCTACGGCACTCATTACATAGCTAATTAGGTCTGCTAAATAAAAGAGCACACATATAAACAATCTAAAACCTTAAAACTTTCCAAAAAATATCACAGAAAACCCATAACTGGATGACACATTCGCTCATACAGTAATACATATGTTTGTGTGTATGCATATATTTACCTCGCACCAGAAATCCCATTTCGGGTTAACCGTACCATCTATCGTTGGCGTCCGGAATTCCTGGGAGCCAACGGTAACAACGGCGTACGGATCCGATTTGCCCTTGCCCAAAACACCCACGTCTTTTTTCATAAGATCCTTGGCCTCGATAACGTGGATGCGGAGCACTCCCTGAAACCAATTCGAATAAATGTTTCCTGTTTCGATCAAATGAGAGCTCTTACCTCGGGCTCGGGCATTTTAAGTTCCAAAGCTGAAATCGAATCGTTCAATTTGATGGGCAGTTTATTTGGCAGCACCATGATGTTTCCAATTTGTTCAATTACGATGCGTTTCAAGATATCACTCAATCCAGGCATATCTAGCAAGTCTATAACTCCGACCAGGTTGAAATCCACAGTCGGATTGTTCAAGAAAAACACTTGCAGACCCCCAATCAGAGGCATCTCGCGGATCAACGGCTTCATCACAACGCGGATAGTGCCATGAATTTGGAAATCTTTGATGCCTCCTTTCATGCCGGCCAGGATGAAGTTGATGTCGCAGTCACTAGCATAGAACAAGTCTAAATCCATGATGATCTCGCTCCTCGAAACATTCACGTCGTAGACTTTGACGCCTCCAATCCGTGGCGGAATAGTACCAAGGACGATGCGATCGAATTTGAAGCCAGTCATCTTGAACCTCGTCAATGCCTGTGCAATGTTTGGTTCGATTGCAGTTTTCACTAGGTTGCGAGCAAAGTGGTTCGCATTGGGCCACAGCTGCTTTACAATCTGCAAACGTATCCAAACGGCAAAAAATCAACATCGTCAAGGATGATCCCGATTCCCATTTACTTACCCTGTTCACCCACTCACACCGCTCAACATCAGGGAAATAAACCTACATTCGAACCAGATTAGGACACATGTGATAAGCACGTACTTTGAAAGGAATACTCACCCAGGACGGTAGCTCATCGATTTTCGCAAGTATTACATCTTTTTCATTTGCAGTTGCACACTCTTTGGCAATAGCTCGCTTCCTGGCTGTGCTCTTACTCCACTGTTCGCGGACCACGCCAAGAACAAGCGGCCCTATTAGCCACGCCACAGACCATCCCATGTAGCCTATGAAATAGATCGTTCCAAATATGGCCACCTTTTTCGCCACTGTGTAAATTACGGAGAACACTGCATCGTCATCCTTTTTCACCGAAGATTTCTCCGCAGATTTTTCAGCCAGCTTAGAGCCACCTGCCATGCTTTCACTTTCCGCAGGACGTGCCTCGTCCTCCGAAGCGGTAGGTAAATTTGAAGCTTCGATACTAAAATGAGAAGATCAAATCTTATTATTTCAATAGGAGATTAAGCATGTAGTTAGTGAAAAACTTTGATGTTGCAGGAAAAATACAGGAAAATATCTGAACAAAAATAATCAAAAACATTGAGACTTTTAATTCAACTGTAGACGAGAGCATACACTCGCTCGCAGCTGAAGTTGGACACTATATATATAAAGAACCGGAATACCAAATCAAGGGCTAACTATTCTGAGTACGTTCAAAACGACTCCCGCGATCACTGCCACAAATAATTTAATTGGGGGGTGTGCAGCAATAAGGAGGCAGCTCCAATTTTCGCGGTTTCGGGATTAGAACATTATAACCCGTGTTAAAAAAATATCTCCTCCATGTGGTGCAATAAAGAGGCACCCCTAGTCACTAATTCTTTCATTACTCGTTAGATCGCAGCAGCTCCTGGAGCTACCACTTTCTTGCACCACGCGTCAGGAGGTTGAATTGCTTCTACTGTGTACATCGTTGCTATCGTGCATTCGTTTTTATTACATAGAATTTGTGACTTGAGTGAAATTTTTCTACCGATCCTTTCGACAACTATGAGCCAGATCTTGACACGGCAACTAGTGTTGAATTTAGTTCTGATATAGAGACACTAAATGAAGTTGGATATTCGTCAAGAAAACCTTCAGAAGGAATTAAATGGAGGAAGAAGCGGGATGAGTCCCGATGGAAAAGAAATATCCGGAAATGTCGGAGATGTGAAGGTAAAACATATACATCTGTAACTAATCAAGTTGCTCCTGCTCGTTCAACTGATCAAGACTGCAAATGCGTATACAGGTATTTTGCATCCACAAGCCATTTAGGCAGAAACTTTTGAGCCATTTTAATCGACGTAATGAGCCTCGTACGCAAATATCTCGGAGAAAATGTAAGGCTTCGTCAGTAAACGATGCTGACGATGTTGATTTGACGGAGGCAGAGCTGCAGGACGACTAAACTTTTGGATTAATTGAAGATTTTTTTGTATATTAGATTTTTTTGTTTTGATTGCCACATGTATTCTTAATAAAATAAACGTATTTGAAAGCAAGTTTTGTTCTATTTAGTCGAAAAATTCCTTAAATATTGGATGTTAATAGTACAAGGCGCAATAAGGGGGCCATTCCAAACATGAATTCTCTCCCCATCACTCAGAAAAGGTAGGAAGGGGTTCGAAACGGCCTATATTCATAAGTAGGTGTCTGTGATATGATACGCAAAAGAAAAAGAAAAAAAACTCCAAAAATCTAAATTTTGAAACGTTTTTTTTTTTAATTTCCTTGAAAAAAAAATGAAAAAAGGAGCTGCCTCCTTATTGCTGCACACCCCTCAATTTCCTAGTCTCTGTTGGTTGCTAGTTGCTACAGTAATTCAACATCTGCACATTTATGGCTAGTTACGATAGATTTTCCTTGCGTTTATCGCTTTTTACTCATGCCGTCAGCGAGGCAGGAAAGATAGGTGGACTTCATTGTAAGCATTTCGCTTGGAACACAGTATTTTGGATAATTTCAAATTTATTTAACCCTTTCGCGCGCAGTATAAAAGAGAGAAGAGGAAAAAATCATTTAATGGTGTTCTACGGTTTGAATGCTTAATTCTATGCTAAACCGAAAGAAACTTAATTTTTCGGTTTTCCGGCTTATTGGTTTAGCACAGTTTCGTCGTCTAAATCATCAATTTTTTCTTCAAAGTTATCCCATTTATATATATGTATGTATTAAAATGTGCTGAATTTCCTTTACATACAGTCCTTTTCTAAATGAACTCATGTTGATTCTGTATGAATGAATATAAAACATATACCCTTTACCAGTATACTTTCACTAAACAAGTTGCAAAATAAATACATTTTTCGATAGTTCAAGGTGACATATGGCAACATGATTTTTTGGAAAAATCTGGATCACTTGTTCACTATGCTGTTATTTTTGTTTTGTTTTCAAACGAGCACCGCTTACCGTTAAACCTTCAAATCGCGTGTTTGCCTGGTGTATCCTCAACTCAAAGAATTTTTTTCTTGAGTGTCCAATTTTGGCTGAGATCGACTGTAGGCAACGCATATTTGAAGATGACAATTCAGTAAAAATTTAAAACACCGAGTCCTTTTTCGAAATAAAGCAACAGAACTGAAAGGACATTAATTAGCTCTAAAGGCATGGACGCTATAGTTCAGAATAGATGTATTGACAAAGAAGTAAAATAAAAGTCAGATTTACAACTATGGAGCACAACTAGCCGCGCGGAAAATTACATCATGATTTAGGTGTAAAATGTGTATTTATTAGTAGTAGTGGTTATTTGTGTGACCTGCAGAATTGACAAGCATCAATATTAATTTTTTGCTTAAAATCTTCTAAGTGAATATTATCGATGCGATCCAATTCAACCCAAAAGGCGTTTGCGTCGCCGTACTTTCTCACTAGATACAGATTGTTAACAAGACGCTAATGAATCACCTTGAGGGACGCCTCTGCTTCCAATAGTTGCTTATCTGACATTTTTCAAATCGATTACATTATTGATATCAGCAGGTGCTCAACCAATTCGAATTAAAATAACTTAATAGGCCATAACGCCGCCTAATACGCTTAATAGCTGAGTTTGTTCAATTATTTGATAGCTTTGATAACGTAAGCGTTATCTACCGCTCTTCGGAATAATATCAGACGCCCGTGCCACCCGTCTATGGCTAGTTGCAAATAGATAGCTTGCTTTTATACACGAGACACTCAATTAATCCTCGACAGTTTGTTGTGACGTGTTAGTATGAGCTCACCTCATGCTTCATGCAGTAGAAACATACAGTTGACGAATAATTTTGTGTAGTAGTGTATGTTCTAGTCGCGATTGCGCAATATCTTCAATCACCACTCAGCGCACAGGTGCCGCAGTACATGCACTTTTGCGTTGTTGTTGTTGTTAATGAACCGCCCGGCTCCACTGCCACCCACCAAGGTCGGTCGGACCGCACACTCACGGCGCAAACAAATCTGCAATTGGGCAAAGATCGCGAGTTCAAGCTGGGCGAGCCGCAGAAACACAGTTCAATCACGGAAAATCACTTGCGCCCCAAAACTGCTGGATTCGTCGCCACTTTGACGCTCACTGCGCGTTCTCCGCCCGGAATCCACCAACATTCCGCGCCTATTTCTTTACAAGCAAGATTTCGCAGTCCGAAGATATTCTCCGCGCTGGGAAAAGCATCGCGTTCTGACTTCTGATGCTCGCGTCGTGGTCTCTCCAATTACATCATCGATTATAAATACGTTTCGCTGACCACAAATCTGACAAGATGCATCCATGCTTGGGGCCACCGGGGGAAGAAAACCATAACATGGATAATAAAATAATAAATGTATTCTTCCTGCTACAATGCAAATCTGTACTCAGCTACATTAAAGTTCAACAATAAACAGCCCAACTTCGTTTGCGTCTACCTACCCTTCATAAATGGGGATGGGCTGGACAGACTCATATAATGGTGGATGGCGCCGCTCAAGGTTAGAACAATGTTTCGCTGCGTATATGTTTGTATATAAAACTACAGATAGTCTCACCTATGAAGCAGTCACTGCAGGTCAAATGGTTGGTAGCCAAGGTGTCGCTTCTGGTCGCTGGTAATTCATTCTCTGAAACTACCAAAAGTGGCTGAAAATCGATTTTCCACTCGAACCTCCTGCGATTGCTTTGTTGTTCAATAGCCGCGCTTTTAATCTGCGTGCAATGCAAAAACTAGAAAGGGCATTCCAATGTGTTTAGTGCTGCGATGGCGTTCACCATCTAAACTAATCAAAACTTTTCTTGAAAACTGTTACTATTAGGACGAAAACATACAGCTTGTTGCGACCACAGAATGTTGGAACTGCGGTCACGGAAGATTTATCTGGCCCATCCTTCCATCTCCTGCCTGGATGACGCTACGATGCCGGCTAAGGCTTAGCGCGTGGGTATGGTTCTTGCGGAGTACGGACTAGGCCCGCGTTGATCCATCCTAAATATTTATTGGAAAAGAAATAAGGACATGCGATGCGCTTTTGCATGCGGGATTAGGTGCAGGTACTGAGCCTGAGAAAAAAAATTGAAATCAAACAGTCAAGCAATATAGTATGTACTAGAGGTGGGTTGTGACAGATATTTTCTGTATCAGGTTCAAGTTGATACTGCTACTATTTTGTCACTGATACTTTTACCTGATACTTTTTGTCACTGATACATTAAATTTTGTTCATATCAGAAGCAGCTGCTAAGTTTTCATCGTGATTGCTTTTTTTCTATCCACTACCATGCATGATAAAAACGTGAAAGGTCTTATTGCTACCGCTCGCATAGCAAAACCTTATTTTTGATACGTGTTTGTGATAAGCGCTTTTGCAAGTTTCGTAAAAATTAGTGAAGTTTTTTTATGAATTAGAAATGGACAAAAGGAAAATTTCACAGGTTTGGAATTTTTTTTAGTGCGGATGAAACTAATCAATCTGCAACATGCACGATTTGTAAGGAAAAATTAAGCTACAAGTCGTCTTCACCCAACTTGAAGAAGCATTTGGAACGAAAACATCCTTGTGTTCAGTTAGGAAAAACTGTTGCAACATCCACGGCTACCGAGATAAGCACACCTGTAGTCAGAACGAAGCATCTTGTTTCAAATTCATTTCACCAACCAAATATAGATAGTTCCTGTATTGTAATACGAGTTAATCCGCAACTTATTCTGCAAAAATCAGAGTGCCCCCTCTCAACAGCCAATTGAAAACAGATCCGCCCTGGTTTATTCATCCATCCACATAAAGCACAATTGTTTATACATGCATTTCATATATGTTAACTGAACCAAATTGAGAAACAAACGAGCATTGCAACAAATATTTAATATCATGTAGCTATGACATCACCGCCATCCAACCCATCAATATGATACAAAAAATATTTGTCACAACCAACATCTACATATGTAGTCGAATCACACTTTCACGCATCACCGTCTGTTATTAGATGATGATCCATTCCATGATTCATACGAGCAAAATGTGACTGCAAAAAATGTCTTTTATCATATTTTCGGAGCCGTCGGCACTGCTACTAAAAGCACCTGATACATTTTGCCTGTAGCATTTTTCTGTATCAGTGACAAACGAGTATCAGTGACAAAGTATCAGGTTGATACAGTACGACCCACCACTAGTATGTACATATATTCCAAAGTAGTCCAAATTAACAACAATATATGCAAAAATACTAACGAAAAATCAATTCGAAAAAATATGACGTCTTAGTGCCACCCATGAGCTACAATTTGTTTTTATTATTAATTGCTATTACTAATAATAATTATTCTAAATTATCATAATTACTTTTATTATTTTTATTATATTTTTATCTAGCGATAAAAGCTTAGGTAGAGAAAGACGACTTCACCACCTGGTCGTCCTCTACCAAAATTCGCTATTAAGAATACCGAATTATTATAATTGACTTCATATTTACACATTTACTTAACTTTATATTTACATCAAATTGTATATTAATATTAAATTACTTATAATTATATTTAATGTTAACTGCATTAGCGTCTCTCCTCTCATTCTCTCAAACTTGATAATATAAGTTTGAAATTAAAAAAAAATCTTGTTTAAACACACAATAATATTACTATGAAGGTATTTGGGATCTGCACGAATTAATAGTGCTTTTCAACAGTTTAAAAATTAAGCAATTTTTCGTCTTTTTTCAGTTTTTTCATCCTCAATAAAAAACGGCTAAACCAATTTTACCGAAAACTCATTCAGTTCTAAGTTACGTAATTACGCATCGAATGAAACGTCCCACGTCAATATGATTTTTGGTTCTTGAGATAATTGACACGAAAAACAATTCCGAACGCACAGACAAACATGCGTACAAACACACACAGATATGTCTCTAAAAACGATGGATTTGGATTCTAAAGACCTTAAAACGTGGAGATATGTCAAAAAAATTTGGATTCGTAAAATCGACCCCATTACAATAACTCTCCACTGGGTACTGGGAAGTTAATAATCACGGTTATATGACTAGTGTGGAACATAAGCGACACCCTTGTGATGTTCTATTGACGTAACAATGATGTGTAACTAGTACGTGATAGCTTACACCATAACTTAACTCAGACGTAAAATAGAAATAAAATTGTTACGACAAATAGAGCCGCTCGATAATTGAGGATCCCTCACAAATGTTTTGTACGGTGAGCTTGTTCAGAGTCAAATTTGTAGCAGTACACATTATTTACACGTGGTAGCAAGAACAACAATGTTATAAGAAAACATGATATCAGTTTTTCGGATCGCAAAAACTTTTGAACTAATATTAATTTCATTATAAGCCGCTTGTGAAAACTACAATCTCCGTCAGCACTCAATTGTTACACGGACGCTTAATGCGACGGAAACTGTGCGTTTATTTCTAACCGTCGGTTCCACATGTATTATATGGCATTAAATGTTTAAAAAATAGCATCGGCAGATTAACGGTTCTTTTTAAAATAATTAGCCATAAACAAAGAACGCGCAACTCAAATTTGGACCATAAGTGATTTTTCGCAGCCCTGCAGTCATTGTGAATTGACATACATATTTGGCGTCTGTCAGGATTTCACAAAACGTCAACTTTTTCGCTGTTTTACGGTCGCTGTGTTTGCCAAAAATGTCGAATCAAGCCGCTGATATTCCGGATAGGGAGAAAATCGAAAAGTCTAAAGTCAACAATCAAGTTAAGCATGTCCCGAAAGACGCGCAAGTGATTATGTCGATAATGAAAGAGCTAGGAATCCAAGATTACGAGCCGCGAGTGATCAATCAACTGCTGGAGTTCACATACAGTAAACATTTGGTTTGGGGCTATTCTTTTTATACATTTTATGCTTCCAGGATATGTTACTTGCATTCTGGACGATGCTAAAGTCTTCGCAAACCATGCTAGAAAAAAGGTCATAGACATTGACGATGTCCGCTTAGCGACCGAAGTGGCTTTGGACAAAGCGTTCACAACGCCCCCACCGCGACATGTAAGTAAATTTTCGTGTGTGGCATCGTCGATTAACTTGAGCATTTCCCGCAGGTACTTGCAAAACTATCCGAAGCTCGGAACTCGATGCCCCTGCCTCCCATTAAGCCGCATTGTGGACTCCGTTTACCGCCCGATCGTTATTGCCTTTCGGCCTGCAATTACAAGTTGCGCGCCGCTTCGCAACCAAAGAAGCTAATGAAATCAGCCATAGAGTCGAGATCAACTCTCAGAACGCAAATCAAGCCGCAACAAGCGCCAGCCGCGAAGCGTCAGCAGGCAGCTCAACCCAAACCCACACTTGTCACGATACCGAAGCCCGTGTTCAAGTTTAGTTCCACGAAGTCCGCGACCGCAGCATCTAAATCGCTACTGGGCCAAGGCGCAAGTCCGGATGTCAAAATGGAGATCGACGACGATTCCACCATGATTGCAGGCCCGAAGAAACGAGAACGGGAAGACGACGACTTCGAGATTGTTCGATAAATATTTATTCAAATAAACTTAACATTAAATGCCAGCGTTCGCCTTTGCCTTCGCCTAATTTTTTAACGCCATTATGGTCGTGCAGCCCAAGTCCATGATTTGCAAGTACTCCGATCCGCCGTCCTGCAGCCGAAACATACATTCCTAAACGGAAAGCACAAATTGAAAGGGAAATTGATAGTAAACGTAGGAACATACACCCAGTTTGCCGCATATTAGACTCTTTTGGTCGCCGTCAAGCATTCGGTGCCGTACAACGAAATCATTGAACTGCTCCAACATTTGCCCAATGCTGTACGCTTCCAGAGTCAAATCCCGCACGAACTCCTCCAGCTTGCTGTAGTTCCCGGACTGGCAGACCGCGAAAAAGTCTTCCAAGTACTTTTGCGGAACGATTCCCGAAATTTCTAAGAGATCGTCTTCTTGGATGTTCTCCGTTGTCTTTAGCCGGTGGCAGGACTGCAGCATGGTGATGGCGCGCCTAAGGTCGCCGCCAGATATCTCGACGATTCGTGTGTACGCCCCGTCGTCAATTCGCACATCTTCTTCGCTGCAAATGTACTTCAAGCGCTCCACGATCTTCGCTTCGTTCAGCGCCTTGAAGCGGAACTTGGTGCACCGCGAGGTTATGGGTTCGATGATGCGCGACACATAGTTGCACACCAGGCAAAACCGAGTGCTGCGGCTCTCCTTCTCCATCGTGCGCCGCAGGGCGGCCTGAGCTACATGCGTCATGGAATCCGCTTCGTCCAAAATTATGATTTTGAACGGTGGACACGGTCGGCCGTCGGGTCTCGTTCCGCCCGCAGTCAGCTGCGCAAACGCTTTGATCTTGCAGCGAACCACCTCGATCCCCCGCTCGTCTGACGCGTTCAGTTCAAGGATGCGCTCGCGGTACAGATCGCCAAATATCTGCCGCGCCGCCGCTAGTGCGACGCTCGTTTTCCCAGTGCCAGGCGGGCCGTACAGGAGCATGTTTGGCAGCTCGGCTCCTTCGATGCACTTCTGCAGCACGTGCACCACTTCCCTCTGCTCTACTAAATCCCCGACCGTCTTCGGGCGGCTGCAATGACAAAGTTCGTGCTTCAGCGCACTGTTTCTTCCCTACGTGCTTAGGACTTACTATTTTTCCACCCAAGGTGTAGGCGGCTTCCGTTTCGGCACATGTTGAGACGACTCCTCTACTATACTGGTTCCAGCGGAGTCCAGTGCAGTCGACTTGCCCGCCTTTAAGAAATTCAACATCTCTGCCGACGTTTGGACTTGTCCACTGATTTACAAACACTTCTTTTCCCGCCAAATCTTTGATCTGACAATGACAGCACCAACCGATTGCAGAGCAGTCTGGTGGTGAGCGAGAATGGAAAACGGCCATGAAATCTTTGGACGGTTTGAGGATAGGCTAAATGAATTTTTGGTTGTGAAAATGAGTGAAAAATGATAGAGCCACTTTCAGTTTCGGCAAAATTTGTAAATTTTTCTTTTTTTTAATTGGCTACCAAAAACGGAAGAACAAACGACGACATGTAAATTATTGCAATGCGTCAGCATTAAAGAATGAAAATAAATAAATATAAAATAAAATATTTTTATTTAATTAATCGTAAAAACTGTTCGAATATTTTTATTTTACAAAAACAAACTCTAAAATGCTCAGGAATCATTCAAAAAAGGGTAACTGACGCTCTTTTTCCACTTTATTGCATTAAATATTCACATTCTTGTAGCAAAGGCTTAATACATCATTGTTCATTTTGGGATATCGCAAAAACATATTTCCATTATATACATACATATTTTGTCATATCGACGATACAAATCAATTACATATATTACGCCACTTATGGTCTGGTTTTCGTACGTTTATTTGTAAAGGTAATTAATCCATCTTAGCTTTTCTATTCTCTTTAAAATAAGGTAATAATTAGACATTCATCACAGATGTTTTCGTTTAACAAAGTATTTTATGTAATATGCATCAAACGTAATAATAAAAAGTGCAAACATCACATGTTCACCTATGATCCAACCGTTTACGTGTCTTAGTCAAATAAAAGCTTAGAAACTATAAAAACTCTGCTTAACATCGGCGATCGAATTCAAATCAACAGTTCGTTTCATACGTATAGCCTATGTGTAACTAGCTCGAAATCCTCCATACAAAATCTAGCTATCAAATGTTCCGTAACGTTTTACAAGCGTATTTTATGCCGTTTCCTATTTGCTCTCATATTCGTTGGTTGCAGATCAAATTCCCAGCCAGCTCCGCGAAGTTGTCGCATTGCTTTTCTAGATACTATGATTACGTACGCGAAAAATATGATTGGCGTCACTCAGGGCACTCGCTTCCAGTTCAAGGGGTAACGACATTCCGTGTTTATGAATCAATGAATGACGGGTCAAATTCAGCGTTCCAAATAAACACATTCAATTCACAGATACAGCGTCAAGGGTTAATTAAACCTTAAAGGACCTAACTTCTTCCAAGTAGCACTATCTTCACTGGGCCTAATCTTTCTCAAGCAACTTTGACAACGTCTTGGAAGCGAATAAACTCCATACATCCTTCTTTCGCAAACAAATTGAGCTTGAATATTTCATGGACTAAGCTAACAAGTACCAATAAAGCAAAAGCACGTAAAGGAAAATTATTTCAATTTCGTTTTGGAGCTTCGTGCCGAACAGTAACAACTTCCAAACTGTCCGATCCGGATCGGATACAGCGATCTAAAATATCTTTAATGCCTCACTTTCTTACCAGCTAGAATTTTATATTACCTCACCATCATGCTAAACATACGTTATTATCAACAACAACAAAACAGAGATACAAGAAATGTAGGTTGCATGCGTTACTGCGTTCGAAATATTTGGAATCTTTTCAATTTAGTTGAATGAGAAACGCACAAATACTTTCTTTGAATTTTAAATAAAAATCTCGGTCTTCATTTCCCGCATTTCCCCGCGCGACCCTTCCAATCCCTAACAAATACCAAACGAATTAACGACTTTTATGCCATAAGAACAAGTTCCCGGTTTGTAGAATATGACGCCCGTAAACACCACAATCTTCTGTGCATCAACAAAGATCTCATGCAATATTTCTAAACTTATAGTTAATAAACAATGAAAAGGAAGGAATGCGGAAAGCTTGCTTTCAGCAGTTCCAACAAAAATTCACTTACTAGTATTTGCCTCTTAACAGTGTAGGTAACAAGTTATAAAAGTATTCTTTAATGTTCATTCAAGTAAAATTATGGTTGCCTTGCTATTGGTGGATGTACAATTACCTTTACAATGGTTAGCATAGCATGCATTCAAGTCATTTTAGTTTGAATAGCCCGCGAGTGGTTCAATACATATACTTCTTCCACTAACGTATGTGTCGGTAGGGTTCCCTAAAAGTGTTGTGGGTCCAGTTGAGTTGGATTGCTTACATATTTTGCAATTCCTCTAATCCCCCTTTGGGAGCACCACTCTTTACTTTGTCCAACACTTTATTGACGAATTCCGTTGAGGTTCCGGCAATTTTTACTCCTGTTGAAAAATTACGCAATTACATTACATACTTCTCTAATACTGTGTACTGGTATTCGCTCGAGACTTACTTGTAGATGTTTGCACGATGTTCTCGACTTGCTGATTCAATTCGTCAATGTTTTCTTCCGGGCATTTGTATTTTGTAGCAAGAATTCGCTTGAATTCAGATATTCCGCACAGCAGCTTTCCTATAAAGGCAAAATGTAAGTTATTCATCAACAAAATGCAATCGTTCGCACGTCACTCACTATGTTCTATTTCTAAGCCATACAATTTGATCTTGTTCGCTTCGTGCTGCGCCTTCTTCTTCAAGCGACACGCTCTGGATGCCAGCTTGTTCTTTTCTTTGCGCGATTTCGGCCGCACGTTGAATGGCAGCTCGCTCACGGGTGTCATGTCGTTGATAATTCGGCCCAGTTTGTCCAGCTCCTTTCCGATGACATGCAACTTTTTCGGATTCGGCGTCAAATCGTTACCATCGCCCTTGCGCGCCTTGCCGCTATGCTTCATTTCGAGAAGTAGAAAACAATACAATTATTCTGTCTTTTCATTTATAGTTTATAATATGCGTCATAAATCTCACTGCGACTAGCCCCGTTTGAAAGGAAAGAATACACAGTTATCTGATAGCTTTACTCGAAAGCATCGACAATGCACCCAATTATGAGCTTTTACTTCACAATGAGGTCTACTGTGCCGCTAGTATTATATTCGGTTCGATTTCATGCAAAGCGCAACCGATCTTTGGGTGAAAAAACCAACCAAACTGGAAAATAAAGCCAACTAACCTTAATTCCGCGCACAGAACAATTCGGACTGAAAACTGGATCAGTGGCTTCGTTCAATACATGCGGATCTTCCAATTCTGACTTTATGACCAATCTTTGACCCTTAGGACCTTTCGCTTGTACGTTATACTGCCAGAAGTAACGCTCTTTGCCCTTACTGCTACCATGACTACCGACACGCAGCCCATCTTCATTGTCTGAATCTAATTGCAAGCGAATCCATAATTTGTAAGTTCGTATTCAAATCGAAATGTGTTACCATTGTCCGTGGAGTAGTCCTCATAGTGATCGCTATCGAAATCAGAATAGCCCTCGTCGTGCGACAGGTCATTACCTTCTGGACTCAGCACGCTACCAGTACTGATCGACGAAAATGACTCGGCTTCGGCTAATGATCCTGTCGATAGAAGATGTTGCCGTGGCTCTCGCCTCTGCCAGATCTGATCCAGACCCAGGTGAGTTGGTGCTGATGAGGATAGTCGCGATGTACTTGCTCCACTTGAACATTGTGCTATACTACGCCGACTTCCACTACCGAAGCCACTGCTTGCTGGACTCAGGGCGCTACCCCCGGCTGTATGCATTCTGGGGGTGGAGGGGTCAGGTACAGATTGCCCAAGAACATGCCGGTCTGGCGACATTGAATAATCTTTCTTAAGGAGTTCATGAAGAGCCGGACTTCGCGTTTTTCCATGTGCCAGTGGCAAACTGTGAGGGTAATGAGAGCGACTTGCATGAGGCGGCGGAGTGACCGAGTTCACCATCAAAGGGGAACTAGAGCTCGCCTAAAAGTGTGCAAGCATTACATTTGAGCGTACATTAAATTCAAAAGGAATCTTGCCTGACTTCCTGGCGAAAATGCCACACCTGAATTCAAAGACTTCGTGGGCGTAGTCTGGAATATGTCGTATGGACTTGATGGACCGGTCGTGTTTTGTTCGTCGTAGGACACATCATGCGCAGAAGTATTTTTTAGTTGCATAGAGAGCTGTGTGTTGTGATTTTGCCGTTGCTGCTGGACCTGCTGATGGGATTGAGTATGGTTTTGATGTAAGCTTTGCTGATTCTGCTGTTGGTGGTGGTGTTGCAAAAGTTGCTGGGGCGGCATTGAACACTCGGTAACGTTCAGTTGATCTGGAATAAAGTGCATCTGATTCATCTGGTCCGTTCCGTGAACGGAGTAACCCTGTTCGACGGTTATTAAATCGTCGATTATTAAATCCTCCAACAATGCTTCATCATTTAGCTCGGCTAAGGTGGGACCTAAATATATGCAGAAGTTGCGATTAACATCATTTTGTACGAACAGGTTACATTTGCAACGCTACCTTGAATCAAATCGGCTTTATCTATTTGAAAAATGTAGTCGTCATCCATGTGAAAGGGTTCCGCCTTCATTGCAGTCATAGCGTTCCCTATTTCGCTCCAAATCGCACTGGAGTTGCTGGCTTGATTTTGATTTTCGTACTGAACGGAGCTCCCTGCATTCGAGTTCGACATGTTGCCCACTCCAAATTGGTTGTGAATGGTATTTATACTGTTCAAATTGATGTCCTGCAACAAGTTCGGCGATAGCGATGCCATTTCCAGTGCATCTAGTCCATACTCCGAAAAATCGGCCATTATTTTTGAGGACGAGTAACTAGCACTACTGCTTCCTCGCTGTGGTATTAAAATCGAAGCAGTTGTCAGCATTGGATTCTCACGTAATGTATTCAAAACGGTGAATTGAGGGTGCACCGAATTCGAATCAGGAACTATGTTTATGCTGCTGCTGTTATTTTCACCACTGCCCACTCCATACTCGGAGCTCGGACCAAATGACTCGCACTTCAATGTGTTGCTACAACTTGACGAGCTATCGCAGAAATCTGATCCTCCGAAGATGTACAATCGATTCTCAGTCATATTTCATTTGGACTATGGTTTCCTTCCTTAACTCGAGACTGCAGTCCAGTGCAGTCGTCACTCAATGCCTATTGAATAGATCAAATATGTTAAGAGCGCTTCGTAGCACCGAATCGAAAAACTTGCAGTCTATTCTTGAAAATAATGAGGGGTAGGCACGAAAGACTGTTGTAATACGTTTTGCTTAATCATCATCTCTGTATGAATGTCTACTAAAATTTCCTAATGTCCAGCGACAGGCGCTAATCTTAATGGCACACGAAATGCCGATGTTTCTACAGTTCTGCCGAATATGGCAGGAGAGCATTCTTCAGTGAAACGCTTGCCAAATATGGCAGTCAGTCTTGACTCTAATTTTATTTCGCACTCTACAGTTCTTTTATCCTAAAATCTATGTGCAACAACCTTATTCTAAAATTAAAAGAAGGAATGTAACTCTATGTACAATATTAAAATCTACCCATGCATAGGAAGGCGCATCATGTGCGACCAAAATTAATTAATTTCTCAAACAAATCGATGGTCATCATGGAACGTGTATGCTCGATCTAAACATATTCTTATGGCTGATCGTCATTTAAATTATGAATGATTTAGTATGTCTAGTGGATGCGTCTCAGATCGAAGTACACTACACTGGAAACGTTAGTCTATCAGAAAAATGGAGTAACTGAAATTTCTTATTCTAACAGAAATGTGGGACCACTATATTCGACAGGATCCTTCAGAAACCAACAACATTATTGAATTTCGCAATAAATCAGTTCGTTTCACTTGCCAATTTGATTGACACTACGAATCTCGAATAATTTTGATGAAATTGAATCTAT
Source organism: Oxycera nigricornis (assembly GCA_963942545.1). Taxonomy (NCBI): domain Eukaryota; kingdom Metazoa; phylum Arthropoda; class Insecta; order Diptera; family Stratiomyidae; genus Oxycera; species Oxycera nigricornis. The sequence continues at coordinate 1,396,301 of OZ012659.1, forward strand.
CGCCAAAAAGACATATCTGGAAGCTGACTGCAAAGGTCATTATCAAAGAAGAAGTGCAACATGCGTACGTTTGACATTCTTTGACGGCTCCGCATCATCTGCGCAACTAAAATGGGGGAAAAAATTCAACCAAAAAATATATGTTGATATTTATATCCACACTCCACACACAAGGAGAAGGCACGGCATCGTCCGCTCAGATCTGGATGAAATTTGGCACATAAGTAGAACACGTCAAGGATATTCGATCCTTAAAATTTTAAATCGCAACACCCCCCGCTTTTGTGAGAAAAATCGATGCTTATGTATTAGTAAGTTTTTACGTCTGACAGAAGCGGTGTAGTGTAGGAAGCAGCGCGACTCGCTTGTGATCATGAAGTCGTCAGTTCGATCACCGGTTGGCAGTGTTTTTTTTTTGAAAAATTGTGTAAAATGTCTTTCGAGCTAATGGACTATCCATGGAGAAGCAACTTTTTCAGCTCCTACATATGGCTTAGTTGGAAAAGTTATTTGTTTTAATAGATTACATTCCGGAAATCGTGGTTGAAATCAATGCCCGTCATGTAAACCCGAATGCATTTGTTGGCCCTTCTTTCAGGATAAAGCTAGTAAATTGATTTTTTCATTTGATATGTAGGTAGAGTATAGTCGGCGTTTCCTTTGTATCAGGAAAAAACAAAAAATACCTCGCCGGGAACTAACTATTAGCTTTCAATTCCAATAGAAGAGAACCCATTTAGTTTTAAATGCCCTTCAGATGCTGAACAGGTTCACAGACTAAAATGAATCGCTTCAACGCCGATAGAAAGCCCTTATTAAGGTCTATAACATACGACAATACAAATAACTGTTCAGTTCCTCAAGCCGACTATCCTAGGAAATAATAATCCGATCATCCGAAGATATATGGACAAGACATGGTACGTCATTGCGTAGCAATGTTCGTTTCTTCCTCGCACGAAACCTCCATGGCGTGTATCAATGTTTTCCGGGCAGATATAGCGGGCACTTATTCATAAATGTGTCGTCACCAATGAGGAGATACTCGGAAAAACACACCATGTATTGTGTATGTATTTTGATTTGGTCCCTTATCAGTATTATACTACCGCACTAGAGCTGATAATGAGCCCATAGCTCATTATGAGCTTGCATCTAATGAGATGGTGGAGTTCATTGTGACTGACAATTGGACTGTCAGCAAAGCTTTTAAAAGGTGGAAAACATTTGCAAATTGATTCACTTCCTTGCCACAAACACCGAGTACACACTTATATTGGCATCTCTATGGTGATTACCATCACATTGTTCGAAATTCGCTGCCAAATGTCGAATCGACAAGTAAATTTGAACCAAATTCACTTGCTCTGCCCATAGATGGCACTTGCAACAATAAGTTTTTCCTTGATTAAACTTCCAATGACATAGCTTTTGCTTACTTACCGCGAAATCATTATCAGCCATATGTAGTTCATAATGAGCTGCGAGCGTATTATGGCTATAGTGTGTCAGTAGTATTAATCTCACCAATAAACATAACGCAGTTGCTCTGATTGATTCTGTGTCATTTGTGAACACAGCTTACGTCAATTATAAAAATGTGAAAATATTTCAGCAATTGACTCCGAATTCATCGATAAAATCTTCACTTGAAACTGAGTGAAACAGCTAAATTTTAAGCCAGTAAGCTGCACGTCCGAAACAAGCTTCTTCTTCAAGGAATGCTGGCATGAAAAAACAAATAAATTCGCCGCAGTTAGAAATTACCATTTCGCTTTCAAATGTAACAAAGGAATATTTTCTTTTTGAATAGTGTTGTGATGTAATGTATGTCAAGCTTGCAAAACGCTTTCATCGAGGATTGCACACTGATCGGAAACGCAGGGCGAGGACGCCACAACAACCCGGGAATCCTGTATACAAGATCGTTCTCGACCCGATCGATCCGATTATGATGAAGCGGACTCGCACGTGCCTCAAGTGGAATTCCTAAAACGATGACGTGCACACCTTTTCAAATTGCTCGATTCTTCAATGGTTAATGGTGGCTGTCTAAAATATCAGGACTCCCTTCAGAGTTTCGTGTTGCTGCTTGAAAAATCGTATTCGAAGTGCTGTTCTGAGATTCCAACATTTCGCCGATTTGAACACGTGTCCTCGACATTTTCACCCCTTGAATTGAATGAACAAAAGGTTTGTACCCTTGAGCAATTTGACGACTATAAGAAGCCTTTAAGTTTACTTGTGAATAGTCTTACGATTTTAACGTCATGTTAAGAACCCCTAGGGATCGTTACAGCTTTTGAATCATGCCTTAGAAAGCGAAAGGGGATTTTTAGCCAACCAGTTTTTTTTTCACAAAAAGACAATTTTGAGCGTGAATTTTTATTTTTTCGGTTCAATCAACGTATTGTTTATCATTCATACAAAGACATTCAAGCGTTAAAAACGTTAAAAGTAAGCATCGTTCGCACAATCGGCCAAAATCGGCCCATTTGGAATCACTCTATTCGACTTGCATGATTCCAAGCCCGTGACTTTTTTTCTTCATTGAAGCGTGGAAATCTGGAAAGATACCGATTTGCTCCTGCTTCTCGGAATGTGGGATTGTATTGAGTTTAATCGAAACTGGCCCGAAATGTCGAGCATTTAAGCTCTCAACCCATCCATGTGAATTGAAAAATGCAGCGAGATTTGATTTACTACTTTACTTAACTTTAAGAAACTTTTTTCTAAAGGGTTGATTCTCAATATTTTAAACACATTTTTAAAGGTTATTTCTGAAAATGTGGAATAAATACATTTATTTATAAGTAAGGAACATAACATTTAAACATTTCAAGAGTCTTCTGTTCAATGTTTGTGAAAAATATTGTAAATTGAGTCACCGACAGCAAATATTCGTATAAACCCCCAAAAAATGTTTTGGTTTGTGGTGTTGACTAAAAACCAAATAGATTTCGGAGAATTTCGAGGTAACATCAATTTTTTTATTATTTATTTTTCAATTTTTTTTCCATTTTTTGAATTTTTGAAAATTTATTGATAAAAATTGAAGTTGTTACTTTAAAATAAATCAAAACAATAAAAAATATAAAATCTCGATGCTGTTACCTCGTGATTTATGTATAAAGTGTACAAAATTTGCGAAGGATCGCATGAGTAGTTTTTGAAATAGTGATCAGCCACTTTGAAAAAACTAAATCTGAGAAAAACGCGTTTAAAAATTGTTAATAATGGGGAAATTGGTGGGGGGGGCATATTTTTGAAATCGTTGTATCTCCGTCAGTTTTGCTCCATCAATCTCAAATTTTAACTGGATACCTTTGAAGGGCTTATCGAATAAAAATATGCATATGTGCATATGGTTACACTGAATCTATAATTTATTTTCATTTTTCATTATTATTTGCTGTACCTCACACGTCGACCCGTAACACATCGCAAGGGTTCAAGCGCCTTGCGAATGGTCATCAAAAAAGCCGTGTTCATTTGACAGTTTTTAACCACATAAAAAAATGCAAAATAAAAATAAAAACCCCTCCCTTCCCTTCCCTGCTCCCCCGCTAATTCTAGAATCTTCAATTTTCTTTTGCAACCCTGAAGCCACGAAGGATTTTGTTTCTGAGATCCACGCGACTGCCGTTACGGGTCAATTCCTCGAGCTACGTCAGTTCAAACGAAACGCCAAGCATCCGGAACCGATGCCCGTCGAAACAGCAACACTTCTGTTCTTTGCACCTTCCGCATTAGGCCGCTTACACTTTTCGGGTTTGCAGAAAAGTGTAAGTGGCTCGAGGTACTTTTCGTTGTTTTCCACTTTTCGACGGGACTGTACGGCCCAATTGGCGAGAGCGCACAAACGGCTCTGAGCGATGACGAACGGCATGTTTTGATTCCCGTCTTGTTTTGATCAATTCTAAACACCCCTTGCCCTCCCCGCACACGCGTTCGGTTTCGTTATATAAGACGCGACATACCAGGCGCTGGTGGGCGGCGGGCGCGCGACTGGGTCCGAGGCGTTCCCACACGAAGCGAGCAAGCGACGAGAGTGCGCACGCGGCGCCAACAAGCAACAACACCATCCAAAATGGCAAGCACGGAAAACAAAAACATCCCCGTGACACTGCTTCGCTGTTTGCTTTTCCTTCGCTCCCTGGCGCGATCTCCTCGACAGCTCGCACTCTCTCTGGCTTCTTATCGTGCTCGAATACTCGGAATTCGAGCTACGTGAAAAGTTGCTGTGGAATCGTTCGCAATCGGGAGAACAATGGCGACATTTTCCAACCCCATGCGTTATCGATTGTCCTGGTTGCTACGAAACAGTCCCGAAAATACCAAGCGGCTGCTCCTCGCGCTTCAAATGCGTTTTCCAGACCCTTCGCGGGGGCTGCCTTACCTCGTTTTCGCACTGCACGCGTCCAGGCGTTGGATGTGGCGAACTGGGGATCAACTTTGCACTTTTCGGATGAAACCTGATTTCCTTGTCCTCAGGGTCCTCCGCACTTACATTGCATTACTCGCAGACCGCACAGAGTGGTTTCTAAAGGCTAACTATTAAACGGGTCCGCGCCCCCGAGCACTGATCAAAGTTCTTCTCTGGGCACTCGTACTGCGAGCCAACAACTGTAGTTCTTTGTTTAGCAACGTTCTAGGCCCGAAATCTGTTTACGAATCGCTCCGCACAAACAACCCGACGGCCGATACTGTTTCAACTACTGTCAACGCCACGGAATCCACGCTTGTCGTGCTGAAATCGGCCCAGCAGAACATCAAAATCCCATCAAGATGCCAATTGAATACGAGCACACTAAACACGATGACGCGCGATTTTTCCGAATTTCGCAAAACCAAGGAAACCGCGGAACAGCTACAGTCAGTCGCACGCGAATCAACAATATCAAAATAAAAATGATAGCAAACAACTCGCAATTGGACACGTCTTGCCCGCACCACTCCCTTCCTGAAACAATCCAATCACGCTCGCTCCTCGCACACTGTACTTCTCGTAGTCGTCGCTCGCGTTTCGCGTTAGCTCGCCACACACACACTTCTACACCATCGCGCCGTGTTGCGCTCTTTGGCCGCTGCAATTCAAATTGAAGTACATGCGCGTAATCTGCAATTTGCTGTCGTAGTTATTTCAAATCGAATCGCGCGCGACACGACAACAATCCGTAGCAGCTCAATTGCTGGAATCTGGGGAAACCACCGTTTTCCAGCTCAACTGAGAGAGCGACTTTCAGCTGCACCGTGCACAAACGGGCGGTTGGCTCCATAAGAGGAGGTGAGATAGCTAGCAAGTTCGCATTGACCGTTGTTGAGCACGTTAAAATACACATGAGACAAAAGATGCACGAAATATCCCTCCATCAGAGCGAGCGCTGTAGTTATCGTTATTAAACTTGCGTGCGAGAGAACGAGAAACACACAAACGAAATTTCATCGGTTGGAATTGGACAACTGGATTGTGACGAGGCCGAATAAGTCATAGCATAAAGAATATATGTATTATTTATGCTATGGAATAAGTAAGTGTGCGAATAACATGTGACCGATTTAAATTAGTACACAAATCGCTAACACAAAGCCGATGTATAACAGATGTGCTGATCTATGCTATGCGCCTTCGCTGGACTGATATACACTTTCTAGAAAGTCTGTATGGCTGAAAATAGGATAAAAATTTCAGTATATGTCAAAGAATCCATTTCCCCATGTTTCGACGGCACTGTCATCAACGTAAATAATAGTGCATGATAAATTTCGATCTTAGCGATAAAATTTTCATAATAGTCCGAACTGTAGCTAAAAGAAAAGGTTTACGTACAAGTATCGTAACAGGACTTCCCCGTATTCTGTCTTCTGTATCAATTACAGGAGAGTAGCGTAACTCACGCCGTTCTTTCATCCAACAATCATCGGCAAACTGCTTGAAAATCAAAACAAATCCGTATATTTAAATAGCATTTATGACTTTATAAGCACAATTTTTCATACTTCTCACACAACACTGGGCATACAGCAGCGATTCAACCAATCTTACTATACACATAAAACTAAGATGTAAGGAGCACATTCACGTACTAAGATCACACATTTTAAACTCTAATGATGAACTTATAAGCTTCAATACTACTAAATATGCTTCGGACTAGAAAAAAATAGATTCTTAAAACATTTAATAAATAATTTGCTCAATAACTGCTTAAATACAAGTTTAAAAAAGATTACTTGAATGCTATTGCGAAGAAATCACGTGTGGGTTTATAATAGTCGTTAGAGGTTTCCATTCAATGATGTAGCATGCAAAACAATTCATCCTTTTCCGACGACAAGTGTCGTAAGTATTACGCAAAATATCTCGGTAGCTTAGGCTACACGTTTGGTTCACAATTTTTGCTATACTCTATATTTAATACAGAAATCAGTTTCTTCGACGCCAGCATGGGTTGCTGTGATAATGCCTTCCTAAAATAAGCAAAGGTTTCCAACGCACATTGTTGCAATAGAAAGCGGTGTGTGTGGTTTAATCGAGAGCGATTCCTTGAATCCAGGAGCTCAAATCTGAGCTGTCAGACTCCAGAACTATTTCTTGCGGAACGTCCGCGGTTAGCAGCAGCTGCGCTGCCGTTCTACCGCTTAAATAGGCTCCGTGAACAGTTGAATAGAAATTGGAATGAGTGTGCTCTCCAGCGAATAGAATTGCAGGCTTAAATAAAAATGAGAAATACGATTATCTTTACAATTTACAGATCTCGAAACGAACAAAATTTGGCTTGGGATATTCTCCTCTATTGCTGCCGTGCGCTTACCTTTATTTGACTGAAATTAGAATACATCGGCTGTGCTATGTTTTCGATATCCTCTTGCGTTGCTCCTATGGGTATTGATGTGTAGGATCCGCGCGTATACGTTTGCGAATTCCAACTTGTACTGTAAAATAACGCTCGTTATTGAAAAGGCAATTGTACGCCAGTACATTAGCATTCTTCCATACCAGACACATCGCTTCGGCTTCGGTACAAACGGATCCTTAAGAAACATTCTTAAAATTTCTGTACATTTTGCTGCAACTTCTTCGTGCGAGAGCTTCTCCATATACTCGGCTTCCCTTCCGGACACCCATCCGAGTAATAGAGTCTCCGTGACTTTAGCAAACGAATAGATTTTCCTGAACCAAGTAGCCTTCAGATACTCGTCCTTGCATTTTTCTTCGCCGCTGGCGTTCATTTCATATTTTTCGTCGTCCCACAGCAACATGACTTCACTAATGTCGGGATTTAAAAACGGCCTTTCATATTCTAGGTATATTTTATCTACAGTGCCAAACATCAAGTTGTTGATCGACTCCTGCTTGTAGCGCGGCAACTCTGGGTCGAACATACTTTTCATATGTTCCTTCAGCACTCCCAGAGGCAACGTACAAATTACGTGATCCGCGTAGAATGTTCGATCGCCCTCGCATTGTACGCGAATCAAGTCGGACTCGTTATCGCTGTCTGCTTTCCCGGTTGGAACGTCCGTTACTGTTTTGTCCGAGTCATCAGAGTCGATCTCCGAGTTCTCGTCCACTGTTTCCAAGCCCGAGCATGTCTTTTTTCTTTTCCAGTGAATCTTTTTTACAGGGCAGGATGTTATCACTGAATTCTCGGGGAGCGCGCTGCAAAGAGGCGCCAAAATCGAACTGTAGCCGGACGGCAAGACTATGTTCCCGCCTTGCAGCTCCGTGTAGCTACCTAACTCTAACAAGTCGACTTCGTTCATGTTATCACAACCGGTAATGCATGTCTCGCGCTTCAACAGGCAGTTGAATATCAGCGTCTTTAGATGTTTCTCTTTCGGATCCTGGATGGAACTTAAGTAAATCTCAGCTTCCAGGTTTATGTGCTCGCCGACGCTGTGGATGTCGGGCGGCGGACTGTATTGGCACAAGAAGTATTCATCACAACGTCGCAAGAAGCATGTGTACGCCTCGTAAATCTCTTGTAGGATGCAAAACGGCACCTGTCTGCCATCTTCAGTGGTTGCAACCACCTTATGCGGTTTCGGTACGTTTATAATACTGACCAGACCGTGGGACATTGCAAATTCGAAGATCGGGTTCCCAAGCACGCCGTGTATCCAATTAGCACCTAATTCGATCTAAAACAAAACACACACACACACAGTGATCATCGAAGCAATTGGACTGACATGGAATATTATTAAAAAGACACTGGGAAGTAATATCCTTCATACCGATGTACATACATCGTCTGGAAAGTATTAAGTAAATGAATAAGCATTCGGGGAATACATTGCACGCGGACAGTGCAAGCAGTGAGTGATGGAGTGATAGATTCGGAGGTGGTTTTAGTCGGTAAAAATCCGACCTGCCGGGAAGCGGGAGCAAATCGGTTTTTTTTTTTGAAAAATTTCACCCCCCGACGACAAAAAAAGTGATCGACAGACCACGCTACTTTTTCAACGTTAGAAGGCCGAATAACTCGTCTTCCACATGTGCATTTAGAATATTTTTTTCGTCGATCAGAGGTGGAAATCCTCACAAGATACCGATTTGCTCCTGCTTCTCCGCATTTCGGATATATTTGATCTTATAAAAGGCCTTTGCAAAAAATTGTCATACTTCCCGATGCGATAATCCTTCCTAAACTTAAGAAAGGCTGACCTGAATACATTCTAAAAGAAATGATTCTGAGACATGTACGTAGTCTTATATAACTTTAACAAACAGGAATCGTTCTGCCACGGAAAATCAAACGGTGTACCTACTTTTTGGCTACCTGCGTCGATGGCAACAATCCTTCCACCAATGCGACTTCGGGCCTCGATTATTTTGAAGTCGCCGCATCCGTTCTTCACCAAATGATTGGCAGCCGATAGTCCTGCCATGCCAGCACCAATTATTAAAATTTTCACTTTGTTGCTGCTCGAACAGATTTGATCGGATATTTCCATTACGGAGCAGCTGCTTCGGCGCTACTTTATGCCGCCGATCAGCTATTTATTGCAGAAATCACCGGCCCACGGGGTAGGTCAGCTCGGACTTCTTGCAAACGCGCAAAATATCCTTTTTGAAAATCAAATAAATAATTTCACATGCCCATCGGAATCTGATTTTGACAGTTGTCCTTTTTTCTGACGGTTCGCTAAACTGAGATCAGCTGAGCTCACGGAATTTGAGGTTGCGCGAGACAATCGGCTGCCTGCAAACATTTATTCAATTTGATTTGCCGAAAGTAACTGTGATTTACCTCAGATTCTTAGTTCGCTGGAAAATTCACAGCTTCCAAGCCATGTTGCCTACCATAGAAAGACATTTAAATGAATTGAGTAGCTATAACCTCAACATATTTGGCATACCACTAGATTCCGAACGACACCCAATTGCAATTATGTCATCAGAAAATGCATTGATTCGGTGTTTCTAATTCAGGCAGGGCAAAGATAAAACCTAGCGCTCGTTTTTCTTTGCATTCGTTGGCTAATAAACCGGAACAAATTCTTGTTAACTCGTTCGCGCCATGGAAAAAGTTCCATTCGGGGGTAGCGAATGATTTCGATATCGATAAATAAGTATGACAGAACCTGAACGGAAATAAGTTGATGACAGCAACAAAATTGACAGACCGTGCAAGATGTCCAAAAGGCTGCGATTTCGAGGCGACCTGGGTTTTCAGCATCCGGAGGGTCGCGTGGAAGATATCTTTGACGATTCGTCCGAAAGGCGACGGACGAAAAATGGAGATGTCTTGAGCGAAGCAAATGGCACTCAAAAGAAGGGTAAGCAATGCAATCTTGACTAGATTTTTTTTCAACGTTGAAAGATGGAAATCTTCTTTCCTCTCGGCATGCCGAATTTTTACCGACTAAAAACACTTCCGATTCCGTCAATCACTCTCCCCATCAATTTTCAGTAATTCTCCGTATTTAAATTTCAGTACATAGTACTTCCCAGACGATAAGAATCGGTTTAAGGGATAGTACCAAATTTGTGAAGATTCCGAGAAATCGCGAATGCTGGGTAAAGCAGTTTTAAATCCATATTTCCAAAGAGGGAACCTTTATTGATGCTATGCTAGCTCTTCAATTTTGTCCGCCTTGCAAGGATAATTTGTTTTCACTTGATGTAGTACGCGGAGGGCAATGTGAAAGGTGCCCTATATATCCTCTGGACTTTTTCATATGATATAGACTTCTATACCGAAAATAGCTACGCTATTGAACCAATTCAACTGACGGAAACCCAAGCTCCTTTCACACACTTCAATTTTCCATAGGATTCTATGAAATAGTTACTAACGCCAGGCTTACCATTTTAGAACCGCCTTCGATAACTGATTTTTTCAAAATCGAACTAACGAGGGGCTACATTTTGGAGCACGACGAAGAACGCTATTCTGCGCGGCGCCAGAAAATCTACTCTTTTATGAAAATTCCCAGAGAAGTCGAAAAATTCATGAGCTACGGCGTCATTCAGTGCGTCGACTCGTTTCTCTATATTCACACTTTCCTTCCCATTCGGTACTTTCTGGCGTGCTGGGCGTTGATTAGTCGCACGATAGCAAGCTGTATAGGACTGCGTCGTCGCACGCAACGGCTGCTGACGCCAGCCGAGATCTGCGATCTGCTGAAAGGCTCAATATGGATTGTGTGCAGCCTGATTATGCTGTCGATCGACACAAATCGCGTGTATCATATTATCAAAACGCAGTCGACAATTAAGTTGTACATTTTCTTCAACATGCTGGAAGTTGGCGATAGGCTTCTCTCGGCATTCGGTCAAGACACCATCGATGCCTTGTTTTGGACCGCAACCGAGTCCAGAAGTAAAAAGCGTGAACATCTGGGCATCATACCGCACATATGTTTCGCGTTGATATATGTGCTGCTGCACAGCTTCCTGATAATGTTTCAAGCAACAACTCTCAACGTGGCCTTGAATGCAAACAATAAAGCATTGCTGACAATAATGATGTCGAACAATTTTGTTGAGCTGAAAGGAAGCGTTTTCAAGAAATTTGACAAAAACAATCTATTCCAATTGACCTGCAGCGACGTGCGCGAACGGTTTCATTTGACTATTTTATTATTCATTGTCTTGATTCAGACGATGAAGGAGTTTAATTGGCGTTTAAGTCAGCTGTACGTTTTGCTGCCCGATTGCTTTTATGTCCTTATAACGGAGATTCTAATCGATTGGATCAAGCATGCCTTCATCACGCGATTCAACGAGCTGCCTGTAGATGTATACAGAGAGTATACAGTGAGTTTGGCTTACGATATGACACAAACACGGCAAAAGCACGCGTTTTCGGATCATTCCGACTTGGTGGCGAGGAGAATGGGGTTCATCCCCTTCCCCCTGGGGGTAGTGCTTATAAAAGCAGTTTACACGTCAGTATCATTCGATAACGCCGGTGCCTTGATGCTGTTTATACTTGCGTACTTCACATTGATGGCAGGTCGAATTTTGAATACGATTTGCGCTCTGGGCAAGGCGTGTGACCTTATGAAAAAGCATCAAGATGAAAAAAACTCCACACCAGTCGCAACGAATGGCGCCTCCTTTCAAACATCCGGCAACTTTTCCAATACATCCTTCAACACCCGGAGCACATATAACACGACAGACGTGGCCACTTCGCCGGTGCACTGCGCCCCACGTCAACGTTCGGAAACTCTAGATGTTGTTCCAGAGGTCAAATCACTCTCTTCTACGAAAAATGAAAACGAGACGAGTGTTCATATGCAGCCAAGTTCGTCGCTCTCGTTAGGTGCTACTGCGCTTTTCTCCAATAGTGATGTCGATCTCGACGACGTTTGCCTAAACGAACAAGTTCTAAACTCCAGTTCAAAGCTGAATGATGAAGTCTTTGATGGGAGTGACTATCAAGTGACAAGGAGTGTCCCCGATTTACAACAAGAAGGCAAGGCCGACGAGAATAAATCGGATGGTCAAACGCCGTGCGGCAGAACACATAAGCGTTCAGAATCGGAACCCTCCATCCAGAGTTTAATCGTGACTGAAAAAGAACAGACTCCAATAAATGCTGCAAAAGTCTGAACAATCAAGAAAACGTGCCGATGATGTGCTACGATAAAGGACGAAGACATGTATATATGTGGTTTTAGAGCATTTAGTGGACTAGGTTGTAAATATTGCGCAAGTTTAGAAAACTATAACTTTATCTTAGTTAAGCATATAAGGTTTCAGTGAATAAAGATAGTTTAGGTTCTGCCGAGTTGAAAATAAGCTTATTTTGAACACTGATATAATTTCAATAAATTATTTACAAATTTCTTAGTCCAGTATTTTTTATAAGCGCTATTTTCAGTATATATTCACAGGAACAGCAGGTCTCAAAGTGATACTCATCCGTAAAAACTACCCCAAGTGAAAAGAGCGAAGATTGAGTATGTCAGAATTTTAGCGATTTCTTACTAATTGAAAACCTAGTAAACTTTCGGGTGTTCGAAAATCATAATTTAATCAAAGTCTGAACCGCACATGCGTTGAATAATGATTCTAACTTGTTTCTATTGGCCAAAACAAAACGTGCCTTTTTTGCTGCATTACCATTTCCATTACCTTTTCGAGCATCTCGGGCGTTATAGCCATGATTTCGGCACGAATGTTTGCCTTGAGCTCGGTCATGCTCTGAGGCTTGCTGGCGTACACATTGCTTTTCAAATAGCCCCACAAAAAGAAGTCCGAAGGGGTCAAATCTGGAGATCTGGGTGGCCACTCAATGTCGCCTCTTTTTGACATCAAGCGTCCAGGGAATTTTCGTTGCAAAAACTGAATTGTTTGATTTGCAGTGCGGCGTGGATGGCTCATCATCTTGTTTCGGTGTGAAGCGATTCATGGTTCAAAAAGTACTGAATTGAATTTTAAAAACATGTCTCATCGAATCAATCGGTTTGACAAATGTCAAAGTTAGCAAGTATTTACATACCGACACAAAAGATGGCGCACCCGTAGAAGGTTGAATTTTTCTACATATAAAAAAAACACTTCACCTATCAAATGTACTTTATAAAAATTAAAATCGAATTACTAGGGCGACCTCTGGAATTTTTGCTGAGCTTGATAATAAACTCTTAAACAGTGCTGGGTGGCTGCGGATTCAGTATGGTTTAACCAGGCTTCCATCGACTGAATCCGCAGCCGCCCAGCACTGTTTGAGAGTTTATCATCACATATTTGCTCTAAAATGAATCGTTTTAGAGGTAGAAGTGAAAAAAGTAGGAAAAATCGAGTTTTATTATAATCAACGTATCAATGAATCGGCCATTCATGTAAATTCGAACTGGCCCGGTCCACGTGAAATAACTTGTTCGTCCGAAAAATAGAATTGGATTTGAACGCAGCACCAAAAATGAATGTATAAAGATTTCACATTCAACAGGATAATTTTTGGAAAAATACAGTCAGCCATTTTGTCAGTGATTTTATGATTGAAATCCATTTGACCTTGGATGAATGATACTCCAAACCTCCCTTCGGGTTTTTTACCTTCTCCAGCATGCTTGTAGGAGGCAGGGGGTAATTCATACAGTGCCGCAGTAGACGGACTCCATTTCTCCTGCAGCATTTATGAATGAAATTGATTTCCCCACCTGTTTCGAATTATTTACGGGTAGTATATAAGGAGTTGCAGGTACACAAGTTGCCAAGAAGTAAAGAGAACAGTACATATATATGCTATGAATGGTTCATTCTGGAAAAGGTTAACAGGTGGGTGGCTTCTAGTATATTGTAAATGTTAGAATCAAAAGTGACATTTTGTGAAAGTTGCATGTAACAATTTTCAACGGTCATCTGTTGGGAAAATGACCCTAAAACAAAAAAAAAACATATTAAAGTAATCTTGACTGCAACACAAACTGCTGCATCTGACACAAAGCAGCTTCTGATTGTAAAATTATAAACTGTGAGTGGACTATTTCAACTGTTATATAAACTTTCTGTTTCATACTCTCTGGGAGTAGGAATATTTTACGGTAAATTAATATCATCCCAGAAAATAAATGAAGCTCAATACAATCCATACATATTTTCGCTAATTGATATACTGACGTCACCAAGGAAGCAAGCGCTGGAAGCCTTTTTACATCTAAGGGTGTGAGTGGCCTTGACAATGGACTCCACGACCGTCCTTCCGCTTTGGCAAGTCCTTTGTCGACATTGTTGCGGCTGAAAGAAAACAACATGGAAAGCGCTTTGAAAGCTTTCAATTGCCACACCCAATTTAGATGTTACCGTTCTTTCCCCAGGCTCAGAGTCCTTCTTAGCGTAAGCAACGCATACTCCTCGTGGGGAACCCAACTTGCTTTGAACTTCAACATGTTCTGAATGAAACGTAGCATAGTCTTACGTCATTCGAGGTCATGTTTACCGACGTCACGTGTACTTTGGTAGTACAGTCTGTAGGAAAGAGGTGTTGTGTGTAATTTGACGCGGGTCGTTCGAACGCCAACTGAAATTAATGAATGAAGCTGTTGCTTACATACTAGTAAGAATAACAGCCATTATTAATTATTTCACTATTTCGTATACCGATTATTCAGATTTAGATCGTATATATCAGATTGTTTCGAGCATAAACATATACATACATAAATGGGTCTTACCCGAAACATGTATGAACCTTGGCATTTCGAAGTTTCTCGGAAGAATATTTCCAAAGAATCCGTGTTGAAGCGATGGAAATTTCAACGAAATCTTACGGAAAATTTGTGTAGGTATTGCAAGATAATAGTATTTTAGGTGTTATATGCACACATGTACACACATTTGACTCATTTTTAAATCCATTAAGAGAAAATCGAGTTCTATTCCCTAAAAAAAAAACACACAAAGAATATTTAAATGATAAGATCGAACTTAAAGGTGCAAAAACAACGTAGAGTCTTGATTGGTTACATTTGATGACTACTCCATTACTTTTCTGTTTCGCACATGACCTTTTCAATGTTTCATTCCTAATTTGAGCAACGTGGTCTGTCTCTAACTCGTGTAGGTTCTTCAAAGTTTTTTAAAATTAATAATTGTAGATACTTCACAACCCAGCGATTAACCAATATAAGATTATTGAAAAAGTCGTGTTGTTGCTTTTTACCAAAATATTTTGTATTTCCTCAAATACGTATTTCGGTTGCTACTTGCAACCTTCTTCAGTGTTTTGTACACGACTGTAAGGACATACGGTTCTTAAACCAATGTCTTAAATTTAAAGCACCCAAATAACAACCGGATATGTTCTTTGCATACTTCGTCTAAAACTTCGATTTCCATCTGAGTGTCTATACATGTTTCCAATATTGAATATTAGACCAGGGTGGATCTGTTTTCAGTGTGGTCGTTGGAGCCATGCTTCCATCAATTGAGTCCGCAGCCACCCAGCACTGGCTTAGAGTTTATTACCAAGTTTAGCAAAAATTCGTCAGGCCGTCCTAAAAAATCCGATTTCAATTTTGTAAAATGCATTTGATAGACGAAGTCCTCTTTTAGATGTGGACAAAAAAAATCCAAACTTCTATATGCTTTAGCTTCTGACTTGCAACATTCCAAAATAAAATCTTTTTTCTTAAATAAATCTAGATTGCAACATTATTATGCTAGATTGCGCGATTGAATCGATTTTGATGTATGCTGAGTAATTATATTATAAAGATTTTCTATGCGAACTATGAAGATCCTTAGTGCATTCTAAGTGGTAAAATTCATTGAATAAAATAAGGCGCTTTATTTCCTTTTTTCATATTTATTGCTAGGCAAAAGTATTTTTTCAAACATTTAACCAATCGCATCTCACAGAAAATTTAATTACGCAACTTTTATTTACCACCAATTTGCTCTAAAATGAAC
The DNA here is from genome assembly GCA_963942545.1 of Oxycera nigricornis. Taxonomy (NCBI): domain Eukaryota; kingdom Metazoa; phylum Arthropoda; class Insecta; order Diptera; family Stratiomyidae; genus Oxycera; species Oxycera nigricornis. Next base: position 1,412,178 of record OZ012659.1, read on the forward strand.
CGTTTGCAAGTTAGAAGTGAGAAAAGTAGGAAAAAACCAATTTTTTTATAATTTTTAAACATTTTGATTTTTTTATTAATGTTCCCAATTTTTTTGAGAGGAAGGATAGGTCAATTATTGTTAAACGAGTTATTCCACATTTTTTTCTGCAAAAATCAGGTTGCTGGCCCCTTAACAGCCAAATTTTGTCGTTTTTTTACAGATCCGCCCTGGTCTAAGTCGTCTGAACAGTCGAAGCGGCCGGTCTTCGTTAACACATGCCAGCATCGAGGAAAGTGTGCTGAGCTATGTTATAGCAAATCCAACTTTCAGCATAAGGCAAATCAGTATACAATTCGATCTTGCAAGGACGACAGTGCAAATAATCCTTCAAAGGTCACATCTGCATCCTTTTCATTTCAGCCGAGTCCAAAAGCTTCATTCGCAGCTCGAAAGACATTCTGAGAATGGATCCAGGAACGGAAACGACAAGATCCGAAATTCGAAGGAAACACTCTGTTGCAGGACGAATGCCTCTCCACTCAAGAAGGTATATTCAACTACAACAATAATCATTGGTGGAGCCAAATTAACCCTAATCTGGTGCGTGAAGCCCACCATCGAATTCGATGGAGTGTAAGCATTTGGGCTGGAAGCATAGGGATTCGTCTTATTGGACCACATATTACGCCAAATCGTTGAACGGGCGAGGACTATAAGTCATTTCTGGAGGATGTGTCACCGAATTTTTTGGACGATATACGAAGGACTATGTGGCTTCGAATGTTACGAATGTTTTGAACAACGAATTTCATGATCGCTGGATATGAAGATGGAGGGCGAACGCTTTGAACATCTGTTATAAGATTAAACAAATAGAATAAAAACTAAATACTCTTTCATTTTATTGAAAATAATTAATTTTAATGCGGTAGTTTGTGCAAAAAGCGAAATTCCGGCGCAGGAGAAAACCTGCCTTGCTACATTCACACTACTGTAACTATTCAAAATTTATAATAAAATAATGTTCACGTGATGTGATCATCAGAGAATATGGATATTTTTTTGTGACAAGACAAAACATTATGCATGTAAAAATTTAAGATAAAATGGTTAGAATAAAATATATTTTTCATTAAGAAAAACAACAATTTCATTTTAAAAGACTATAACAATTTAAATGTTAATTTGATTCGTATGAGATTTATTTGAAAGAATAAAGTAGAGTATTCGCTATGTTGGAAAGTTTGTTTGACTGTTTAGCCAAAGTAGTTTTTGAGATATGGTGTTTTTAGTAACGCGAGTCAAGCAATTTTTAAGAAAAGTGTAAATGACTGATTTCGGCAAAATGTTACTAAATATTTTTTGCTGGAATTCGCATGAGGAATTGTGTGGCACTGTCCATGTACAGTTATTGTGGGACACTCTGTATAGAAACTACCTCCAGTAGCATGACTTAAAATATTCGCGACAATTTCTTTGGGAAAACTGTTTCGCTGTATTAAGCGCCTTTCGCTTTCGGACTCATCTATGGATTGGAAAAACTCATTCGCAAGTCCGCATGGATCTGAAAAAGTCTCCTAGGTAGCTATGATATCGAAAAATAACGGTACATTTCAGCAAAATGAATAGTTATGGTAGATTGAGGACAGAAAACAAATGAATTATCTTTATTAACAAGTACAACGTTAGTGTTTTGACAATTAAACAACATCAGGTATTAAACATCGACAACATGTTACTATTTGGCAACTTCCAATGCGTTTAAAAACAAACACAAGAGCGGCGGCAAACTCTTTTATTCGTTGGGTGAGTTTCGCCGCTCTCTCCATCATCATGTATTAATTTGTGTATATAAACGCTAGAAAATATGTACATTTCGAATAAGGTACTAAAAGTTTATAACGTATAGGCCGACTTTTTCAATTGTCTGTTTTACACATTTGTTTGATAATTGATGCATGTAAATTCTTTGGATTAAACTACTTGAAAATGAACTCAATTGATTTATCTATCTAAAATGCCAACTGTTCAGCATCGTCTCACAAACGTGTGATATCTTTGTCTTTCGCTTTCGCCATATTTGCTTAATCTAATTAAATTTTATTTTTGCTGCCATTCTATCTAGCATTTCGTTAAATCCATGTAAGCTTAATATTAGTAGAAAAATGTTTAGCTCTTGAGAATCATTGTGTTCTTGAGAAAATTCAACTGACCGTCTCTAATGCAGGTTGCCCGGCGAACGTTACATTCTTTAACAGATAAGTTCACTTTATGGTACAGTACCATGAGGTATGTAACGTGATCGTTGAATAATGCTTTGCTACTTTAAATAACACTAAAACTGTTATTCTAATGTTTTTTTGGCTATCAAAGAACGGTAAGGCCTTCTAGAACCTGTTTGTGTGCGGTCAGTTCCAATAAGAATCAGCTTCTGCCCAGCTGGCTACGAGTTTAATTAAGTTGCTGGCTTTTTTGACTGGCAAAGGTAGGATAACGCCTTCCAAGCAGTCCGTTTGAAGTAGATTCGCGTGTTATCTTCAAGAGAAAATGATGCAACAATTGACCACACATCTCAAAAAATCTGAGACGTTGCAGTTGATTTATTTGCCATAGAAAGGGTTTCGATTAAATTTCGCAAAATTTATAACAATTCAACTCCTTTCGGAAACGTTTTATGAATGATTGCCGATGCAGCACTGCTTTAAAATTCGTTTGTACAGGATACAATGCTAGCATACATAGAGTCGTGATGTTTTTCAAATAGAAACTCCATGACCATTTCGAAATTTGAAAGTTACCGTGAAATAATTACAACATATCCAGTATGCTGATAGTGGTTAGTGTGGCATATAGCGCTTTTGGTTGCACACTCGAAAATTAGTTTCAAATGCACTAAAAATTCCGCGCTAATGAAGCAGGTCTCATAACAAGTTTTGCTATTCGCCTGAATGGTTTGTTTCAAAAGCAGCACCGATTTTCGACTCGCAGGAATAGTCAATTGTAATGAACTTATATGATATTTGCTAGTCACTGCTTTCAAATGCAAACATGCAATTTCACATAATATTGGTCAACATACATAAATACGGATTGCTTTAAGACATGTCTCCGGGAATAAATAAAATCACCAAAATGTACAATTTATTTCTCATACGCATTGTTTATCGAGATTTTAGTAGTCGCATATGGAAACACATCAAATATTAAATACATCTTTAACTATCAACAAATTTGTCCGCAGTTTGTTGTTGTTGTTGTTTGAATTAAATTCATTGTTTTTAACCATTAAATTCGATTTAAGAATAATAACTATATAGTACAATTGATTGATAGCACTTACGATTAAAAGATTCAAATGATTGATTTTTAAGGATTAATGAAAGACCTATGAAAATCGATCAACTCCGCTAAGGTTTTCCTTCTTTTTTTTTGTAAATTTTCATCGTGGAGAGAACATTTCAAATTTTTTGTTGCCATTTTCGCATAGATTCGCATTTGTAGAGTTAGTTGCCATCTTAATTTGATTTGATTTTATGTTTTATTGAATGTTCGCTTCAAGTTAGTATTATGTGTACATAATAATTTAAAGTAATTTGTTAGGTGTATATATATACATATATATATACGTAATTATACACTAGATTTACAAATATATATGAGATCACAGAATTAGAGATATTTTAACATGCGTTGATTAATGAAGTTAGTCCATTTTATGACCGTTTTAGCTAACTATCTAATAAATATCCTAAGTTGCAGCCACCGTTTTCTTTGGCTGCAGCGGCGACAAAGTGTGCATTTCACAACTTAAAAAAATTTATACATACACTTTGCAAGTTCGTATGGTAGCACATTTCATTGAAATTCAACTAAATACAGCAGCTTCCGATTCGTGACCGATTGATGAGCAGCTTCATCGACACATGCGGGCCGCCAGCATGCATGGACATCGTATATGTGTCGCTCACTTACATTTAAGGACGATTATTTGCCGAGTGCTTCTTGGAAATGTTGGTGAAGGCGGCTCAGATGAAACCCGAAAAAGGCAGTTTCAGCTGACTCGGAAATTGGTGCGATTTTTGTCCATTGGCGTTGGGGGTTTGAGAGCTGTCTGTGGTTTTATGGTATCCAAAGAACTATGAGAACATCCTTACTTTGTGCTGGTTGCTCCTGTTCGTCTGCAAGCATTTGAGGCGGCTCGACCGGGGCGGTGGAAGCTGTAGACCTTGGCGCTGCATCCATCGACGGTGAAGCCGGAGCCTACAAACTGGTACTAGTCGTAACTATCGCGATGTCTCCCGAGTGGAGCATGTGGTGCCCGGGTGTCGGTTGTTGCCTGTTATGCTGCGGATGGTGTTGCGCAGCCGCTGCGGACGTCGCCGCCTGCTGCTGCTGATGCTGCTGGTTAAGTTTGCTCTCCTTTTTGATCCTTTGCTTCAAATGAACTTTGGCATGTCGTTTCTTTTCGTCGGACCTGGCGAACTTACGACCGCAAACGTCGCACGAGAACGGCTTCTCGCCGGTATGCGTGCGGATGTGTGTCGTCAAGTGGTCGGATCGGCTAAACGATCTCATGCAAATGCGGCACTGAAAAGGTTTTTGGCCGGTATGAATGCGAATGTGCCGGGTCAGTTCGTCCGATCGCGAGAACCGGCGATCACAGTTCTCCACAGGACACGCGTAGGGCCGCTCGTGCACTGGTGTTTTGCTGGGCCGATTCGGATACTTCCTCGGCTTCACAGGAACGAGCTTCAATGGCACTGGGCTCTGCTGGTACACCTGCGACAGTATTTCGTGTCCTTTGCTCGTCGAAGGGTTGTACTCAGCCAACTGCACCATGGGACTATACTGGGTCGTTGTCTGCTGAGTGGATTGCATGTGACTCGCGGGCTCGCTGTAGGACTCCTGCTTTGGTATGAGAGCACTTGCCGAGGCAGACGACGGAACAGCCACAACCACAGAGTGCTGCGTGCCCCCATATTCCGCGGGCGAGTCCAGCCACTGGTACTTTGGGGTGGAAGTCGGCAGCTGCTGGCCCCTGTATTGATGTAGGTCCTGGGATGACTGGGCTGATACAGCCACGGCTGCAGCTGATTGTAGGTCTAATGTGGGGAGGCAGGGGCCGCCATAGGCGGGTGGAGGTTGCTTAAGGATTATGTTTGGGCAGTCCATATTGATGTTGAGGCCGAGCAGCTCCACGTGCTGCGATCTTTCTTCCGAGTAAGCGTGCAGATGCGAGGAACTGCTGCTCGCTGTTGTTTGAGGTGAATAGTGCGCCTGCGATGAACTTTGAGGTCCTGGCCCTAAAAGGCCGAACATCGGCGGCTGGAACAGACTTTTGTCGGGGCTGGGAAGACACCAACTGCTCCCCAAGCCAGTTGAAGGCGGAGACATTTGGCCGGGCATTACACTCATTTGTTGTCCTGCGGACACCGCTAAGCCGCTCATTGCAGGATTACCTGTAGTAGTGAAAATTCCACGATATGATATTTTTCCGCTCTGGTGCTGTTGCGCCAATTGTAGGTGTTGGTTTTGATGTACGTGTAGGTGTTGCATCTGCTGGCCAGGATTATTTCCGTGGTGGTGCAAGGAATGATGGATATGTTGAGGGTGGTTCTGTGACTGGTGTGACTGATTCTGATGGCTGGTGTGATGAGCATGATGATTATGGCCACTGTGACTGCTATTGTGATTATTGATGTTGTGTTGTATGTTGTGTGTGTTGTTTGTGTGTTCGGCATTTTGATTATTATTGCTCGTGTGGTGTGGATACATTGTACAACTATTATTACTTGTTTCCTCTTTCACGATCAGCGTCGGCGTGCTGCGCTCTTCTTTTAATGGGCTGCACAGGCTGCGACAAGGACTTGACGTACTCTGCGGCTCCAACGAAAGCTCGTCCGACTCAATGGATCCTGCGAAGTAAAATAGACTAACGTGAACTACAATTCTATCTTCGATATACCATCTAGTAAAGAGTCGGCGGTTTGCTGAGCGTAGCAAATACTTAGAAGTAAGGATTCGATTATTTGAATTTTAAGTTTAGCTTCCATTTGAGTTTCAAGTAATACCGCAGGCATACCATGATTGTATTGGGGGTAAAAAACAATATCAAATAAGAGAAAACTATTATCTACAAATTCAATGCATCAAGCCTATCAACACTGTATGCATTTAATTGGATCGTTTGTGCAGTCAGTTTGATTTAGTATCCTGTGAACTTCTACAACAAACACAGACAATACGTCTTCCGCCCAAGGCTATAAAAGTCGGTGGCAGCCAAGTTTCGCGACTATTTAAGCATAACATGTTGTAATTTGCCAACGGCTGCCACTTTTTTCCGACACTTGTGACAAATGGTCATTATGTCCGATTTGTATCCCCGCGGAAAATTGCAGTCCACAAAAGCCGCGCCAAGCCAATACTACATAATGGCAACTGGCGTCTTGAACTCAAGTTTGGGAGCATAAATTGCGACCGAAGAAGACACTGGCAAACTGAACTAGATCCTAGCAGCATGCATAGCTTATTTGTAGATAGTCGATATTATCAAAAGATTATCTATTCCATCATTACCATTTCACGTTGCTGACCACTTTACACACTAATCGGTTCGCTTTGCGAAATTACATTGGTTGAGGAATAAATTGTTGCATAAATGCGAAACAAACGGTTGACAACTAATCTTGCAATTTGGACATTGCTGGCCGTTGGCATTAGAATAATGTTTCGTTTATATTGAGTCGAAATGCCTTGCTTGAAAACACGACACAGAGAGTCATAATTCGTTTAAGAATTGGCTAATAGTCTCCAATGCTTCATGAAAATTCATTGAATTGTAGCATTGAGTGTACCTCACTGATTATAAGAATCAATATTAATTCAAGGCGTTGTCTTTTTGTAGAAAAAGACTGCAGAAATAAATCTACGGTGGAATCAATTTTCGTATAATTCTATCAAATAGTGTTTGAAAAAAGTGATTTTCAAGCAGAAAATAAATGGTCTCGAAACGATTCAAATTAGTTCCATCTCTATAGTACAGACTAGATTGAAATCTATTTATTAGTTTCATTTTGATAATGTTGATACCGATAGTAATTTCATTGATTTTTAACATATATTTTTCAAACCGAAAAGTTATTCCTTTCTTGGAAGCTTATACATATTTATTTAAGTACAAGTCACTGCAATATACACTTGATATTGCTAAAAGTTAGCCTTGTGAAACATGAACGTGTACGTAGAAAAATTTTCATTCTAAAATTTCTCAAAGAATTACGCCTATCAAAAGTAAGTAAAGTAAACTAATGTAATTCTAACTCTAAATCGTACAAATTGTTTGATAGTATCTGTATCGTTGAATGGAATCCGTCTGCAAAAAAACCAGCTCCGAAGGATGTTAATTGTACAGGATGCGCCATCTTTTGTGTCGGTATGTAAATACTTGCTAACTTTGACATTTTTCAAACCGATTGATTCGATGAGACATGTTTTTGAAACGGCAATTCAGTACAATTTGAACCACGAATCGCTTCACACTGAAACAAGACGATGCGCCATGACACACTGCAAATCAAACAATTCAGTTTTTGCAACGAGAATTCCCTGGGCGTCTGATGTCAAAAAGAGGCGACATTGAGTGGCCACCCAGATCTCCAGATTTGGCTCTTTCGGTTTTCTTTTTGTGGGACTATTTGAAGAGCAAAGTATACGCCAGCAAGCCTCAGAGCATGACCGAGCTCAAGCCAAACATTCGTGTGGTGTAATTCACAGTTTTTCACCATTACATTCATGATTTGGTAGGAACAATCACCTGTTCTTCAGCTTATAGTTATGGTTAATGCATGGATCTATCAGTTTTGACAAGAAGAATGCTCGCCTACTTACCAGTTATCGGGGGTGGCTCTACCACTGTTGATGGGCCAAAAAACGTAGGTATATCACTGCTTGTTGTTACGGGTGTGTTCAGGTCACCAGTTTGTGCGTCTGAAATGCTTGCGGTGGCGGGTGAGCTTTCGTGGCCGGAACCTTCCCCGCTTGTTCCACTGGTATTTAGCAGGCTCAGATGCGACGCTGAAGATCTTACGCCGGAAACCGCCGTAATGGTAGTTGCCGAAATATGACTTCCACTTCTGGATAGCGGTTGATGCGACTGGCTTGTGCTAGTGCTGGACGAAGTAGTTCTATTCTGGCCACCGCTAATGTTGCCTGAGGTATTATTATTAATGATACTCGGGTTGTTATTGTTTAAAGTCAGATTGTGGTGCAGCAAAGTGGCTGCCGTTTGCGATGATAGTCCCGACGGTGTCAGGTGTGCGAAAGCCGATGCGGTGGTAGCGGACGAAGTAGTGCTGGTAGATTGAGCAGCAGTTTTGAAAAGGCAAGTGTCGAAACCAAGCACATTAAAATGTGCGGCTGCCGCGGATTCGGTTAGAAGGAATGCGTGATGTGGTGGAGCCACTAGTGTTTCAAGTCCTTCCATGATCATGGTCGCTGATGCTGTTCCAGGGGCAATGCCACCTGCAAAATGAACGAAAATAACAATGATGTTTGTTGCTTCGAATTATGCAAAATGAGAACTTTCAAAGCGATTAGTATCCAAAGTTAATAAGTTTTGCTTAAGAATAATAATGGAAAGTTGAAATTAAAATTTAAATGATGTTACAGAACAGATTGTTTACAGAGCTTGTTTATTATTTCTTATAGCACAGAATTGTTCTGCTCAGCGCATCAGATAACGAACGGTTAACCTATCAATCACACAGCAATTTCAATCAAAACATTACATACATATACATACATTCAGTGTTGTCAGAAAATCCCTAGCTTTCTTTTCTACAGCTAGCATAAAAATTCCTACTTTTGGCTACGCATATCTAACTAGTAAAAATGCAAATATATTAGTGCCAAATAAAAATGTATAAACATAAATAATTTAATTTATAAATGCAATACAATTACACTACTTAATTTATTTAAATCATAATTTTGAAATTAAAAACTACCCATATTTATATCCTTTACTGGATGGTTCTCGTTATCCCGGAGGTTCTAGTGCCGCCCTTATCTTCTGTGGTATCACAATGGCCCTATCGTGGCCTAAGTGAGCCACCTGTGGACAAAGGAAGCTGCCATTACAATCAACCAACCTATATCCTTTACTAGGAGAATGCTTCACTAGTGGATTGCTCATCTAATAAAGTTCATATTTTTACAATGAAATTGTTTGACAAAGTTAAAATAGAACGCGCAAAAATCGTCTGGATTCTTCGTGAAAATTGCATTTTTGAAGTCTGTTCAGAGTGGAATAGCTTGTTAAATGTATTAATAAAAGCTAAAACATATTGTACGGGCTCCATTCAAGCTTTGCTAAGTATATGAATCGTTTAATCCATTCAAAATAGTTTGATCGTTACGATTTTTATCTTCAATGCAAGCTTAAAAGAAAACTGGCTTTTCTACTGCTCCAGAACTCTGTCAACTGCATTAACGCTAATCAGCAAGTTCTACTTGGATTTATACGCGTATGCTTATCTATTTACATGTTCCCCTAGATACCACCTTTGAAAATTTACTGCCAGTTAGGATTTCTTGTAAAAGTATGCATACAAGGAGTGCATAAGAGCTTCAACGCTTTTCGCCTATGCATCAGTAGCGCGACTTGCGATTAAGTGTGTGGAAATTCTAACAATTACACAAAACGAAATAGTGAATCTACTAATAATTATGACAAACAGTGTTGCTGATCGAAACGCGACTGTACATACGTAGAAACATATCTAATTTAAGCGCCCCCCCCCCCTCGTTGAAAAACCAATAACGAACCACAGTAAAGAGATGAGTGGTTCATTCAAGGATCTACTATCTTTGTTTGATTTCAGATAAGGGTTCGAAGAATTAGAGCTTGCAACAAATTTGCTTAGAGTATCCAGTAGACGTCGCGGCTATGCTGATTGATAAGCCTACATGGCTCCTGTTTTCCCTTCTGTAGGGACAAATCCTTTCGTTTGAGAACACTGCATCCATATACATACTATCTATCGTTATTACCAAACACACATTGAACTCTATTAAACATCAAGAAAATTATCATTAGGAATATAGGTAAATTCTTAAAATATTTCAAAGTGAAAACAGTTGAAAACAGGCGAATAGCGAGCAGAAACAAGGGCGTGGTCAAGAATGTTATTGGAAAATCCAACTAAAAATTTGATTTTTCACCTCGAACCACCAAAAATACGCACGACCACCCCCAAGCTCGTGCTCGTTGCTCGTGCGTGGATGGGGTCTATCATGTCTTTTCTTGGCATTCATCCCATCCATCCAACAAGCCGGCGTGATAAACTGGACCCGAACATCCCTACTAAACGCAACACAACAAGAAGTCAGCGACTAAGTAGCCACCATGGCAATATATATGGAAAGACACACACATGAGGAGGCCAAGTGTCAATTGTTTGAAATTCGATTAATTCGAATTACTGTACTTAAATGTTTTTTGATTGTGTCGTGTAGATCCGCACATAGGAATGATTAAATAATGGAAATAGGACGTTGCAGCCAACTTCGCTGTCAATTATTATTTTTTGTTAATTTTTCTGCTATTGATCTTGCATCGTGTTTTGAAGAAAATAGCGCTGAGGGTGCTTATTCAATAATAAATTCTATAGGAAATGATGAACGGATGACTGGTTGAGCACTATTACAAATTGTGCCGATAATACATCTTGGACGCCTTTTAATTGTGCTGAAAAGTTGTTAATAATTGCAAAAGCAATGTCTCAATGCCAATAGTTTTATTGTATTACACGTTTTATGATGCGGTCTTTGATCAACAATTGTTGCTTATGCGCTACAAAATGCTATCCATCCACCGATATACTTTCGGCCTCGCCAACTCTCCGAACTAACACACTTTAAGGATGACACAGCCCGTCCCTTTCGGACGCTGAGCTACATTGCATGAAAGCGTGTGTCTTAAGACACACGCTTTCATGCAATTTAGCTCGGTTGCATTTCACTTCAATGTTTTCATTTTTCACAAAAGGGGAAAATATGGCCGATGATTTTTATCTGTTCTAAAGCTTTTATAAACCCATTATAGGATAGTTTCTTCATTGTGACTTTAATAAGTAAGTTATAAGCCTTTATACTTATAAAGCTCTTGTTCAAGATTGTTACAAGTATAAAGTGAGACAAATGTCAAAACTGAGCACAAATTACTCTTGGGAAAAGCTATTATAAGATTATTATTAGAACTACAATCAGTAGGTTCTATTCAAGAGCATTATTAGGGCATTATACAACCTGGCTCTTGGCGAAATCATGTTCAAGTAACAATAGGAACCAAGTCTTAAAATTGCCAAATTAGAAGACATTATAAGCCTCTACTCTTAGAAATAACCTTAATAATCATTTTATACGAAATGTTTTTTATTCGAAGCTGTAATACGAGCTTTATAAGAATATTGCTTCTTTATCCAAGACTAAAATGTTTGTTGGGTTACTACTTATAAAATATTTAGCTCACAATTTTGTTGAGAAGTTTTTATCAATGATTGTTAATCGAAAATACATGTGAATATAACCGATTGGGTTAGTCGATAAATCGCCTTTTTTCTTCATGATCATATACTTGTATATAGATCAACAATTGCTGTTGAAAATGTTTCTAAATCCGCTGTGCTGTTTTTTGTTTGTTTATTTCTTGCTCCAAGTTTAGGTTTTTGAACTGAAGTTATGATCATTCCACAGCGAAAAGTTATGGTTTTAGGACAGCGTTTATCTAAACCTCAAAGGCCTCCGAAATTTTTCTACTCCGATCCTTGGCACTCCACACTGCGTTACCAATCAAATCATGATATTACACTTTTCGGACAGTTGTTTCTTGGTTCTTAACGTAACGAAAACATGAAAATACTATTTGCTTGATGGAACATATCCAGACTTTGCACAATTTTCAAACTATTGAAGGATTCGTGGGATGGATACAACTTTTGCTCGGAAAAACATAACGAGCTGCTATCGATGATCTTGAAAGTGTCCGTGTTGAAAGCGTTTATTTATAATCTGCCACAACACGGACAGCATTTTGAATATTGACGTGTTATATGAAAAGGCCATGTGTGCAATAAGCGCTTAATAAAATATTCCTGAATAATAAGTGTTCATGATAACATCTTTACGAAACCTTATATAATTGATGGCGTTTTGAACAATGTACTCCTGCGAAAAGGCTGATATTCAAATAAAAATGACACTTGTTATGCAATCACGAACCTATACAGCCTTCTCTTCAAATTTATGCATTTTATCGTCGATTTGTACAAAGCGGATGCAAAGTACACTCATTCCGCTGTAGAGACGTTGTGGAGCATATTTTTGATTAATTGCTTTTATCAGTCGAAATGTGAGTATGTGTGTTTAAAGACGATAAGCGAAAACATGCGAATAGCATAGAGATAAATTTAAACTAAGCAGTCGAGCGCATCAGATATACATATGTATGTAGCTTCACATTCGACAGCTATCGCGGTCTGTTTTCATTCCTTCATAAATTCACACTGCTTTTGGGTTTTTTGTTAGACACGAGCGAAATTTGCATTAGCAAATGATTTTATAAAGTGTAAAGCATGTTGGTTAGATTTTGTGCATAGGCAGTGTGTAAATTAGTCGGCAGGTTAAAATATTTATGGGTTTAGTACTCACACTTCCGATTTATGAACAAACTGAACTACGGAGCGATTCGTCAGCCAGATGCACCATTTAATAATGTAAAATATACTGGCTGAGAATTTTAACAAACGAAACATTGAAACGAAAACAAATAAACACGCAAAATTATTTAAGCGCGAGTTTCACAGATCATTCGGAAGTCGATCAGCAGAACATTGTTAAGTGGTGGAAAATTAGATGGCAATTATCTTTCGTTGGAATGCAGCTTCGCTTGTGGTCTCCACGAAACTCAGATCAGTCTTCAATGGCCAATTTTTGTTTTGAGTGGCAATGAAAACTTCCATCGAGTTTACGCACAACTTTAGTGTCAATGCATCAGACCGCATGTGTATTTTAACAGGGCATACTTTTCCTTTCATCACGCCTCACATTATTTTATACAAACTTCTTGCCGACTCCTTGGTGCTGGACCAAACTATTGCGAAGGACCTACGTAGACTCCCGTCAAATGACGGCATTCTGAGGAGCTACGGGCGTACAATCGAAGGATATGCAGGACATTCAAACGCACCAAAACATATTAGTATCAAACCATCAAATTAAAATATACATATATGTATCTACATCGCGGAAACAATCGGCTAGAGTAAACAGCGAAATGTTGCCTTTCGTACCTGGATACGCTCCGAGAATACAGGTAATTTTTAGCTTTGGCGGGCGAGGATGCCGACGGTTTCCTGCGTACTAAAATTCAGTGCGTGATGTGGTGTAAACGCACAATTTTTAGTTTTTCAACACCAGATAAATTCTTGTACGATTCACTTTAGACATTTCACGAAAACGACCGCGCGTTCTTGCAATAATAAATTGTGGGTGAACCGTTCAACAGCTTCGCTGCCGTTTGCGCGTCCTTTTCCACGGACAAGTCCACTTGTAGGCGGCGGGTGGGAGTTCGTTCCACTGCTGCACGAAAAATCTCAGCACTAACAATTTCGGCGAACTAGCATCCGTGCGATGGATTTACCATTTTTAAAACACTTTGCGCGTAATTTTTTTCACTGGGCAAGTTTTCGGATGCAATCAAACGATGATTGGCTTTCAAGTAGGGAGGCTCTGATGATTCTCTTGCAGAGCTCACTAGATTCAAGTGCCACTCTTTGAACGCCGCGCGAGACGAGAACTGCCAACCGACGCGATTGCTCGAATACAACTGAAATACGAGGTTGGCGTTCGATTCATTTTTATGAATGAAAGTCTTGAGCAAGTGGCGTACGTTGGACGTCATCGTAAGAAAATACGAACGGCGGCCGGGCGGCATGTACTCGCGGGATTTGTTTAGCTGTGTTCAGGAAGGCCCCCTTCGGCCGAGTGCGGGGCAGCGGGGGCAGAAGCCAAAAAGCCTTGCGACGCGTCACAGGACCCCGTTCCATTCTCGGAGGATTTCTCCAACGTACATGGAGCAAGAGCTCGCCGGGAGGGTCGGTGCAAGGGGCCTGCCGTGCTGTGGCGTCCCAATCGAAGTGCTCGAAAATCGATATGAACCTGCCCCACGTCGGGGGGCAAGCGAGTGAGCGGCTTGTTGTTCCGGCAAATGGGAGGCGCGCAAGCGCATTCAACCAATCAGAGTGGCCGTCGTGGAGCGCTGGCATGCGAAAAGCCAGCTAGGTGCGGGGAAGCGCGAAGCGGATGCCGGAAAAGCTTATGGCGAAGGAGAGCAAGTGTGCGTGCGGCAAGCCTAGCACGAGGCATTTCATTCATGCAATCAAAGGCCCGTTGTTACGCTGCTGCCCCCTCCGCGGCGACCGTAGCTTGGAGCCAGCTCCGAAATGTGGAGCCCACGCGCGACTCATGTGGCACGCGTCTTGGCGACTATTACGCGCTCGCATGTTTCAAGAACGTCGTGTCGGTAGCTGCCTGCCAATAACTTGTATCGGAAACAACCACTGTGTGCCCTCGTGAGGCGCTCGTCTGCTATGAAATGTTGGGCATCGTTTGGAGATGTATCTCGCCTGACGTGACCTCACACGGGTACCAGTTTTGGAGCCGCATCTTATCGCCCGGCTGCAAACCAATCTCCCGGGTTGGCTGGCTTGTAAACTGGGTTCACCATGTGTCATGCCACTATAGATAGGTTCCCGAGGTTAATGAGGTTTTCAGGGCTTTTTTCAGGAACCTCACCGAACTTTTTCTGATCGGCGGCAAGCTTTTCCGACCGCAGTAATTTCCCACAACGATTTTTGCATCTTCGATTGACACACAGCCACACGCTTATGTATATCGTTTTATTGGCTTGGGTGTGATTGTTCAGCTTCCACTCAGGTGGATTCGAGGCAAAAAGTATCGCGACGGCCACATGTGTGCAATAATCCCTGTAAAATACTTGTACGACGACTTGTGCTTGAGCCCCTCAGGTTAGCTGTGTGTGAGAAGTAGTTTACGTCGTCATCACTTTGTCTTGTATGGTGCAACAGGTATAAATGATAAGTGCCAGATGTTAGTTTGTCTAAGGAAAAGCCTAGGAAAACTTCAAGTATTTTTATGGGATGAATTATTTTCAGATCGGCTGAGATTCAAATAGTGCAACGGTAGCAATTAGAACGTTTTAGGTGCGTTTGATAAGGAGTTACGGCACGCAATCGGTCAGCCGCCAGTTGCTGATCGCGAAGCTAGCACATTATCTAAGTGCAATCTCGATCAATCAGAAACATCTGTTTGTATGTCTCCACAAAGACGCGAATATAATGTAGTAATAAATTACAGGTCACTCGTTAGTGATATGCTACCTCCACGAAAACTGACGCAAACGGTTGCAAAATCAGTTTTAAGATGTCCATGTGCTCTAATTATTTGCATTTTAGCAGACACTTTAGTGGAACATGATAAAGTGAAACATCGCAATAGCAATAAAAATAAAGGAGCATGTTTTGAGGTCACACAGACACAAAAGAATCTCCCTTGCAATCGATCAAATCTATATCAGATATACATATGTGAGTCAGCGGCCAGGAACAATAACATAACAATTCCAAACATATCCACACCACGCAACTATAGAAACATGTGACGCTGGACGGCACGAAAAACTGAAAGCTACGTCATTCTCCAAACATTTTCATCAACAACACTACAAACCACACCTTATCACAATAATACACTTTAGCGCGAATCAACTAAATACCGACGATTTCAATATAGGTAGGTACGTGCAGATGATGGCCAAAATAAGCTAATTAAAATTGTGTGAATATTTTTAGCTGTGCGTCTTCGCCGATCTACCTACAATAGAAAGCTTACTCAGCGACACACGTAGGCATATCAGCCAGCAGGATTAGACAGCAAATTCTATTTTTATACATTCTAATTCCAAATTTAGTGGTTCTAAATAAGTTGGTATGAAGCGAAAGCTATTTTCGCATCCGTCTATATTTATAAATTCTGTTCACTCTCTGCTTGAAACGCGCTCCTTCGCGACTCCGTAGTTCTGTAATCTTCTTAAATTGCACCTCCTGCGCCGGAGAGATCAGACTTTCCGCCAAGAGTGATGCATTGGAATTGTTTATGTTAGAGCAGGATTCGCAAGCAGTTCGTGAAAAACAAACATCTAACAATGAAAATGATTAAGACCTAATAGTATGCTCCTAAAATTGTTGTGAGCGCCGAAGCGTAGAAACATTACCATTCAGGATAGACTTTCGGTTTCGGACTTTAGGCTTCTTTCTTGCACCACAGATTTATTTTAGTAAATTTGATTTTTATCTATCCAAAAAGCTAAATTTTAGAGTTACGGAAAATGCGCCAAATAACTCGATCGCCACTAATATCAAAAGTGACAATTGACACACACGCGCACATCAGCACACTAGGAGCAGCGTTCTCTACAATGTTTTTGACTGGCTAAGGGAGGGAAGCGCGCAAATATTTAAACTTGAAATATACAAAAATGCAAACACAACATTTAGAGAATCGAGATCAGGCGAAGATTTATTCAAAACTGATATCTACATCTCAAATGTGGAGGACGATTTGATCAACCAGAGCAAATGTAAGCACATAACTAATATATCTACTCAAGATGAGTTTGGAAGCGCCGCAATAATAGATACACGCGTTGACATTTATAACAGATCGATCAGAACAGAGATAGCAGTAACATTTCCTTCAATTTTAATGCAGTGTTTTGAAAAATAAATTTATCAAAGGAACGGCATACCTACCTACTTTTTGCAAGACTACTTACATATTTAATAAGACACAAAATTATGTAAATCAAATATGAATAGCCCAGATTCCCGTCTACGATGAAATCATCAGGATCCTGCATAAAAAATGCAGGATCATTTGAGGAAGCCATTGCTGATAAACTCAAATTGCTAACAAATTCAAAACCGATTTCCCTTGCGTTAAATTATGAAAAAATCTGCAAAGCCTTCACATTTAAGATTCAGTCAGCTAATTAATGTTGGCTAACACTCAATGCTTCCGATGGTTCAAACAATCACTGCTCCACGAAGATCGTGTTGAGTTCACCGCCTTGAATATGCGTCACGGGCAAGAAACAGTAGCTACTCCGTAACGCACCTATTATTTTATTTTCAGGAAGAGCCATTTTCAATTGCTGCTTGGAACAAACTGGTGATTTCCCAAAAAGTCCGCATGGATTTTTCATTCACGAATCATCGCTGAACAAATTGCTAGATTTTTTCACTCCGCAAACATCGCCAAATCTAGAATCAGCACGAGCCAAGGCGGGTGGGGGAGGATAGGAATCGAATCATCAAAAACGTGAGGAAAACCTGTTTCGAGTGTTTTCATACTCCAAACATTTCGCTCCTTGTGCATCTTTGTCACGCCGTCAAGCGGCTGAAGTCTAAGTCTGGTCTTTTAAATACACCCGCGAAAATTGGCTGACGTCATGAAAGTTAAGAGCTAGCCAGTTTTTTCTTCAGTCTTCTCACATGTACCATTAGCATGTACAAATATATTACATGTATTTCATTTGCTGATGGCTATAGTATTTTTAATAAGCGTGTTATGATGTTTACCACAAACATGGTACGCAGGATTTCAGAATAGTTGCGTGTTTATTCCGCGTAAAATCTTCCGGACCAAACAGTCCTAAACAATTTCCAAGGCACTCATTTTCGTATGGTGAAGACTTGGTAGTGAGTATCCCAAAAGTCGTGTTGAATGCATCGTCCCTTTGCGGTCCTCCTGTCTTATTTATTGGATCAGCCTTTCATTATTCTCCGGATTGACCATTCACTTTGATAACTTTCGCCAGAATGCAGTTATCCGTGGTTTGTTTCCGTGTCGCTGCTTGATTATCATCAAGATCGCGATTTAAATAGCTAGATTCCAAACCAACATTTCTTCCTCGTCAGGAGTAGTAGTTGCAGGGTTTATTCATTAAGCTCACAGAAAATCTTTCATCCATTTAGATATGCCGCGAGCGTTTTTGAATGCTCTATGACCAAGCCTGTATAAATTTAAACGCTGCTTTGTTCTAACGAATCATTTGAAGTTGGTGTGAAAAATATGCACAATCACAGTTAGATTATCATGTAAGTACGTATCGTTATCTGCTGCCATGCTCCCGTCTATCTTTTGGATATGACGTAGGACACGGCAGCCGCTTCAATGCAATCACCAAGTATTATTGCATAGTTCTGTCCTGATTTACGTCACTTGGCCGTAGCGCTGAGCGATGTTCTATTTCCGAAAATATTGTATCAACTTTGCTATCGATCCAGGCGTTGAAACATCGAGAAGATAAAATACGCTCGTCAAGGTCGGTGTATCCAGCAACCTTTGCTATACATACCCCCGCCATTGGATTGTGTGCCGTGACGTCAACATTCATTCAACAGAAAAGGATATAGAAGCACCCAATTCACGACTTCAGGGCAGTCACCTACACCATTGATACGACCAAGCACCGTTCCCATTACTACCTGTTGCCTGGGCGACTCATTTCAAATCATACAGGGAAGCATATTGCCTGGCAAGGATCAAGGGTGAATCGGAACAGGAGTGTGCTGCCACGGCGCATGGCCCATCCGCGTAACACTGGGGGTGTCGCGAGAATTGCCGTGCATGCAAGCATTTATTGATTTTCTCGCAGTCAATGAGCTGCCGAGCGGAAAAAAACTTCCCGAAGGAGGAGTACGTGGACGGATGCTTCCCCGCAATTTCAAACTTGGACTTGACCTAGCTACTCCAGCGTTTTAGATAAGAGCCAAGTATATAGGAGCTCATTCATGGATCCGACCGATAGTACAGGGGAGGCGGATGAAAGTTCCCGCGAACGGAGCTTGTGAACTTGAAAGTCTGTAGGATATTCCGTTAATTTCAACATATTGTTGAATGCATGCGGCAAGTGCTTGCTCAGCATTGTTGCGTTTAAATAATCATCAAATCGCACCAAAGATCAAGATTCCATCTACATACCTTCAATATGAAAGAGCGGGGCAAAATAAGCCACGCTTGGATGTTAATGCGTGCAGAAAAACTCGACATTGTCTTTATGATGATTTTGTATCCCTTCTTCGCCGAAGAAAATATATTTTTTGATATGTTTTGTTGATTTTGTTGCTATTTAATTTCATTTTGAAGCATCCCCTGCGAACGATCGATCGTCTTGCATTTTATATTTCTTTTATTTCAATTTATTTTATTGCACAAAATCGAACGATTGTTGCTTCGAAATGCATTCGCATAGTAATTAGGCCGCGATTTACTCTACTGAAATTATAACACAAATAATCAATAAAAGACTTACTAAAACAGATAAAATTAATTCGACCAAATTCATTTACTAATATAAGTAATATACATAGCTAAGTTGTAAAACCTGTTGCACTAGTTTGCCAAAGCAGTTCTAATCAATTATTTAAATTCAAAATTAACGAAAAAAAATATATTTGGCGAGATATAAGGCAAAATAAAACAAAAATTTTTTTTTAGTGCGTAATCAATTTTGAAGGGAAACAAAGTGGCAAAGAAGCATTGACTGATTTTCTTTCGTGCGTATCAACACCGAGGCTGAGCTGATGTTACCTCGGCAGAGTTGATTGCTCAAATTCAAATACGTGCGTAGATTAGACGCAGACATTTTCCTAGAAGCTCGGAAGAAAGGAAACATTTGTATATTAGAAATTGCTGAAGTGCTGTTGAACTTGAAACGGAGCTGTTGTGAACTTTTAATAACTGGAGCTTGATCCAAGAATCTAACTAACTACTCCGCGAATTTAGGGGTGCAACGATCATACGACGATAGACTGGACGGGAGGCTGATCAATGTTGACTATTCTACAGCGACCAGCAAACACTTCATCGACGCAATGCCAACAATATTCCGCGAAGAGGCTCATCCAAAAATAGTAATTTTTCAGATGATTGTGATACCTACACTAATAATAGCGTGGGAGCGAGCAGCGCCGGCTCGACCTCACCTTCCCTTTTCCAATCGCCCCGCCGATCATTTATATTTAGCTTACATATGTACATATATTACGAAAATAATCATCCTAGCCACAATGCTGACACGCTTCCCCTCTGACATAGGATTTAAAAATAGGACGGTCAGCAGTCGGCGATGGATCTAGCGTGCTTACGCTAGACAACCGCGCTGTATTCCCGTTCATCGCGCCACCACCGCCGAGAATCCTGAGCACATGGCCCACGATCCGCTGTAGTCGCAGCTGATGACGTCGGTTCCGCCAGGGAGATTCCTAATCGGTCCACAAAAGTAGCGCTGCCCACCTCCACGCCGGTCATTCGGGTGGGCTAAGTTCTGAGTGTATTACCAAGATGATCTGCAGCGGCGTCTCATTATAAAGCGGATCCCATATGAGCATTCGAACAGTTGGCGGATACCATCCAGCAACCCCTCGCGCTCGCCAGTAACTCGACCAGGAGTCGGTGGTCGTGGGTCGCAGCAGCACGCGTCAAGCGTCCATCCGCAAAACGACGCGGAGGATTTGGCCGTTGGCGTGGCGCGAAGGCGAGGGCGAAGCGCCAGTGCAGCGACAAGTGCAATGGCGAGCAGCGACCTGCGGCGGAACCAGGCCAGTGCCAAAGGATGCTCCTACACGCTATACCCAGTCCGAGCATATATGCCGTACGGTTGCATAGTGCGATTCAGCCCAGCCGATCTTGCTATTGATCCGATTAGGAAGTCGCGCGCCCAACGACCGCCAAAGAGGATGAAATAAGCAAGCGGTGGAATTACTTGACTGCGAGTGTAACGGTAGGCGTAATCTTTTAACAGCGCTATTTCAGATTTGGCGCCCTCACCGTACGCACCACGCTTGTTGACAGACGCGACGATGGTAGCCACTGTGGCACGGGCCATCCGCGTGCCTGATGCCATATGATTAGCGGCTGACGTCACAATGGAGCTCTGTTGGCGCTGCACAAGTACGTCACGAATGTACGCCTATTACAAGCACGCAATGTACCACTAATTAGCGCGGGTCGATGGCGCTAGGCAGCCGCGCGAGCGTGGGAACCGTTGCTCCAATTGTAAGCCCAATAATAGATTGACATCCGAAATACTGTTGCGGCTGATAACCGCTGAATACGCTCAAGAAGGGGTGGAAAGAGACTGCACACACAGGTGGTGGTGGTGGCGGCACTTGAGGCAGGGGTGTGCCGGTGTAGCATGCACTACGAATCAAATTAGTCAAATTAGAATATGATGCGTTCGATTGATCATGAACAAGAAATCCGAAAGAATATTTTGAGAGTTTATCAATTGGCGAATTCGCGGACAGTCGATTTATTGCTTTAGCTCCAAGCAACAAGGAATAGGTAGATATGCATCTACTTAGTAAATGAGATATGCTTGCTACTCGGTTACTCGAAGGGTCGAAAATTATCGAAATATGTATAGCACCTACACAGACGAGGCAAAACGGAAAACCTTGCGGGGTTTCCGTGAACGATTCCAAAACAAATGATATATGTATATTTTTAACTTGCCAGTTTCCAGTGGGAAGTTTTTGTAATGGAGGCCGTTTTTGCGAATCCCAAATTTTGACAGATCTCCACGTTTTGGGGTCACTAGAATCCAAATCTATCGTTTTTAGAGAGATGCTGTGTGTGTGTATGTACGTATGTATGTGCGTTCTTCATTATTTTTCGTCTCGATTATCTCAAGAACCGAGGACGATATTGACGCTCGACCGTAACTTACGTACGTAACTTATAATTGAGTGGGTTTTCAGCAAAATCGGTCCAACAGTTTTTTTTGATTGATTGTTTGATTTTTTCGAATGAAAAAACGACTGAAACTAGCTTAATTTTGAAACTGATGAAACGCACTATTTATTTGTGCAGATTCCCAATAAGTTCATAGCAAAATTTTTAATATTGTGTGTTTTAGCAAAATTTTGATCAATTGTTGTAAAAAATGTTATAACGAAAAGATATAGGTAAACAAAAAAAAGATTAATTTATAGAATTCCAAACGTATTATCAGGTTTGGAAGAATGGCAATAGTAACGCTAGTGCAGTTAATAATTGGATATTGTTATAAAAAAGTTAATAATTAATAATAAAAACAAATCATTGTTTCTTTATTCACCCCACTGGGAAGTTTAACGTGTCGATCTTAAGGGTCGCATTTAGACCATTTTTAAAATTTTTGCTATCATTGCGCATAGATTAATTGCCAATTTGCAAAACTACTTGAAGATCAATCATTACATAAGCATGTGAGCGACATATGTAGATAGGCATATGCATATACAGAGCCGGTAAAAAAATAGCACCGCTGACAGTAGTTTGGCTAATTAAAAATAAACACCAGGTGGAAAAATTTGTGTACATTGCACTAATTTTAATCTAATAGTTATGGTTTTACAAAAACTATCTAATTTTGCCTAGTTTTTTAGCTTTTAAATGACACAATTGAATTTTAGTGCTGTATTTTTAGCGCTCATTTTCTAAGTTATATTGCAAAAAATTGAAATAATTTCCAAAACAATAAATAAATTTTGTGTACTTATCCTAAACACCTTCTTTTGAGTTTAATATGTTTATTGATGTGTCTAAAAGTTGATTGTATGGATTAATTCCATGTTTGTGACCCAAAAAAATTTGCTTCTTGCCACGGTGCTATATTTTACCGCAGCTGTATTGTATGCACATGCATGGACTGTCATAATTTGTTTATTATATGCACTTTATGGTTGATTTTGATTTATCATTGAACATGTTTCGGCAGAGACCATCAACCAACTTCATTAAACCACAAAATCCCAACAAACTATGCAATGAAAAACAATTACCTACACATATGTTTCAACGAATGCACTCGATACTGTTTCATATTTCAGTGAGAGCACATATGTAGCTTACACAAACAATTTTTGGGCCAAAATAAGAATGAAGATTCGCCGAGATACCATACGTATTTTTTGTTTAAAGATGGCCAGTATAAGTGAGTGATTTGCAGCACCTTATCGATGCTTTGTAGTTGTTTAAAACGTACCTATACGAAAGTGGACATGCCAAGAACTTTGTTTCTTAACTTGAGGTACACTTGTGGCATTGGAAAACAAGAACAAATAAACAGGTGTTAACATGTCTCAGAGATGTTGTGGCCGTCAGTCAAACGTTAAGACAAAGACCTTACCAAATATTCAAGACTGCCCTGTGTGGGCGTAAGTTCAGTCCGAATGATTCTATCGAACATCTGGCGTCTTGGGCCATCAGCATATGTAGGTTTGTTCGAAATCAGGCGATTCCGCGTCTAAAACGCTGGGAGCATTCATAAAACCCGGTGCGCTCAAGCTTACCTTCGAGACAACCCTTTCGAAGAGCAATTGAAGATTGCTTTCCTTTCGAAACAGTGAATCTGAGTACTTCTCGCTGCATGGAAGCAAAACTGATCATCGCGGGCATCAGAAGTAGCAGAAATAATCGTCAATGAAATCTTTAAAGTTAGTTGGATGTCGGTTTTCGTCTACCAGAAAAACATGAAGCAGGGCTCAGGTAGATTTGAATTTACATACTTGTGGAAGGTGGTCTTGCATGAATATCTAAATACCAGCTCGGCTGAGAAATGTGCTGTGCTCGCACTAGTATAGGCAGCGTGTGGAGCCGTTGATAGATTAGGCTCGGCTTGCTGTGGTTTGGTGACTTACCGCGTTTCATGAATGAAACTCGACGTGTTCAATGGCGGCGGCCTACAATATCTGGAAACTCTGGGTAGTTTGTATAGGCATAAGCGCATTCACAGGGTCGTTAAACCATTTCAAGCACCACGCAGCTATTAAAGCAACTGTGACTTTCGCAGACATGTAGTTCGTGACGTAGGGTCCTAAAATATATACGAGTATGTATCCAAGCGTCTTGTGTTAAATAGTAGACAGAGGCTCCACTTGCCATGAATGAAACTATAAAGAGTACAGAAAGAAACGGTTGTGATCATAGCCATATGCTCGGCTGGTATAACCAGTTTGCAAGCGATGTCAGCAACAAGCGTGGGCACACAGGCCTTTGATATTTTCCTAGCTCATAGCGATTTTTACCTTGGAAGCGCGCTGCAACCAGGTATTCAAATTTATGAATGGAAAGCTCGAGTTCAGGCGAAACTTTGGAGCATACATAGAACAGTCAAAAACATATTCTTCGACACTAGTTTAAAATTAGGACCAACACTGACACTATTCCATTCAACATTGGACGTTTCATTCATATGCGCTCATATGCTAAAAGAAACATTTGATTGAAACTTCGAATGTAAGTTGCAACAGTTTCACATAGCGACCTTCACCATTTGGAAATCTTGTTCCCAATCGAGACTCCTATGGAAGCGTTTACGCTTGTAATTTCTACCACACATTAGTACGTGTTCGTAAATGACACCCGAAAACGAGTAACTCCGATCTGCATAATTCAGATGATGTACTTTAGTGTGTAGTAGTATTTCTATCACGAATGAATTGCGGTTACTAATTAGACTCGCCTCCATAGTATCTGTCGCAATTTAATAGTTTATGCAACGGCCGGTCCCCTCAAAGAAGCTGCAATATGTCAGAATACAACCTACTCGTGTTGCTTACTATAAAATATTGCCAATCATGTGATGTGAGCTGAAACCTAGCGTTATTGGCACCGATCCAATATTTACTTACACGCAAGGTTATCCAATTAGAAATTCATGATTCAACCAAATTCGGAATAAACTCAAAAACGTATCGTCGTTGTGAAAGATTATGGAAAAATCAGGCAAAACGCTTTTTCGACACTTCATCCTGTTGAAATTCGGGGTGGCTAGCAATTGTGGAAGATTCGATCCGTCTACTCTGTGTACAAATATAACGCAGAATTTTATTTTAATTTTTAATTTTTTTTATTTATTCTTCAAAATCAATTACATCCCCTGCAACATAATTCTCTTTCGGCTCAAATGCACTTATGCCAACGGTTTTTCTATTCATCAAAACACTTGGAGAAGTCTTCCTTCAGTATGGCCATCAATACCTTCTTCGATTCGGCTTCAATCTCTTCTATCGTGTCAAAACGGTGTCCCTGGAGCGGTCTCTTAAGCTTCGCGAATAGCCAAAAGTCACACGCTGCTAAATCAGGCAAAACCGGTGGTTGCGGAACGATATGGGTGGTTTTTTGGCGAAATGGTACCGAAGAACGAGTGCATGTGAGATGGTGCATTATCATGGTAGAAAAACCAAGAATTGTCTCTCCATAAATCCGGTCTTTTGAGACGCACAGCTTCACGCAAACGACGCATGACACTCAAATAGTACTCCTTGTTGACAGTTTGACCGGTTGGAAGGAATTCATAATGCGCCATACCGCGATAATCGAAAAAAATGTCAACATGACCTTGATTTTTGAGCGACTTTGGCGCGATCTTTTCGGTCTTGTCTCACCTTTGGCACGATGTTCGCTTGATTGATCGGTTTTTTACGGGTCGTAAGTCTCATCTCCCGTAATCATGCATTTCAGCTTATCCTGATAGTCAGAAAGCATCAATTCACACACTTCAACGCGTTGCTGTTTTTCCATAAAATTGAGCATTTTTGGCAGCAATCGCGATTTGACTCTTCTAAGGCACAAATTAACTTTTAAAATAGTATTGACTGACCCATTTGAAATTCCAACAGCATTAGTAAGCTCTCTAGTAGTCAATCAACGATTTTACAGCACCAATTCTTTGATTTGCGTGACGTGATGTTCTTGGTCGTCTTTGATGTGGGTCGTCTTGAACGCCTTCACGATCCGCGTTCGACATTTTATGCCATTCATACACTTGTGTTTTAGACATGGACTGCTCACCGAAGGTCCTTTGCAACATCTGGGCGTTTTAGCAGCAGAAATTTCATTCCGAACACAAAATTTCATCGAACTTCTTTGTTGAATAATTTCGGAGATGGTAAAAATCGAAAAGAATAACTTTCAACTAATGAAGTTACTGTCGTGAAATTGGACACAGATGTCAATGACATTCGTTACAACTTAAAAATAAATATTTGCCCCTATCAACAACCCCGCAAAATTTAAATTGAAAATTCCGCGTCATATTTGTACACAGTAGTATTTTGAACAGGATGCGAATTGCGTTGAAAATGTAGACTCAACACCAAGTGTGCACTTGCATTGTAAGCTAGTGGTGCACAGGTACTCTCGAAAATTAGCTGTTTTTCTATTTTGCACGTCCATCGGAAACAGTAGTCCTTGCAATGCTTGTGGACTTCTTCAGTTTAGTTACTTCATCAAGATCTTGATGAAGTTGGTTTACTCGCCACCATAAATAGCTCGTATCCTTGGAAAAATTAACTACAAGATGCACTAAATATAAGTTGCAGAAGCATTATCTACCTACCATTTATATGTGACTTTTATGCAGTTTAAAAGAGGCAATCCTTAGCCAAATAAAACGTTTGAAATTGCTAACTTTACGATTTTAATTTTTTGTAAAAATACCCTTCTTACAAATACAGTTTTCAAAAGTAACATTTTCAAAGCTATACAACAGATTTATCGTGGACTATCCTGAAAACACATTACCTTTACACCGGAGAGATTGTTGTATAGTATAAGTCGTAAACCGAACCATGCTTCAGTGTTTTGTAAATACTAGATAATCTGGCGGCAGAATTGTGATGTACCGAAATGAAAATATCATATATAATTACAATAGGTCAAGTTCGGATTACTGGGAAGTGTATATATAAAAACGAGGCTAGGGGCATTCATTGTGGGATTGTATGACAAGAAAGTCGACGGCTGCACAAATGTAGCATAGTATTCATGGATTGAATGGATGAACTTTTCAACACAAAATCGATCAAGTTGGTGTTTTTCCATGAATTCGGATTGAATTTCAAAACGACTCAGTCTGTTTTCAATGATCGGAAATGAACTATTTATCAGTTCAACGTGGAAACTAACTTGGAGCTGGTAAAGATCAAATAAAATAACTTCAATCGTGGTTGATTTATGGATAAAACACAAACTATAATAAAATAAGGTGACATTCAGCATTTCATTACATGTAAAAATAATTGCATAAATAATGTGCGTTTTTTTCGGTACAGAATTTGGATTCTATTCCAACCAATTTTTTAAGCTCTTTGGATAAAACTTGTGTTTTTCGTTCTGAAGAATTATGTGCGTCTCGTTACCTAGAGAGCACAAGAACGGAGTCGAATTGAAAAAACGAAACACATTGAAGTTATTAAAGTAAAGATGTGGTTTACTAACGATGCGCTCGTCACTAGCACGAAATTCAGAACTTTTCGAATTGGAAACATAGCAGCTAGTCGCCGTATAAGTTAGTATGTTATATATCTTAGTTTTTTATTTATCCAAAAAACTACGTTTTAGAGTTACGGAAAATGCGCCAAGAATTACGCGATCTACAATAATAATGTCAAAAGTGACAATTGTCATACACGCACATCAGCACATTAGAAGCAGCGTTCTCTACAGTGTCTTTGATTGGCTAAGGGAGGGAAGCGCACAAATATTCAAACTTGGAATATACAAAAATGCGAACACAACAGTATGTATAGTAACTATCGCCAGCTTGAGTAGCGACAAGAGTTTCGTTGTTCCGCTTCTGGGGTAAATAGACCTAAGCGGTTCATACACGTACGAGCATTTTACAGCGAATATATATAATATAGCTACGAAGTAATAAAGTGTATTCTATTCGCGTTTCGTGCTTTCTTTTGGGACAAGCGATGGGCACATGAACACTTTGTCCTGAGTTGCAAAAATCAAACTTCAATCGGAAAAAATCACTAAACCGGCATGGACCGATTGATTGTTTAATGATTTGCTGCAGTAAAAAATATATATCAACACTAATCGCAATCTTGGAACAATAACCATGGCATCAAAATTTCCAGTTCACTTTTATTAACTTCCCAGTATAGGGAAGTCCTTGTAATCGCCTCGAAAATCGAAATTGAAATTTTCAACTTTTCTTTACGTTTTGAGGTCTATAGAGTATATATAAAGTGTTTTTAGAAAGAAGTATGTATATGTGTGTGTGTATGTACGTACGTACGTGCGTTCGCAGGCAGTTTTTCTACGAGCATAACTCACGTAAACAAAGTCGTATCGACTTTGTTAAGGTGTCAATCGAAGCGTCTTTACAATGTTAAGAGCTGATTAGTTTTTTGAAAAATTTCGGTCGGGGGGGTTTGCTGTTTTCATCCCTTGAAGGTCAACCATGTTATGCGCTATATCTCACGAACCAAACGTACGATTTTTTTGAATAAGGTGTCAATCGACGCGTATTAACATTTATGTGATTTCATCAAATTTTTAAAAAAATTCTTGGAGCCGTTTTTTCATTTTTTTAAAAAAAGTGCAAAAAATTAGGTTTTTTTTTCAAAAACACAAAATTTTTAACCTGATTTTCAAACCTAAGTAATCAATGTTTATATAATTTATATACTCCAAATAGTTTTTGTGAAAAAACCAGCAAAAGTTTTTTTCATGACTACGAAAAAAATTAAATAAAAAAAAATCATTAAACGTTCAAGGTCATTTACGTCATTCATTATATCTCGAGAACCAAATATATTCTTCCGATCAATAAAGTGTCAATCAACGCGTATTATCATTTTTATGATGTTCTTATTTTTAAAAAAAATCGTTAAAGCGTTTTTTTTTATTTATTAAAAAAAATTGGAAAAGTAGTGTTTTTTTCATAAAAAAAATCATTTTTAACCTGATTTGCACATCGTAATAATAAATATTTATAGAATTTGTAAACTTTTATCAATTTTTGTAGAGAAACCAGCAAAAACTTTTCTCATGATAACAAAAAAAAATTAAATTAAAAATATAAAATCATTCAAAGTCACCATGTAAACAGGGTTCATTCGAATCATTATACTTTAAATCTCTTATTCTAAAGACATTGTTGTAAAGTCAATCAAAGTTTATTAATGTTTGCAAAATTTGAGCAGATTTTCAATAGTCTTCACAGCACCATGTTTTAACTTTAATTAAAAAAACTGCTTTGTAACTTGCCCCCGCTCCGATTGATCCGCGTGAATAATTACTCAAACCAATGCACCAAAATCCTTACGTAATCAATTGACGCTCGCGTAGATGTTACGATTAATATTAAGTCATTCCAATAACTTTTATGAGAGGTACATTTTTATTATTTGAAGTAGTATTATTTCCATAACTATTATTGTGTTTAATATTTTTAATATCTACATATGTAGATATTACTGGGAAGTTGACCGTGTGAACCTCATGGGTCGCACCTCACGGCTTGTTTCATTTGTTTTCAACGCATTTGGCTGAAAAGATTGTTGTAGCGGATACGAATTTTTATCAGTTGTTGGGTCATAAAATGGATCGAAGAAAAATCCTTACCGTCAATAAGCCAATAATTTTACTAATAAAAATGATTGTAAGTGGGAAGCGCCCTTAATATGATTAATATACAATTTACGAAAAACGGACGTCAACATGAAGAACATTGTTGTTTGTACAATAACGAACATTGGAATATTATAAAATGGGACATCATCATTCTTCAGCCGAAATGCAGCAGTAACTTACACGGACTTGGCTCAAACTTTGACTACAGGTGAACCTAGTCCTAAAGGCAAAGGGACGATTTTGTTATGGCGGTATGCTCAGCAAGATTGAATTAGGCGCCAAGCTTTTATTATACACTACTCCATTTGGGGAGCTAATTCGACGTGTTAGTACTCTTCTTAATTGTACCCGAAACCATTTGCACTTGTTAAGCGCAAAACTATGCGAACCTGCACTATTCGTTCCGAGCCACAAGGCCACTAAATCTTCATTGGGCGATGGGTGGTAGTGATTTCCGTAGAAATACTGGCTAGAATAGTCTAGTAGAACTCGACGTGACGGGCTTTCAGCTGAGAAACACAAAAGAGACATCGGGTATCCCTCGAGTTTTAAAATAGCACTAGACAATGCTTCCACTACGCTTACCTTGAGCTTGTTGTGCTGCGTACTCGGCGGCTTTTTGGAGGTTGACTCTTGATCGTGATCGCGAAACAGTTTGCGTACTCTCGGCGGACGGTGATGAGCTGTTCGATGTCTCCAGCAACAACTGCTGTACTTGCAGAATATCGACGTATTCCTCGAGTCCTCCAACGGGGGTCGAAGAATCACTGGGGCGGCTTAGCGAATGGGCTGACGAAATTGCTGCAGAGGAAGTTGAACTGGTCGAAGCAGATGGTGCAGCAGGCTGTCCTAGGTGTTGTTGATGGCTGTGGATCGAAGGCTGATGATAATAAGCAGAATTGCAGGGTCTAGTGTAAATAGGATGCTGTTGAATCGTCGACGATGAAGTGAAGGTCGCAGCGTAAGGAGCAGTTGTGGCTGATAAGTTTGAGGGCGACGGTGTTGTTTGCTGTCCGCGTGTCTGTTGAGTTATACGTGGCTGTTGGTTTGGGTTATAATCACTTTCACGACGCAT
The DNA here is from genome assembly GCA_963942545.1 of Oxycera nigricornis. Classification (NCBI taxonomy): domain Eukaryota; kingdom Metazoa; phylum Arthropoda; class Insecta; order Diptera; family Stratiomyidae; genus Oxycera; species Oxycera nigricornis. The sequence continues at coordinate 1,442,794 of OZ012659.1, forward strand.
CGCTAACATCATCTTTTGCTAACGAAATATTTTGGAGAATTTTATCGAAATTGAGCGTCACTACAAGAATATGCAGACATAAGGTGATTGTCGATTGTTTAAGCGATTGATGCATCATTCGTAGCCAAAAGACTTACTGTCGTGACCTTTGAAATTGGCTACCTTGACCATCACTTGTGGCACATTTTGATAGGTACTAAACAGCAAATTACGCAACTAGTTTTAGCTTCTTTATGTGTGCTGCACTTTCCTGGAAACGGAAAGAGAATTATTGCAATGCCTAAGCTTATGTACGGAACTTCTTTTGGAAGTGAATATTTTACAATTGTTTGAACGCATAAATTGTGTTCTGTTGTCTTTAGCAGAAAGTCGCTCATTTGATTGTAGTACAGCGAAAAGAAGCACCTTCGAAGAAGATCTAGGAATATATTACTTGCCGAAAAGAACTCCCTTTCAAGCACTAGTCCACGACTTGCATTCTTCAAGAAAATGTCAGAGATTGACTGGGAGGAAAGGTAAGATTGTCGCGCAATTTAAAAACGCACCCTTTACGATCACACTTGGACTTGAACTTGTTCGCGAGCGATTCAATAGTTTTTAGCGGCGAAAAAGTCTAAACGTATGACGAAGGTATTGATGGGATATATGGGATTTGTTCCTTGCTTCACTTCGGAATAAGTGTTAAATACCAGTTTGTCTCGCACGAAAACGTGCTGGCTCTATATGCTGGATGGTGAAATACCAAGAGAACACCGGGAATCTGATCACCTTTATTTTATATCTTAGGAGTAGCTTCTTTAGTGAAGTCGCCCGACGTTGCGACTTTTAATATCTACCTTACACATTCACTGCTCTAGCGCGTGTTGTTGTTACCATTGTTCAGTTTATCGCCGTACAGGTAACAGGACATTAGTAACCACCGATTGATACTCACCGTTTACAAATGCATCACAATATGAAAATGATGCACAAATTGCACCACAGAAACACGTTAAAAATAACTACGCGAACTAACATTTAAGGACGTTTAGCTACACAAAATATCACATGAACTGTATCCAAAGGATGTCGCTATAATTTGATGTCAGCAATCATTTGTAAATGTTCGTAACACTAAGCACTGCGAGACAATAGAGACCGTCGCGATGCACGGCTCCTATGGACACGTACGAGTGCGAAAACTGTTTTTCAACAGTGGATCTTTGCCGCCTAAATGGCTCGGAACAAATATACAGCCTAAAGAAATGGCTCTGATTTCCATGAAAATTCGTTGAAAAGGCGGTTGCACCCGAGACGGACACTCTCGAACAATCAGTCAGGATACAAAAGCAGTCGTAGGTTCGAAGTTACATATTATTACCCGATTATTTGTAGACGTACAAAGCGATGTGTGCTATTAATATTCGAAGGAAACGAAAGCGTCTTAAAATCGGTGCAGAATTCGCTAAGGGACGGAGGTGGCGAAAATAAATTGAAACTAAGTCAAAATAAACACCGCGACGCTTTTTGACCAACTGAATGAACTACTGGCAACGAAAATCGCGCCACTATACATCATCAACATAGACGATAACGTCTTCGGCTTTGCCGGCTTGAAGAGGAAAATCGGAGACAATTTTCTCTAGGAAAATTCCGGCAAGTGAGTGTTGGTGAGAACGGAAAACACTCGTTTGTGTGGTAACAGTACACGGCGAAAACGCAGTGTGGGTGAGCGAAACGATTTTCCGGTAAGTTGTCGATGTAGCCAAAAGCTTTTCCCGTTCGGAATTCCACTCGCGCCTACAAATATCACCGAGGGAAATTCACTCGAAGCGGATGCGCGCGCGAAACGGCCAGGAGCACAACAGCATTCGCTGGACGTGTTTTTACTCGAAGAGTGGCGAACGCGGGCGGTTCGCATTTGAATTCAAATGTTAAAGGGCGCGAAACACACGAACAGACCAAGTGCTATCAGCAACCTCGGCGGCTTTTCTTGGATAGGGGTTGCATGGAAGTGCGAACGCCATACGCAACTATTTTGGAACCTCTTGAGCCAGGAGCAAAAATACCAAGGCCCGTCTGGCGTGCGATTCGAAACAGCACGCGGGGCTTTTCCGTGGGCTTCGCGAGCTCTCCGGAGTATTGCCAAGGAAGCGTGGGAAGTGCAGGCAAGTCGTAGTCGTGTCGTTTTTCCCTTTTCGGGCGAGCGGGCGATATCGGCCCACGTGCTAAGGCCAAATAAGAAAAGCCTCGCGCAATGTTTATTTCACGTCGGTGGCTTTTTACAGTCGCTTACACTCTCGTCTCGGACATTTTTGGCAGACCGAAAATAGTATTCAGCGACACAAACATCTAATATCTATTCTTACCTTACTTCTTAGTCGTGTATGGTAGGTACTGTTAAAAATATTGACTGTACATATTGGTAATGGCTTACTGCTCGCTCTTACATGCATCCCACTTTCGTTGTTGTTACTAATTTGCTTATTATCTGGGATCCGGGGGCTTAAAGACCCCTGCGAGTAGTATAGGTTGAATGAATCCCTTCAGGACTAATCATGCCCGATGCTTCTGAGCTGCTTCTTGCTTGATGTTTCGGTTTTAGTCGTGGTGATTGAACTTCGCATTCAAATTATCTGCGCGCTAATTGAATTTGCATACTATATTTTTTACTCTCCAAGTATGCATTCCTGGACGATTCTCTTGAGCTCATTGACTTTGCAAGAAAAATAGTCAGTTCTTTGATAGAAGATTGCGACGCTGCGAAGCGCTACTTTGTGCTTGATTTCCAAGTACGTGAATTGAGCCATCATCGTTGCTCTTATGCAAACAATTTTACAATTTTTTTACAAAAATATGCTGCAGCTAGTGCCACCTGTTGCTTCATACATACCAAAGCGAGACGTTCCTTTAAATAATGTTTAAAGCTTCGCGAAAACTGACGAATCCAAGTTTTAACACGCATTTCGTCGTGTATTCAGAATCGAAACACATTTAATAGGCATCCATGGTGAGCGAACACGACTCTTAATACAGTAATCCTTACCCTTAATGGCTCTACACCTGAATAGGTGACCTAGGTCGAGTCGCCTGGTCAACAGTCGATGAATCGACCAGCAAGAATAGGAGTGAGCATTTATAGCCATTCGTCGTAGACATGTTAAGATCTCTCAACCCCGAAACTCGATTTTGTTCATCTCCAGTTTGTGATATACTATACCTATATTCAAATTGACTTCATCGGCGCATGTATGATTTTCCTCTGTGGAATTTTCGTTTCGCTTCCACTTGTTGAGTTCAACAGTTCGGGAATATGAAGAATTTTCCGTTCGTCGAAGTATTTAATGCGAGTGGGTATGATGCTCCTTAATACGGAAACAATAGATACTAACACAACAATTTATCTTTGGAAATAATTGCAAAATCTGATTTACACACGGACGGTAATTTTCTTCGTGGAGGTGTCGCGGAGAATTGATCTTTTCATTTGAAATTAATTGCATGGCTCATTACTATATGGTTCTAGTTTTATACGCATCCATATGTATTTCTGAGCGCGAGACACGTACATATGTACATCTATCTGCACAGGTGGAAGCCGTGCAAATAATAGCCACCCACTTGCCGACCTGTGCTGCTCATTATTGGAAGAAGTGCGTAACGTCGAAAAGGCGATGCAAACTCATGCTCTTCGCAGACAAATTGCCACTCGAAGCGCCGAGTTTATTTCGGGTGCACTTACTCCGTTTCGCAAGATTTCCCAATGGATCCTAAAATTAAGCATTTAAACGGTAAAGATGATCATATAAACAGTTGCTTGATTGGCGGGTATTGCGACGTATTGTTGGGTGCCGGCAAACGGCGGAACAATTGTCTCGTTTTTCGTGTGGTTCGGCTTCTTGAATTATGCATGATTGCTACGTGAAGGAAGGCGGGAACTTTTTTGAGAGAGGGCGTGTTTTCGTTCGATGCATGCAACATGTAGCATGTACCTACACATCTAGCATTCATTGTTGAGGCTGCCCTGAAATTTTCATTGCACATGTGATTTTTGTATTAATTTTATAGCTGAACTTACACTGTAAAATTTAATACTTAAATTTAAGCTTAGCGGAGAGTAATCTCGTATCAAACAATGTTTGTTGCACGTCTCAGAAAATATAATTGAACATTAGAATTTTGTATAGTATTCTATATGAAAAATCAAAGCAGAAGTGGTCAAACCTTGAATCTAATCAGTCAGTATCTAGGAATATTGACTATTGGTTCCGTTTCAAGGGGTCTCACCACAGTAGAGAGCGAAAATTTAACGTTTTTGTGATTTTTTTTTAAATGGAAGGAAAAAGTAAAAGGGGAGTTCATTTTTAAGGATGTTATTAAGCATGTTTTGATGTTTTGAAAAAAATTGTTTATTAAAAAATATTACGAAATGGCTGCCCAACAGCCGATTGTTTTTGGCGGCACGCAGTAGAAGTGCACCAAAAGTTAATCTGGAACAAAATTGTTTTTCTTCTTCTTAAATTACAGCATTATAGATATGAAAACACGTAGAGGATTTTGAAAAAATTCATTTTTGTTAAATTGGCGAGCATTTGGGAAAAAGTTCATTTTACTTCCAAAAAGCGGGCTCGTATTTGTACCCAAAAAAATCGAAATATTAACTTATCGAAATTCTTCGTTCAATAAGGAAAATTAAGTGAATCCTTTCATTTTAAATTCAATAAATGTATAAAAATAGCTCCTTCAAATTTCATGACAAAATGCAATTGGCTGTATACCCACCCAGCTGCGATTCATAGCTTGTGAGGTCCATATAGGCACTTATGGACATTTTCCTTTTGAATCCAATGCTGAAATCTGTAAACTTCAATTTTGTGCTACAAAAACTTAAGTCTACAACCCCAACAAATAACGTACAAAGTTATTTTTCATATTGAAATATCATTTTTTCAAAATTTGGGTTAAAAATGACTTTCTTCAGGGCAGAACATATTTATGTAAGTTCAAGTCGTGATGTTGTTTCATCAAAAAATTTCTTTCAGACAGATACGCATTTTGACTACGGCTTGTAGCCAAAATAAGTGTGTGTTACAAATAATTGATTTGGTGAAACAAAACCACGACTTTAACTTAACAAAATTTTTTTTTCCAAAAAATATGTTTTTTTTTCTTTCCAAAATTTTCGTGCTAGCCATGTTATGTGCGGATTCTCATAAAGTTCGCATTATCGTAGAGCTAATTGGGCGGCTAAAAGTATTTATTTGCAATGAGGCATGTGCTAAAACCAAGAGGAGCTTGTAATGTGATTGACTAGTAAGAACACAAGAGGAGTGTAGATGCGGCAGTGCATCCACGTAGAGAGGACGGGGATCAGAAGCCCGATGATCAAGCCGTTCTTGATAAACGGAAACGATCAATTGCATGGCACAATCAGTCCATTCCTCCTAGTTACCAAGCCATTTGGGCGCAATGCTCTATTCCGGAGAGTATGCCTCGGGATCCGGAATATCGCTATAATAGGGCGGAATCCCTTCTTTGCTCGTGATGTCGTCGAAGAACGATAGGGCTGCAGACTTCCGCAAGTTACAAATCATTTGCATCATCCAATTCAGAAGTGTGGATGCCGTGGTCTGCGTAAACTAAACGGGCGACCCGTGGACACTCGGTGCTCCAGCGGCGTAAGTTGCATAATTCGATTAGTAGGCCTTGTCGGACATGCTCCCGACCGTCAGCCGCTGGAATGTAAGCTGATTAACGCGCTAATAAAACAAAGAGCATCGCTAGCTGGCTGGCACGCATGGACAGCAGGACTGACTCGTGCCTTCCGTGAAGATGAGTGACTTGCTGCTACATATCATTTAAGTTGGCAATAAATTGTCAACCATGTTTCTTCCGAGGCTCATCTTCCCTAAGCCGCAACAAAGAGCTCACTTGTTGTTAGTGAAAATGTTATCACTCGCCACACGAACAAGAAGGTATAACACATCGCGATCATCTGATTCACCACTTCTTGTTTTCTCCAGGCGGGCAGATTATTGCGCTTAATGCTTCATTTCCGCATTAAAATATCCATCACTGATTCTCTTAAATGAAGAAAACTTGAATGAAGACCGAGCCAGTTCACTGTGCTGTGGTTCTATCGTTAGCTCCGAGCAATTTTTTTTTATTTTATTATTAATTTACCATGCGTTATTCATATCCTTGTTGGCTTTTGCACCAAGAGCGCTGCTCGTGTCGTGGAACCAGGTTTAAATTTCAATTTCAACTATTTAACTATATATCTTGATCACTCTGAAAAGATATTGTGTTAGTTCATATTTAAATTTATTGCAACCGTCCGGCTTACGGATGGCTAGAATTGTAGCACGATATAAAAAGCTTGAGGTAATGATGACCAAAACAAGACCAAGCCTAAAATAAGCTTTGTATTGGTTCTTAGACACTCAGGTTCGTATCGTAGAACATAATCTATAGTAAAAGTTTTCGTTTTGCGTATTTTAGGGCACTGCTGAACATTTTCTTCGTCATGTGAGGGTGATATCCCTTCACGCTGGCTCATATAAGATTGATTTACTTCAGATGTACATATGTCGTTCACTTTATTCGTTTTATTTCAACAATGTCACTTTTGTGTAAGCTTTGAACCGTTAATCGGTGATTAGAAGGCTACTATTTTACGCTTTCATCCATGCTGAGATCGTGTTTATTAAGATCAGGCAAGTATGCACAGCAAAGAAAAAATGCCTTAAACTGACAATGTTGAACTAACGAAACCTTTCATTGAAGTTATGAATAAGCCTAGGAATTAAGATTGTCGAATATGATAAAGAATTTCGTCAATTTTAGAACAACGAAAATCTACTTACCACGACGACTAGTGCTGACCTTCAAGGTCCATCCTTTTGATTTTAGTCTCCTCGCATACTTTCCTAATAATATTTGAGTGTAAAATTTTCGCATAAAAATCATTTAATCCGACTGAACTAAAGAAAACATTCAGGATCGTCAGGCAGATACTTGCGACCTTCGAAATGGTTTGGAAATATTTTTTATTCTTACTGTTATGCCTAAATCAAAACTCATTTAAATTTGGAATTTTTTGCTCCAAGTTTAGTTTTCGTTTTTTTACACATTTAAAAATAATCAGATCATGGATTTTTCTTATGTGGACTCTCAAATCGTTGATGTACAAATTTTCGGTTGTGTGCGAAGACCATTAATTGCAGTGTTTAGTATCTTTGCAGTTATGGGGTCTGTTCTAGTTTTGAATCCATTCAAAAGCGAATGTCGACTCGAACTCTCCAGATCGTTGAATAATTTGGAACGCAGTAAAAGAAACTTTTTATGTTCCATTTCTTGAATGGTTTGTGTGTCTTTAGAAACGGATGAATAAAGAGGACATTGTAAAGTGCTGAATTTAGGCACTACAAGAAACTTTTCATCCAATCAGACACACATGTTCTTCAATGGTGACGACACTCAAATTATCCAATAATTGACTACTGAAATCGCTCATTTAATCGAGCATCCAGTTAAGTCGTAGCTTCTTCCATCCATGTTCAGAGTTCCTCTAAGCGACACAAAACATGATGTGGTCTTTGTTCATTTTTATAATTGACTTTGTAAACGGCCGTTGAGGATCTTCACCGAAAATAATTGATCATTAATTAGTTACACATTACGAAATAATGAAATGATGACTTGTTCATTTTCCAAGCAATTTATTTGGTCTTGTTAAAAAAAGAGATTGGACCGATTGAAATTCATGGTTGACGGAAATATGGTGCGATTTTTTGAATTAATTCATATTTTAGATGGAAATTTGTGCTCTTAGAAAATGCAATTCTGATGGCGCATAAGAAAACCAGATACAAACATTTGAAAGAACTATTGAACGACTTTGAAATCGCAACATCTTTGAAACGGGAATGTGAATTGAGTTACCTAAACAAACATGCCGAGAAGCAGGAGCAACTCGGTATCTTTTGAAGATTTCCATCTCCCAACGACGAAAAAAAAATACATTTTGTTTAAAAAAATTTACTTTAAAATATTTCAGATTTACAGTAAGAACTTTCACTTTAGTATTGTTTGGAATAAATACTGAACCTCTTGAATTGTTACTGTCTTTAACGATAATTTTCTTGTGACTTCTCTTTCGAAGTAAATAGGGACCATCCATATATTACGTAACACTCCAAGGGTAAGAGTATTTGGCAATGTTACTAAGTGTTATATGGAAGAAATGAAGGTCTAGCATATTGTTATGTAACAAAATTTAAAATTAGTTAAAACAATTTAATTATTGCGTGTGTGAATATGACTCCGCCCTTTTTCGTTGAAATAAAACACATTTCCTTGTTTAGTAAATTAAAGTGATGTTTATTAAAAGTATGCTCCATCGGCAGCTACATCCTTCGCCTATCTTTCAGGTAATATACGTATTCCTTGCCTGAATAAATCCTGGTCTTTTGAGCTGATCCTGCCAATACTGTTTTTCAATTTTTTGGGTGGTTTTCCGTGTTCTTTGTTCTCAGTGCCAAAATTATTATTTTGAAATTGCCGAAACCATTCCTTATACGTTGTATCAGATGGAGCATGCTCATCGTAAATCTCTACAAGCAAACGATGAGTTTCCGCTGCACTTTCTTTGCAATAAAATAATGTAATAACACTTCCGGCAAATGATGTTCAATGAGGTAAAAACACTTGTTGCTTACACTTCAACCAAATGTCACGTAGTGCGTTTGACAGCTGACATAAAGTCCTATCAAATACAAGTGTTGCCGTTTATGAGTCCACACAAGCAACACTGCAAACGACAACTGTTGGGAAATAGTTAAAATAATTTTATTTATAATAAATGAAAAATTAAAAATAGAGTATTTTTGGGTTAAAAGTATTTACATTGTTAAAATTTTGTGATTAAAATATTTCAAAGTCTGAGGGGGTGCGATGAATTTGTTACGCAATAAAAGAGGGTGTCTTTGGAAATGTTAGTGTTACACGGGGGAAGGGGGGTTGAAATACTCTAAAAATGGCGTTACGTAACATATGGATAAAAAAAATTCAAGATTCAAGAGAAATCCAATTTTATGCTAAATTTTCGCATCGTAGCATTTGGATGATGTAATACCATTTTGTCCAGAAGGGTTGAACTATCCAACTCTGTTAACTCATTAGTAAAATTATAAGAGACAGTGCCGAATCAAGTAGAAGGGAATTGAGGAAGATTTTACAACAGATTTTATCAAATATGGCTAGGGATAAAATGTAGACGCACAAAACAGCATTCCAATATTCAAAATGGTGTTCTGGGAAATTGGTGAAATTCTTCGTGGCTGGATGCCACCTTTTAAAAACTTTCAGCAAACTAACCTTTTAAAAACTTTCAGCAAACTAACTTGCGCACAAAGCTGAGTGTTTAATTAAAGAATCATTTTTAGAAAATATCTGTTGGATGTTTGAATTTGATTAAACTAATTCATTAGTTTTCAGCTGAATTTCATTCCCAATTGAAGCGAGAATAGTAGATTTCCTAAAACACGCATAGATAAAGCATTCCATCAACTTTGTGGGTTCTTCGTTCGCATCATATAAGAAAAAGAAGATATTCTCGAACCTTTAACAATCCAGGAGATTCAGGAGTTTATTTTTGAAGTGGTGACGTGAAAGCGATCTGAATCACTAATTACTATAATTTTTCTGAATCCAAGAATTATTCAAAGGAAAACGAGATTAATCGAGTGAGTGCTGCCGCAAAGACTTGTTACGGGCGGTGATAATATAAAGCCGAACATTTGATAATGCATGTGAAAGTGAACTACGTACAAATCTTGCTTGAAATCTGCGGGTTTGCTGTGCCTACATGAATTTTTAAATTGCGGGGAGCTCAATCGCCTACACATGACAACCTCCCACCTGTGGACCGCCGTAACTCCGGTAGTAATTTTGATTGCCGAGTTACCGAGCTGCTAACAATCAGTCAAAGCTTTTGGGAAATCGATTTCAAGTGGCGCCATTTAAGTCATGCTAAAAGGTCGCGATAAGCTTTCCATTCATGAAAGCTTCCCGGAATGAAAACCATACCCATTCTGAAATGACGCCATACTTTTATGAATGAAAGCTATTGAATAACTGTGTAGTATATATCCGTCACGATTGAAAGAGTCAGCAAAAAAAGTTTTCCAGGTGCAAACATAAGATTCAACTATTTGCTTGCATTCAATTAATTGCACGCAACATTGTGTCTGAAAGAAAGAAACGCACATATCCTCTCATAAAAGGCTCGCAAATATAGCAATTTGGACCATGAGTCTACACATTGAAGAAACTGCTGAAGAGCAAAGCCTGTTGAATATGAGAAAAGGACGACGTTTTATTTTACAATGTCAATCCTCTATTCAGCGACATAAAGATATTGCAGCTCGAAATTGTGGCATTTTTCTAGTAGGATTACGTGGTATTAATGAAACAGAGGTGCATTCAAACATTTTGGATTTTTTAAAACCTGTATTGTTTTATGTTCATAGGAAACTTAAACAAATTTCGCTAGCAGCCGCCGATCACATGGCATCGATTGTGTTTTTTTCTAAAATACTGGTTTCTTCTATTCATTCACAATAGAACACGAAATTTTCGTCTACTTACACGTTTCAGTAGTTATTCTGGCGTACAATAGAGGTATTAAAAAATGTATAGAAAAGGAATGGAAAACAAAAATTTGGCGTACTAAAAATGACGTAAGATACCTTAGTCTGTAAAACTCTTTTTGAGTTTTCTGTTTCAGATTTGCAAATTTTGAGATGTCAACTTTGGCGCCGTCTATAAAATAGTTTTATGATGAAAATTTAAAAAAAAAACGCATTGGATATTTTGAATGACAGCGCTTCACTTTATGGCCCCGGAATCGATGATTCTGTGTGAGTATTTCAAAATCATTGATTAAAATCTTTAAACACGTTTTTCTCGAATGTAGTACTTTTAAAATCGGTGGACACTGTATCTCAAAAACTACTCAACCGATCCTCGTGAAATTTTGTGCAGGCTTTCTTTACACATTAATTGAGGTAACGCTGTCGAGTTTTCCTAGCATTATTCATATTATTATTTTTTCCAACAACAAATGTTCTGAATTTTAACTTTTTTCCCATAAAATTTCATTTTTTGGACTTCTAAGTGATGCCAAAAAATGAAGAAGAAAAATTAAAAATAAAAACTCGAAAGGATTACCTAGAAAAACTTATAAACTAACAAAATCTCTTTGATTTTTTGATTTTAGATGATCTAGTGTCGAGTTCTGATGTCCACGGGAGAAACCGATTTTTTTGAGTCTACGAATATTTGTTTCCAGAGGCCCATCTTTCAATATTTTGCTCTGAAAATTCTACAGTATATTCTTGAAACAATACTTGATATGTGTACTATACTTAGAAATAAAGAAATTCAATAGTTTCTTTGAAAAAATTTCATGAAAATACGCTTAAAACACGGCTTACAGACTCTACCACCTCCATTTTCTTCTATTTCATAATAAAATGGTTTTAGTATTTGTTGTTTATGTACAGACTATTAGTAGTATTGTGCATAGTTTGCAGTGGTTTTTGAAGCAGACCTGTAACACAGTACATATGTACCAAAATCAAGATTTTAACAGCTCCCAAACGAAAAAGTTCTGTCAAAAACAATTTAAAAACTGCCTTTGTGCTTTTCTAGGAAATTGTTTTTGCAACAATATACTACGACGAAATGCAAAATTAAAATGAAATCTCCTCTCCCGCAGGTGGTGCCCCATTTAAACTCCTTTTTATTCAATCGTTTTTGGGCCAGGTGTTTACATTTAATATATGAAATTCAAGTTGATAGCTCATTTCGTTTAAGAAATTGGAAGCCTGTGAAAGACTTCGTTGGACTACAATTCGGAAACCTAAAAATGAAAAATATAGCAGAAGTTTTTCGGGATTTTTTTTCGAATGAAGCCAACATTTATGCGATTTTTTCTCATCTGTACACATTCGGCGAATAGGAAAGCTACCAGTGATTGGTGAGATGAACCTTGATCCTGCGATGTTACAGAAGCTGAAATTGTCCATACTACAATAAGTAGAAGGTAAGGTCAGTGCCGAAATACATGCGCCGCTTATAAAACGTGTGGTCGTAGCATTTTTTAAACGTCCCCACACACGCAGAAAGGACATATCAGTCTGATCGTCTATGTCTTGTTCATGATATATCAAATATATTTGAATTGGGTGTAATGCTGTTAAAGTTTATTATGAATAAAGGACTTTGTATAATAGGGTAGCTTGGTTTCGCAAGACATCGATGTTAAATGGGGAAGATGGAAGATTGCGGTATTTCTTCATATGGTTCATTTCGCAGGCAGAAAGGACGATTTCTACATGATACAAATGCAATTCTACTGTAGCTTGGGTTTGTTTGTGCATGGGTCGCTTCAGAAAGCACCGAGTGTCGACATGTGCAGAACTTGGATGCCCGGGAATCGTTACCTTCTACACACACTTTCCCACATACTGAATTTGCAGATAACAGGCCCACTGATTGTTCTACGAAGGAAGACTGCTGTCTCCGGGCAACAAATACACTGAGGCACTTGAAACATATTATCCCTGAATGTCGAGAACAGCGCATGCATATATTTTATCGCTATTTGCAAAGTCCATTTTCATTGCGATCTCATTACCGCAGCGCTTCACTGGCATCTGAGCCACGAGACAAACAACAAATGCACACAAGCACACCTGAGGTTTGGTTCGAAGCCTGCCGATGTGGTGCTGAATGGCTCGCACGACGCCGCGAGCTGACGTTGCCAGGACGTCTTGCGGAATGTGTTGTCTTATTTATGGACACCTTGCCTGTCAAAGTGCATTTTGTATAATTTATCCGCATTTAGCTATAGCGAAATCGTCGCGACAATTTTTATTACGACACTCGCCAGGCCTTTCCGATTCGCCCTTATAACATACTCGCACTGTACACATTTCGGTCGTTCCATGTCCTAAGCTGGCAGGCTATCGCACTGGAGCAAAAATTCAAATTGAAATTGTATTCATTTGATATAAATAAATTTGCATCCAATCTGCCGTGAATGGAATCAACTACAAGAAACACGTTGTAACAGCGGTCTGGACCGATGGAGCCTTTTGCACCGTGGAACTCTGCATGCGACGTGGTCATTGTCAGGAGTGAAACAAATTTATGAACGCACTTAAAGAAGCCTTTATCGATGCAGTCTTTCTTTCGTTTATCTTAATTTGGACGAAAAATATGTGAAGTATGGACTGATGTGAGATGACGAAATAGGATGAAGAAAGAACGTGTTTAGGATAGCAGCATCACAATCGCAGCACTTCAATTTGCAATCAGGCCCATCCAGATAATTTAATGAGCATTTTAAAGTGCGCACCGTAAAACCAAGCAGACGCAAACTTTTTGAACATTTAATTTGCAACAACCTACAGTTAAATTATTTTTACGTAGTTGCAATAATAATAACGTTATAAGCTTAAAAACCACTCAAAAAAGGAGGGGATAATTTTTCGGGTGCCACAACCTCTTCATTTTCACCTTTGTTAGAACGATTCGTGAAAGGCATGGTTACTAAGATATCGGAGAATCTAATTTTTGTTTTCTTTTCAAGATGCTGGCCAAATAGTGAGGTCTGCTACTCCACAAACTTAAACTTAAGTTCACCGTTAGATCTACATCAGGAGAAACTCCCCTGTGTAAGAAATTATTCAGTGAACTTGCACATGGGATTGAAAATGCATTTTTCACGAGACTTCTAGCCCTTTAAACCGCAAATACCTCTCACAAATAAATATTGGTTGCAACAAACAATATTTCAAATGACGTGTCACAAAATTGTGTTAAAGCAAACGCTGAATGTTTTTCGCGGTGAAAGAGAAAGCAAAGAAATTATTGGGTCCTACGTTTTCGTGTGGTTTTAGCTCGTGACTTTTTCAATATTGAAAATTAAGCTTTGTAAAACAAATTTGCTGCAGCTCTCTAGATGCAACGGATTTAATTTCCATCTTCTTTTCAAAATGACGGCTGCTTCCACTAGCCATGTGACAACTGACGCGTGGTTTACGTATCACGAACATCTAATCTATCTAAACTATTGAAAATCAAACATCATTTGCAACGTTGTCTCCCGGAAGGATATTAGATGATTTCTTTACAAGCAGCAGGTCACCTATTTTCCATAGATAGATTTAACCTGACTGACCAATGATAAACAGAAATTAAAGTTATTACCTTTAATAAATTAAATTTCACCAGGACAGGATTTACCAGACTAATCTGTTCCATACCTGCTAATAGTAAACGACCATTCCAATACAATACAACCTGACAACTTTCCATCAAATTTAATAATAATCAAATCTAATCAGCGCAATTATCTTGTGATGATGCAATCACTTCAAACAGGAAAAGCTCGACAACATATCAAAACAGGCTAACAAAACAGAAAACTCGTGTATACATACAGATGCTTAGCCCATTAACACCGAAACTTTATTATGTAAATATTTATAAACCTTCTGGCTAGCTTACGAATGCACATTCAATGGAATCTCTGGAAACAAGAAGCTTTTCCGTCACCAGTGCAGATATTTCGCATTTGCTCTCGCCATTTTGTTGGTGGCTCGATTTGATAAGAGTCAAAAATAAATTTTTAATATTCATAAAATTCAATTCGATTCTAAACATTCGCAGAAAATCAGTGATTTTATTGCGATCATCATGTACAAAAATCATGACGCCGTTCCATGAGGTATTCAGTTTAGCCTACCAATTACTAACTTTGAATGAATGTGGTATAGCTGCCTATAAGCTCCTCGTCAATGAAAGAAACACTGTTGAGTATTTCAGTAACCCATACCCTAAGCCGCAGACCTACTTCTGAATAGTTTATACTACGGACACACAAAGCACATAACGAGGTAGCAGCTCATTATGAGGTACGGTCTAATGAGATAGTGACACACTATGGGTAGCTCCTTGTGACTGTCAGTTCAACTCTCATTTGACATTAAAATACATATGTTGTACACAGCTGTCTCTCACAATTGAACTGTTATTAAAACTTTTAAAAGTTTAAATACAATGGCACGTAGATTTACTTAGGTGTCGTGAACACCGGAAATAGACTTACATCGTCATTTAAAAGCATCGCTTCGACAATTACCTTAAAATTATTCGAAATTCAGTGCCGAATTGACTAAAAACTGCACCTAATTCATTCACTTTGCCCACAGAAGGCACTTTCAATAGCAAAGTCTTCACCTCATTAAACTTCTAATTATGTTGCTTCTGCTTGATTATCATATGAGCTGCGATCGATAGTATTATTCATTATGGACTTCTAATATACTCATCCAAGTGAAAATCAAGACTTCGTCATTAGCAATGCTGCCATCCGGACTAAAATTCAAGCTGTTTTCATATAATTTTGTCCATTTCACCTTTATATTTGCTACTGTTTCATTTAAAAGCAACTTTTCTTACCAGCCAAACTGCCATTACTCCAGCTACGCCACAGAAACGGACGAGATACATACGACAATGAGCCATTAATAAATCATGTAACGAAAATGTGGCAAGTTCTCGTACTATACATAATAAGTATCACGTACTTGACTAGAAAATCAACAAATCAATTAACCCATTAAATATCCTTGATTTGAGAAGATAAACCAAGCAGAGATAGGAACAGATCACATGGAACTGTTTATTGCATGACGATTTGCTGTAATTTGGACGCTTCGATAATTCGCATAGTAATTTTTAATTGAAAGCTACATATTTCGAACTATTTATCTCAATAAATAATTGTTCAGCTTATCTCAGGTTCTATGGGTGTATAATTTTTATATAGCCAGGAGATTAACCATGGCTTAACATCGACCTTGCAATCAATATGTCCCTTGGCAAAATACAATTTGGATGTCATGATTATTCTGGCCAAATGAGAGTGCGATTTTGTTCGTCCTTCAAAGAAATGATATCTTCCATTGAGACGATGAATTAAAAACACCATTGATTGCTCTTTATATTTTGAATTATGATTCAAATAATTGTTCCCAAGGGTTGTCAATACCATCCGTTTGTTACTTGGCGAATATAACTCAAAATCCGTGAGTTAGTAATCACGATGAGCAGCTTCGAGCTATGTATTCCAGCCCACTCTAAAAAGCAGTTATGAATTAAATATAAATAAAATATAAATAAATACATATAAATAAAATTGGGCAGGGAATCAGGTCGTCGCCAATGCGAAAGGGTTAAAATCATGACCGTCTCGTGATATCTGTGGATGTTGCTCACTGTACCTATTTTGATGGTTAAGCCTCCGAACCGAAGTTCAAGAGTCACTCTAGCTGTCTACTCTCCTCTCCAGTCCGCAAAAGGTCATCTACCCGCCGCGGCGGTAAGGCTACAGAACACTCCTGCAGATATACGATGTTCAGATGGTTAGATACTCGAGGCATTCATCTCTGTGCCGTACCAACTCGCCTTGCTTCTTGGATTGTCACAAGAACGACCGCAGCACAACACAGCACGTTACCTTTACCACCACCACACGTAGAAGTTCATTCATAATTTTGCTTTTGATCAAGTTGTGGTTTTATGTGTGGCATGAAGTCATTCGTTTAGCGTTTTTGCTGTTCGAATTTAAATCCACCGTCGGCTGATTCATGCGAGATGCTGCCACGAATTGGTTATGCCTTCAACACTTTAACGCCAAGACAGATCGCTTCAAGGTGGGTAAGGTATTGTTGACAACACGGGAAAGACAACGACCACGACAACAACAAGAAAGCCATATGTATCAATGGTAGCTATCTCTTCATACGGATGGATGTAAAAGAATGTTTTTATCGGAGTTTCGGGATCGGAAATAGGTGTGCATCAAATAGGTGCAATTTTATTTCAGAAAACTTGCCAAGTCGAAAAAAGGGAACATTGACTTCAACTGGCCAAAGCACTAAAAAGACTCCCTATTTCCTGCGAATAATTGCCCATGCCGTTTCAGGCATTCATTTCGGTTGTTTTTGAATGTCAAAAGGCCTCATTTCAATAAAACTAAAACCCACACAGCAGTTAAAGTTTAAAAACCATTTTTCTTCCTTGCTGAATTTTTGACTTGGTCCGCTTCTGAAGTGAACCAACAAAATATTATTGTAATAAAGGAATCGATGCTGACATATGTACGTCCAAATTAGAAACGTTGATTGCTACATTTTGTATTTTGACCGAGATTAGCCAGAATCTATGCCAGTAAACTTTAAAATATTGAAGAAGCAAACAATTCAAACACCAAAAATATGCGGAGTGTCCTTTGAAAACAATGCGTCTGCACTTATATGCAGAGCGATTATTTAGTTCTCGATTAATTATGTTCTGTTCATTGCGTCTTACTCTTCCTCTCTGAATTCTATTGTAATATTGTAATGATATGCCACCCATATATTACATAACGCAATTTTTAGAGTTTTTTAACCAAGCAACCATGTAAAGCACAACTGATTTTTTACATTGTATATAAAAAATAATGTTTTAAGTGAAAGTGAAAAATTATCTATCAAACTTATTTTGATATATTGTACGATTAATAGCTAGGATGGTTTATCGCCCGAAAAATTTCCGCCGCCATGTTTCTTTTGGTATTTAGTTTATAGCTCGATTATTATTACAGCTATGTAAAAATAATGGTGTAGGTTGTTGCAAATTAAATTTTCTGCGAAAAATTTAAATAAGCAGCAATTTTAATACAAAGCATTGAAAACGAAAAAATAGTTCAGAATAATAATAGCCCGGAAATAGTATCAAACGGTGCGTGGAGGGTTGGATTCTATGCCGGATGAATTTTAATAAGCAAAATAAGCGTTCGAGAGTGAAAGGAGGTGAAAATGGGTTTAAGTAGCTAAGATTCGATTGAATCGTATTGAATTCGGGAGAATTTACACCATTAATAACCACAGCCTTCCCTCCTACATACTTGTCCACGCTTTTTGCCAAAATGGATGAAAGCCTTTACTTCCTTAGATTTACAGGTAGTCGACTTTTATTTTAGTATTAGGCCTGCAAATCTCCACCCCCACCTCTCAAGAGGGAGATCTTAATATAGACATTTCCAAAATTTTGTTTGAATATTTATTGGAAAAATTGATTCTCCGATGAAAAAATTTCGACAGTTTCATTAACGAATGTTAATGGTTTTATAATTCCAAATTTGAAAAAAACCATCCTTTGTTTATACACAGCCTCACAGGATGTAATACTATATCTGCTTTTTCTAGTAGAGGTAAAAATCAATTTGTGGAAATACTGGACGATGATACAAGAAATTGCATCATGCAGAGTCGACTTTCGTGACTGAACAGCAAAATGAAGCACAACTGTTTCGTAATAGTATTAAATCCTCGCAGTTTACAGCAGAAAGAAAGCTAACAATTTAAGGGGTCATACCACAGTAGAGAACGAATTGCGATTTTTTAAGTGGAGGGAAAAATAAAAGGGTAATTGTTTAAGGATGTTATTGAGCATGTTTTGAAGTTTGTAAACAAATTATTTATTAAAAAATTTTACCCAACAGCCGTTTCTGCGGAATGGTTTTTTGGAGCGGCTCCGCTCATCTGGAGCAAAATAATTTTTTTTCATAGACTAAATTAGTATAGCTATAGAAATACGTAGGAAATTTTGAAAATATTATTTTTTGTTAGTTTGGCGAGCATGTAAAAAAATAAGTTCATTTTAATACCAAAAAACGGGCACTTATTTGTACCTAAAAATCGTAATATCAACTTAACAAAAATCGGCTATTTGTTTCTATGCGGAACGTTGTTTTGTAGAGGTGTTATTATTTTCTTGTGAAAAAATAGAAAATTGTTTGAGTTATGCTGCGTGGCGATTAGAAAAAACGTGTTTCGAGAAAAACGCGTTTAAAGTTTTGACTTTACTCTACTTTACGTCTTCTCTCAACATCAAAAGACGCTGTACTAACGTACTTTGTGTTCAACATCCTTGGAAATGTTTCTAACAACATCTATTAGTGTATTAAAGAAGATAGAAATCGAATGGTAGAACATAATGCTGTACATGACGAGCAGGTGTCGTATTTACCGCAGGTTGTCGTTTCGGAGGTGTCGAGAAAGAGCTCGAAATTTCAATGAAAACGATTTCAGGCAGATATAAACCCGTTTATCTCTGATTCTAGAGGATTCAAAGGATTTTTTAAGCCAATAAAAATAAAATCGATTTTTTGAAATTTTTACTGTGGTGTAATGCCTTAAATTGCCCTTACAAAAGTTTATAAGCTTAGTTTTTTAATAATAAATGTACACAACTGTTTGTTCGCTACGACCAACAGAATCAAAATCTAAAAAAAAGTATATTTGCTAGCTCAGCAATCAAAAAGTAATTCCTTGATATGCTCCAAGCAATGGATATGGATGAAATGTAATTTTTTATTACCAGTTGGCATGGTACAACCCGCATTGTCGGACAATCAATATCTTGAAAATAATCGTCTGTTCTTGTAAAACTAAATGTGTTTAGGCATGTGACTCTCGGAAGAGTGGTCTTTATTGCGCTTATTTGCATGTATTGTTTACAATAAAAGCGACTGCACCAATTTGTTTTGAATATCCTCAAATCACAAATTTTAATGATTGTTGAAAGTTGAAGTTCGAAGGTGTGATTTTCAGCTGTGAAAATTGGGCTTCCTTCTACAAAAAAAAATACTTCATTTTGCAAAAAGTTTCTGAGACACAAAAATAGTAGAAAGCTTAAATTCAACTGTATTTAGCAGCCTCAGTAAGTTTTGAGCCATCTTTTGCCTTGAAAAACCCGACTTTAATTTTGAAAATTTTAAATTGGGGTTTCAAACAATTATTTTCATTTCACCTAACGTATTTGATTTCGAATGATTCATTAGAATAAAAAATTGAACAAGACGTAGTCAGTTCGGAGCAGTTTCCTTAGGTTTAAAACTGTTGATGACTAATAGCAGAAAACGGAATTGAGAAGTTCCGAAACAACTGGCGGTCATACCTCTACAAAACTATACAATGCATGAAACATCCTTTTGGTCCGGAACTTAGTGCTTATCACGTGAGCCATGTAAATTCTAGCCGGAATAGCGCAGCTAGAAAAAGCTGGTAGTCAAGCGCGTCGCCAAATACCTCAATCAAATTAATTGCAATATTCGTTTCTTCTCATTTTGCTGGGCGACGCGCACTGGTACGACCGCTTAAAATCTTTCTTTCCTTCACGGTGGATATACACACACTTACAGGTAGATGCTTGAGGGCCCATGGCCGGAAAGCGACCAAGAAGT
Organism: Oxycera nigricornis; assembly: GCA_963942545.1. NCBI lineage: Eukaryota > Metazoa > Arthropoda > Insecta > Diptera > Stratiomyidae > Oxycera > Oxycera nigricornis. The sequence goes on from OZ012659.1 coordinate 1,463,141, forward strand.
CTTCAAAGCAAACGAAAAAGTACGAGTCGTCGTACAAAAAAGTGATTTGCATCTTATACGATCATGACCATATGGTCAGAGTTGTTTTTTTTCTTCTTCTTCTTTTCTTCGTTTGTGTGTCTTGGGCTCTCTTAACTATTGTGGCACGATTAAATACTAAATATTATGAACGTGGAGCGCAGGATTTTTTGCCACTTATCAACTTTGACTCGTGCCATCTTATTGGGGGGAACTGTTAAAAAAATGTCTGCGCTGCGCTGTTTTCGAGCACAGCCATCATTTACACGACTAACGTGTTTTCGCGTCGATCATCCGTTTTTCGTTCGTATGTAAGGAAAGGTATGCAAATAAAAATTCGTTTTCAAGTTTCAGTTCGAATCTGTGTTGAAGTGCCACATTTGACAAAATGTGGAATATAAATCATCATCAAATACAAATGATTTAAGTTGATCATCGACATTATATATTTATGAATAATTATAATATTTGCTGTAGGTGTTCCCAGTCCGAACTGGTTTGAAGAGATTTCTGCGCAATGAAAGATCAACAGGACCGTTTGCCTTTCTCAAGCCGCGCGCCTTAGCTTGAGAGTTAGTAAAATTTCTTTTGAGAACCCTATGTCGAAATGCTTCTTGAATCTAACGAATTTTCTTGTGGGTCATGGTTCCATCATCATATCTGCGCCTCAATGACAAAAGACAGAAACGGCAACCAGTAAACTTAGCACCAGACCACTTTAAAGGTGGCAAGTGCCATGCAATTTGTATGCAGCATTGTTACATTGGATGTAACTGCCGAAAAATTGTAATAACGCGAAAACACTCGATTCAGTTGATGAGACAAAAAGCTACCTCCACCTTCTAAAATCTTTATATCTCAAATTTAGCGTAAATGTCCCTCTATGCCTTTTCAGTGTTAATATGGAATAAGAAGACAAAATGTTTGATTCCATTCACGAGACGATCGTCTGTAGACAAAACCGTGTGTTTTCAAAAAGGTTTCGTCGCCCTGACTAGCGCCTAGATGTATACAATTTCTAATTGAGACTTTAAAACCATGTTTATACGATATAAATCATAATTATTAATTGTATTGCTACGAAAAACGAAACGATAAATTGTGTAATATATACAAGTCAGTTATTTCTACAAAAATCGGGCAGAAATTGTGTATCTGCCCAGCTAGATATTTGTTTAATAGTTTAAATTTCTAAATTAGTCACCCCTAGCAATTTGCTGCCCGTGACGGGTACCCTTTCAGCCCCCGTGTGCCTAGCTACTATTTAATTGTAAAAATATATATTACTGAAAAGGTGTTTACAATGAAAACGTACGAGTGAGTTAGGATTATGCATTCACATTTATTTATTTTGCAGCCGAAACTTTGTCCCCGACATTCCTAAAGTACCCTTTTCAATTTCTCAGTGGTCCTTGACTAAAGTGCAAAAGTCAACGCAGGTTTCTTTCATTTAGAGCCTCCCCGACCAAAATATGGCATGAATATTAAACGAAAGCCTCATTTGATCTAATTTATGGCCCATTTTGGAGAATGCGTACCCTATGGCTGCACTATTCAATAGCACGGTCGGCTGGATTCAAATCATCACCTGGGCGTTAACTATTTAAATTGTGGCTAGTTTTACCACGATGAACTCTTTCCCTGGCAAGGTCATTTTTATTGTTTGCATTCTCAATTCCTCCCAATCCTGTGAAGGAGTACTTATATAACGATATTGATTTCATGTGAAAGGACCTTTATGTCGACTTCTAAATAAAAGGGCTTCCAGCAAGCATTTTCCTTCTGAACTTCAGCCTTCCCAGTAGCTTTCTACACATAAAGTTACGTTTTGGTTCGTATAAAACAGGCAGCGTTCTACAGAATATATTGTGTAAGGATGTAAAAATTGTGATCTCAACAGCAGTATGAACTTAATTGATGTTGTGGGGCAAAGTATATGAAACTAGATTACTAAGCTGCTACAAAATGGAATAGCATAGGAATAGGGCTGCAACAATACATACATACAACTTTGAAACGCATAGTTATGACAGTTATGATATATTGCATGTACACACAAAGATATCGCAGAACGCTTCTTACGTGATCAATTCCAAAGTAATTTTCTGATATATTATTCACATGTTATTCTTAAAGCTAATACCACCACAAAAATAACATATTTTATATAAACTTAGTACATTATTTATTCAGCAGTATACATCCGCACTTTTTTTAAGTTATTATTTACAGGGTAAGAATATTATATATCAGTTAGATCAGGTATTTTTAAGCATATTTAGTAGATGGCAAAAGTTAAATCTTATAAAAGCGATTGTTCCAGCATAATCTTATCGAAACCGGGAGGCGGGCTGTAGTTGAAATTGTCAAGGATAATATCCAAAATCGCTCCATCATCAACTGAAAGTACAGATGAATAGAACAAAGCCACATTGCAAATTTTCGCTTGAAACTAACCGTACAAAGCAGGATAAACAGTTCCCTTAACATGAAGAACGGGCGATTCAAGATTCTTTCCGTTTAGATAAAAGTTCAGTTCGACATGATCAAACACAACGCCTATGGTGTCGCCTTCGCATGGTAGCTGTGCCGACTGGGTTGTTATCGACATTTGATCGTCGGTGTCGTTGTATGTCGCTGGCAACTGGATCCCTTTTATCGTATGCACTATTACATTGTTGTTTTGGATGGTGTTGTCGGAGCATATGGTCCATGAATCCTTGTCCGATCCGCCTTTCGTCTTGTTCAGATTTGTTTGCCGTGTCGCTATTCCCACAGACCATTGTCCGCTCTGTTGGATTTTCACTTCAAAGTAGGATTTCGATTGAACAAGAGGCGCAGTTGCTAAGGCGCCACCAGACCCACACAGGCGTTTTCCATTCTTCACAATCACAACTTCGTTGCCTGGAAGAGCAAATGTTGGATGAAAACTACTAATGGGAACCTACGAAATTGACGTGGATGCACAAACGCTACATTTGCCATGAAAAAAATCTGCAAGCATTTGTTGGATGTGGGAAAGCGGAATTTTTTTCATGAAAAGTGTCCATCCACATATAATGGCAAACGACGATGGTCAGGACCCTCGCGCTTGGATTTGGTTTGGTACGTGTACTGCGTTTATATTATACAAAGCTTCAACCTTTTTACCGCTTGCGGTCGGCCGTTGCGTCTACGAGTGCAGGTGTCCTACTTCTGTGAATGGATTGCTCGGGCCGAAGGCAAACATTTGGTGGTCGATATTTGCGGGCAACACATTTGCCTCACAGGAAATTCGACGTATGCAATTGAAAGACTCGGTGCTCTACAAATCGAGCACGCATCTCGAAAACAATGGATTAATTTATATGCACCGAATGCATCATTTGTGATTGGAATGATCCAACTTGGTCCTACCTATTGGCCGACTTCTCTTGAAGAATAGATAAAAAATGGAAACACACGAGCGCAAAACAATTTCTTAGGTGAACTTAATTTATAGAAAGCCGCACGAAAACTATAACTTTTTCATTAATACCAAGTTAGAGAAAACATTAGTGGTAAAACAAAATTGTACATGTACTTATTGTAACGTACCCATATTAGCGGTGTCTAACTCTATCGCAGGTAATTTCGATCGTTGCGTTGTAACCGGGGTGCGGAGCTCTCCGTTCAAACAACTCCTCAAACAACAAAACATGTTGCCTTCTGTTCTAATTTACTAGAAAGCTTAGCCTGCTGCTAAATTTGTTATGCCAAAGCCAATAATCAATATTTGATGTATTTCATGTGTCAGAATCAGCTGTCACATGAAAAAGTCTTTTAACGCCAACATTGTAGCAGTGGTATTATTTAGATGTATGTATATGCACTATAATAAAACTGTGCACAGTTGGAAAACAGTGCAGAGTTTTAAATCAATCGGATTTTTTCAGATGGGTATAGTATTTTCCTCATGTTTGTTCTAAAGAAACAAAGTGTGTGATTTTCAAACAGGCCACCAAGCGCATTTATTCTCTAACAGTTGGTAGCGCTTAGATGACGTCCTTGCAAATGTGACGTCATTCCCCAAATGCTGTGCGCTGTTCGAACTTTGTTGCAGGCCGTTAGAACCGCCGTCATAGCATAAAAAAGTATTATTACTAATACTATGACCGCCGTAGAAGCGAAAGCTGTGGTGAGATTTTCCCGTCTGAATTTTTACGTTCAGCTTTAACAGAAGACGGCAATTTTAAATATAACCGCTCACCTGCCCGTTGTTCATTTTGGGGTAGAGTACAGTAACAGTCCAACCAATGTTGAAACATTTTTCCTTTTTTGATTTAATGAACTGTATAAAATACTAATAATGAATTTTCAAATAAAATAATGAGTAATATTTTAATATTTGCATCTTTAAATAATGAAAGCAAAATCAGAGCCAGCCAGCCAGAGCTAGAACCATAGCACGGACACTCTGAGCGCTCTGATCTGTCATGAGACAAAACATGTATGCGATCCGTGCAACCAAATTTGATTTCCGACGGCCTTGTTTTCTTACTGTTATTGTACACACTGTGGCTCGTTCAATGAAGTTGGCTCGTTGTGGAGTGTACGATTAGTTTACAATCTAGCCAGATCTAGTCTAGCGACTACAGTTTGTGCGAGGCGGAAGCCTGACAAGTGGAATAAATTAGAGCTGGAGTGGATGCAGTCATCGTTTCTTCTGTCTTAAATCCAAAGGTGCTTACGCATGCGCTCGAATTATTAGCGGCCGCTATGCTCGGCTCATAGCAACTAATTATCGCACGTTAAGACTAACTGTGTTAGTGTATCGTGGCAGTACACAGTTAAGGAACGAACCGTCCGAAAGTGACTCCCCAGTGAAAATCCAACACTTAGTACGGGTGTGCCTCGCCTTGTTTGTTGATAATTGTCCGTCCGCTAAAGTGTAGTCAAGTGTGTCTGTCACATCGCCTTGAAAAGGAAGTGGTTTATCTTTCTGTGCTCGCGTGAGATAAGCCAACTTGCTCCGTAGACTGACGAGCATGTTGATCGCATGAAGGGATTTTTCGCTAGCGTGAAAGTTAAAGTCAGCGGGGAACAAATCGGTGTTAGCTCTCGCATCGCGAAATTCGGGGCCGGGCAAGTCGACCAGTTTTATCTGCCGATCGTATCTCCAAATATGCGCAACATAATCGACTTGAAGTAAAGGCTGCGAAAGTAAAATTGTTTGGTAAGTTTAACTGTTTTGACATGAGTTGCGGTAAGTAAACTGCGACCACTACCAGCAGAAATTTTTATCTAAAGCTCTTTTTTTGTAATCGGGGGCTCCAATTTCGTAAGCAGTCCGTCATTTGGATTTCCTAAAACGACACATTTCAGGCTGATAATGTTTCAATGACAGCTCCCGCACACCTACTTACATTGATTACAAACTTTCAAGCTCGTTCAATGCGCGAAACGTTATAAAATGATTCACGTTCAACCACAACATTTTTAAGTTCAACTGAGATGATAATATAGCAAGCATGACGACAGAGCTTCATGCAATTAGTCTGAATTCCTACATATCGCACCCCCGCTAAAAAGAATCGCCACTTAAGAAAGTTTTAACTTCGAGACTGCATGCAGTTTCATGTGTGACACTTTCCAAGCTGAGTGGTTTTATAGACGACAAATCATGTTTCCGTTTCGTTAATGGGTGGAAAATAAATATACGCAATGTCATATTGATAAATAGGTGAGGCTTCACAAGCAAACAAGATCTCTTCAGAGTGAAAACCAGAACAGAACTAACATCTAAAACGCATAATCCTTCAGAAGAAACCAGAAAGAACGCAGTCTCTAACATCTGTGAAACACTCTCCGGTACATAGAACAATCAGGTCATTATGCTGACCCTTGAGAGAGTGAGATGGCACGTACAGCCATAAATTATAATACATTCCAAAATAAACAAACTTAGGCTCAATACAATAGATTCATTTTTACTTTAATCCAACATGTCGTTCCATAGATATATAAAAGCCATCCACAGATAATCAAATATAAGGTTCGAATAAAACACTTTATAAAGACGAACAAAGCGTTCTGTGCAAAGTCTCAATCGTCATCTTGTAGATGTTCATTTTGCGTTCCCAAATGTTCGTCGGTAATCACTGAAGTTTCTTCAGCCAGAAGCGCAACAAAATATTGCACCTCGTCAAAGATCACGTTACAACTCAACATGTTGAATTTTTTAGCAGAGCGAAAATAACAAAATGAAATATTTTACAACTACCGAATAGCGTAAAGATGCTGCTCTGTTGCTGAACACATCTTGCATGAGTGGTGACCATCTTTGTAAACAGAAATTGGTCGACTGGAAAGAACAATCAGTAGGAAAATAGGATACTAACTTTGAATCGCATGATATTATGGAATAGGAATGTTAAGTGAAAGGAATGTGTGAAAGGAGCATGGATATATATATATGATTCCTGGATCATCAAAGATGATCGTGGCAGATTAGTCTTGTCGATACGTAAGGCGAGGCAAGGAGTTGTTCTGTAAATGTCGAGAGCGAATATAACGAATCTTTTGTAGCAAGTCCTTAATACATGCTTTGACCGAAACAAGCTTGAGACGTTCTTTGAGCGTTGGTGAAACACGCCTCATAATCTGCAAATATTTCATCGGGTTGATCGTTCTTTCCACTTCTGTTCCAGCAGCTAAAAAGCACCTCCAACCATTAACGAGCCAAAACCATGCTTAATAGTTGAATCATCGCATCATACTCAGTTGAGTGGCTTCTCTTAACGATCACTGGCCATTTCCGTGCAGATTTTCTATCTTGGAAGTGTTTGACTGGTCCTTGACGGAACACGAGGTATGCTTGCTGTTTCTTTATTTCCATTTTTGAACATTCGAGATCACTACCACAAAAAAAATTAACATTTTACAAAGTATACACCAAAAAGTACTCTAAAAATCTAATTGTGTACAAATACCTGTAAAATCCCCTTCGTAAATATTCATTACTGGCAAAAGAGATCAATTCGTCGATTGCAATAGTGAAATGAACGATTATAAAGTACAAAAAGGGTCTTACCTGTTGCTAGAAAGCCTGGATCAGTTAGAAAAAAGGTCCACCCGATACAAATTTCAGCCGAAAGGTAAAGAGGAAGATTTTGCAGAGTCCTAACACATCCATTGGAGATATGGCTCAAAAAGTGCCAACATCGAATGCAATAATTCACAGGATTAAGAAGCATTATAATCTTAGATCATATTAAGTTCAAAAAGTACCCGATTGATCCGACGAAAGGGAGAAAGAAGCGAAAAATTGGGTGTGAAATTTATACAAGGATTACCTGACCAAATTCGATTGTGTTGTGTTGGACGATGAAACATAAGTGAAAGCTGATTTCGCACAGTTGCCTGGTCAGGACTTCTATATAGCAGGACCAAAGGGTGGTGTCAGCCCAAAACATAAAACCAAAAAAGCACCAATTTTCTCAAGCGGTAGGCAGGCAATATGTCGATGTGGTCTCAGATCAGACGAATTTGTAGCGAAGGGTACCATCAACTCAGCAGTATACATCGAAGAGTGTTAAGAGAAGCGAATAAAACCATTTATCAGGAAACACGATGCATTTGTAGCATTTTGGCTAGATTTAGCCACAATCACAATCGAACAACAATAAAGTGGTATGAGGATAACAACATCTCCGTGGTACCGAGCAGCAGCTAACTCTCCAAACTGTCCAGAACTTCGAGCAATCGAACGATATTAGGCTGAAATGAAGAAAACGTTAAAGAAAACAAACAAAATTGCTAAAACTGAAAAGGATTTTCAAAATCAGTGGAGAAACGCATATAAGATGGTCGATGATACCGTTATACGGAATCATATGCGTGGAGTTAACGGAAAGGTCCGAAATTTTTATGTAAATGTTAGATAATATAATATAATAATTTTAAAAAAATTAGTTCGATGAAGCAATTAATACCATTTTTAGAGACATAATTATAAAGGTCATTTTTTCGATACACTGCTTAGTTTCCTAGTCTCTGTTATTTACTAATTGCTACGGTTACTTCCCATCTGCTCGTTTGTGGGTTGTTGCGCTGATTTTTTTGCGGTTTGTGATTTTGACGCTTGTCTACACCCAATTAGCAAAGACATCTAGTCTCGATTCTAAGAATAAGAGATAATCCGACCATTAAGCAAGGATTTCTCGACAATGTTTTGAAAAATTTCTTCTAGATATTAAAAAGTTGAAAAAGTTCTTGGTATATTTTTTATACAGAATAAAAATAGTTGCGTGTCCAAGACTCGGTGGCGTCAAATTAAATATGCATACAAATAATTTAGTGGTTATATGTATATTTTTGTTTTTAAAATTCAAATGCAAATATTATTTGCAATACTTTTTGAAAGAGCTTCAATTCAATTTCCAGTATTGCCTACCTACCATCAACTAGCTGTTCTTTGACCGAATATCATTTCAGGCCGAAAGCATGGCGACCGGTATGCGACCTTTAAAAATAACAACAGTAGGAGATGGAATGGTCGGAAAGACAGCGTTGCTCATTACATACACCCAAAATGTGTTTCCAAGTGAATATATTCCAACGGTGTTTGACAACCACGCATGTAATATAGAAGTGGACAATAAATCCTACAATTTGACGCTGTGGGATACCGCAGGTCAAGAAGACTACGAACGTATACGCCCTTTGAGCTATCCAAATGTAAGTTTGCCGATTTGAATTTTTCACCAGATATAAAATATTAAAAATGTTTATTCTTACAATTGCGATAGGGATACAGACAGACACAAAACACGAAAATCTTAGTGTGCTATTCAATGTACATAAATACGGCTGCTATTGTAAATTACAATGTTTTTTAATTGAATATTTCCGTACTCTTTCAGACTGATTGCTTCCTCCTTTGTTACGCTATAGACAGTCGGACATCTTTCGATAACATCAAAAGTAAATGGACTCCGGAGATTAGGCATTACACTACTAACATTCCTATTGTATTAGTCGGCACAAAGCTCGATTTACGAGTGGCCGGTTCAGAAAAATTTGTTACAACGGCCGAAGGACGTAAAATGCGCAAAGAAATCCGAGCGCATTCTCATGTAGAATGCTCTGCAATGAAGCAATCAAACCTCTGCGAGGTATTTGAAGAAGCCGTGCGAGCCGTTGTTAACAAAACTCATAAGCCACGAACGTGTAAGATACTATGATATCGGATTGAATTCTCCTTAATCAAGCAGCCGGGGGGATAAGTGTAGGCAAAAATAAACTATGTTTGTGATTCAATGTCACGGCATTAAAGCGCCAAGAAATATTTTTAACCATGTATTGGATTGTATTCTGTTTCAAATGATGTTCGAAAATAATTTAAAATAATGTTTAAATGTTCAGGTACCGTTATCACATAATTGTTTGAAAGTTAAAATGAAACAAATTAGGTATTTTATATATGTTAACTGAATAACAAATTGCTTTATTTAAAGTGTATTACCAACTCACTAAATGCGATGATGTCCTATGAAATCGTTTGCCATTTGTACATATTGTTCAATTTTTTTTTTTAAAAAAAAGTAGAAAGATTGTCTATACTGCTTTACATTTTGCTAGTCATATGTTAAAATATTAATTTCCCAAATAACTAAAAATAAATTTGACAATAAAATAGAAGAACGATTTTGCTTGATAACATTTCAAATAACCAACCGATGTCTGGTTTTAAAACGAATTCAAGAGAAAGCACGCCAAATAGCATGATATAAACATTTTGACGATTATACTCAGTGTTTTCCTAAAGTCCTGAATACCTCCGTTAACGCTTGGGTTTCAATTGATGTTTTACAAAGCTAGAAACCCGAAAATTGGCTTGATTCCATTGATATTTCGTCCAGATTACTCGTCGACAAGTGTGCACGACTCAAAAATATACCGTTGAATACATATGAATGCGTTCTAATCATTAGGCCGTCGAAGTTGCGCAGTACAATATTTTATCGAACGTGATTCTTCTATTATCTCGCACCCTGACTTAGTATCCCTAATCACGTTGATTATTGTTCGGCCTGAGCGTTTCCCCCTTTGCGCGGAAAATTTGGTGTTCTGCTTTTAAACGCCGGTAAGCGGGCAAAAAAAAAACAATTTCTTTTTAGACTGGAACGGAGTTTTCACGAAGAGTTGTCTGTATTTATAACACGTATAGTCACTTAGCTCGTTGCGGGAAAACGACGACTATAACCGTCCTATTTTTGGCGATTTGTAGATAAATGATTGTTGTAGCCGTCCCGTACGTTTCCGCGACAACGATTATAGCCGCCATTTGTTCTGGTTAAAACAAAGTAACGATAAAAAATTGCGGTTATGACCATTCCAAGTTTTCCTGAAATACCCAGGAACAATGGTGATGATTTTCACTTCCAAACAATTAAAAAATCAAACGTTATAAAAAGGTATGGTTCTGAACCGACCTTTAATATTGAAAGTATTCAGCAACGCTTTAAGATGTGAAAGCACGTACATGCAAATTTTCTAAGTGTTTTATTATTAAATATTGGTTGCACAATCAGCTAATATATATTATAATTTAAAATCAGATCTATTTATATTAGTTTTTATTAAATTTGTTCATTTGCTGCACAATAAATATTGATGTTCAAGAAATTCTAGTTAGCCGTATTTGTAAAAAAATAATTTATTCATTTATATGATTTTGCATCTGAAGCGTTGGCATGCAGGTACACATCGATACAAATCCATTTCTAATTAGCACCGACAATGATTTTACCCTTATTTATTAAAGAAAACATAATGCAATTGCCGCACGATTAATATACATATGTATGTATTACGTACATGAATACACTGACTTACACTACCTCAGAGCTACGCGATTTCCGAACTACCCCGTCCGCTACCTCAGACGTTCTTCGGCTTCAGAACGGTGACAAATTTTACGGAAAGGCTCAAAATTGAACAGAAATTCAAATTTTACGAAACAGATTATAACGAAGAATGCATTTCCACCACAAACAAAAGCTAAAAATATTACCAGCATGCTATGAACAGATTCTGTAAGTCGTTGCTGTCTACGTCGAAGCAACTGTGATCCATGTAATTGATCTAGTGTTATGTAATTCTTTAGTGATATATGGAAATAATAAAAAAAGCATGTATTGCTTATATAGTTTTAGTTAGCAATTGGTCCCAATTGAATAGCTTTTACGCGGATTGACGCTGGTCCCATCTATCGCGTAATTTCGAGATATTTTCATACATAGATGAATAGCATCATTGCGGCGTGTATACATACACGAATTGCTGTCACATAATTGCGGCCTCGTCATATTTTTTCAGCGTAGAGGCTACAGTCAATTCGACTAACATAAATAAAAACTAAGGATTTTACCTCAAATCCTCAGATCATTGCATATTTTTAAGAACTATGAACCTTATTATATGCTATAAAATAAAAAAAAACATATTTGAATTCAATATTTTATTAAAAGTTATAAAGAAAGGTTGCTTCTAACTTTTTTGGGAGGTCGAGTAAAGCAGGCTGTTTTTTTACTTATCCTGACTAATAACTAACTAATATTACATTTATCCGCACGACGCAAACGTTCCTTGAAACTGCGCATTGACGACTGAGTTGGCACAAAGTATCAAAGCGCTACCTCTACACACTAAGAAGGCTACCGCCAAAAAAGTCCACCATGTTAGTCGAAAAAACTAACATTAGCCGTTTAGGATTAAGGAAATTTTCTCGACCCGCTTTTATGTTGACAAAGCCATCAATCAAATCGGAAAAATCCAAACTTTCGATCAATTCTCTTTCAATTGGCATTATTGCAAATTTGACTAGCGTCTCTTGACCTAATGTTGACCTCGAAATTTTTTTAATTATTTTTAGCTTTGGAAAAATACGTTTTTCAAAAATTTTCCTCATTTCTATAGAAAAAAGTGCATTCCTAACAACAAACAAACAAATCTCATAAAATATTTCACACAATACGTATGTGTGTACGCTTCAATTGAAATTTGCAGCGAGTATGTAAACTTTTTTGTTCAACTGTATGTAAATACTCTCTCCAAGAAAAGTGACGTCTTACGGGAACATCCTGCAAGCCCCGAACTTGTATCTTTTTATCTGCAACTTCCAGTCTGCAAACTGTCAGAGCGTTTTCCGTGAGTACAATTTACGCTCGGGTCACTCTCAAATTTCGGATTCTAGAAAGACGTTAAGTGCGAGTTGCGAATGTTTTAAGATGCAGATAAGATGATCAATACACTGCCAAGTTTGATGAACAATGAATATAGCAATTGCAATTCGCTATGTTTCACGAAATCGGGAGCGTCAACAATGAAGCAGCTATCGTTTTAGGGGCGGAGAATGGAAAACGATCTAAAAAGGGGGCTGAAGTGTAGAAATGATGTGGATAAATCGTGTGTGGTTGCCAACAGTCAGTGCAATTAAATTGTTTTCGGAAAGTCTTGATTTGTGGTGTAGAAGTGAAGCCCATCGATTTTCCCTCGAAAAGTGATTCCAGTTCGTACCCATTGTACACTTACTTACTCATCTGCAATATGTGTCAAATATAGTCCTGGCGAACAACCGAGGATTGACTGATTTCGGAAAGTGAAAATAACAATTTCGTGGAAGATGTAATGTGAATGTTGATGGAAAGTCGATGGCCATCCTTGCTCGAGTTGCTTGGTGAACATGAATCCCAAACACAGAAAACGCGGACTATCTGAAGTAATGCATATAGTTTGATGAGTGATCTCCCTGTTTTGCAATGAAAACGAAATTGATGTCCTTAACATGGCGGGGATCTGCCTCAGTAGATCCACGATTCTCATCTACAATGCTTCCGTGGACAATTAACGACATTAGAACCAGAGATTCCTTCCAAAAGGTATTGAAATAGCTCTTTTACAAGTTTAAAAAAATATCCTTGATAGAAAATACTCCCGATTAACGATTTTTTCAAAAAAATTGTCTATCAAATCAGTGCCAGCCAAAACTTCTAAAAAGTTTTAATCATTTGAATATTTTGTTGTTTTTCTTCTTCAGCTATCGGTTTGCATTGAAAATGGAATCCTAGAAGCATACAACGAAGATTTCGAGCTGCAATTTTCACACAACCTCCGCTATATTGTTGGCATGTGCCAAGTAATTCAACCGCGAAACGGGAGAAATGGAAACTGCATGTTCAAAAACTTGCACAGCACCAACGACATCAAAACGGTTGATAGGAGGAGGAACTTCATGGAGCTGACCGGTCCAGTAGGTGGAATGGTATACTTGCTGAAAGATCCAAAGGATCCCCTTTTGCACATCAACTTGTACGAAAGTGAATCGATTCCAGAGGTACGTATGGCAAGCATGGAACTTTTAAAATTGTAGTTCTTGGTGCGGATTCCTTTGACTGTGTGTTCCTCGCGAAAACTTGAATTCGCTTCGTGGTTGAAAGGATAGACGATATTAAATTATATAATTCTTTCAGTACATTTTTGTTCAGATCACCATTGATTATAATAAGGAGTGTATCGAAAAAATGACCTTTATAATTATGTCCCTAAAGTATGACGTAATTGCTTTGTTAAACTTATTTTCTTCTTTTATTATATTAGGTAATGTTATATTAACTAACATTTACATAAAAATTCAATGAATTTTCATTTCAAGTAAAAAAAATTCGGACCTTTCCGTTAACTCCACGCATTAGGTTCGGAACAACGGTGTCATCGACCACCTTATATGCGTTTCTCCACTTATTTTGAAACTCCATTTCGATTTTAGCAACTTCGTTTGTTTTCTTTGATGTTTTCTTCGTTTCAGCCCAATATCGTTCGATTGGTCGAAGTTCTGGGCTGGTAGTCATCTGTTAGGTTAGCTGCTTTCGGTACCACGAAGATGTTGTTGTCCTCATACCATTTCATTTATGATCGAGCATAATGACTTGTCGCTAAATCTGATCAAAGTTCTACAGATGCGTCGTGTTTCTCGATTCGCTTCTCTAAACACTCTTCGATGTATACTGCTGAGTTGATGGTACCCTTCGCTACAAATTCCTCTGATCTGAGACCACATCGACATATTGCCTGCCAAATCATATATCGCTTGGGAAATTTGGTGCTTTTTTTGGTTTTATGTTTTGGGCGAACACCACCCTTTGATCCTGCTATATAGAAGTCCTGACCAGGCAACTGTGCGAAATCGCCCTTCACGTATGATTCATCGTCCCACACAATCGAATTTGGTCAGGTAAGCCTTGTATAGCTTTCGAGCCCGATTTTTCGCTTCTTTCTCCTTTTTCTCGGATCGATCGGGTACTTTTTGGACTTTATATGATCTAAGATTATAATGCTTCTTAATCCTCGGAATCATTGGGTTCGATGTTTGCACTTTTTGAGCCATATCTCGAATGGATGTGTTAGGACTCTGCAAAATCTTCCTCTTTACCTTTCGGCTGAAATTTGTATCGGGTGGACCTTTTTTTCTATCTGATCCAGACTTTCTAGCAACAGATAAGGCCCTTTATGTACTTTATAATCGTTCGTCTCACAGTTGCAACCGACGAATTGGTCTCCTTCGCTAGTACCGAATATTCACGAAAGGGGATTTTCCAGGCACACAAATAAACTACACACTTCTTCTTGATTTGATGACATATTTTCAAGAGTGATCTTACAATACGAATGGATTAGACGGAGATATGCAGGAAAAGATACAGTCCTTATGTTTTTCGTAGTATTTTTGCCTCCTAATCACGAATCTGTGAATCGGAATTGGACTATTAGGTCACAATTTTTTTCTAACGAAAATGTACGAGGAAAACATCAATTTTTTTCATATCCAAATGTGTTTTTATGTGTAAAAAAGTCCATTGAATACAAACCCACTAGAAGTATTGAAGTAGCAAGTCATATTTTGTTTCTATTCTCTTTAAAATGGCGAAAATATAAAATAAATAAAATAAAAATTAAATTATAAATATAAAAAAGCATGCTATTAAATATATCGACTTGAAATTTGAAATGTATATATGTTATATTAAGATTAAAAGTTTAGATTCCATATTCAAAAAAGGTAAAAATCAAAATGGCGGCCGTTTCGACCAAGCGTTTGAGTAGTGCCAAACAAAAAAAGCGAAACCTGAGTGAAAACCTGAGAAAAATATCCAAAAGAAAAATATCGAATATCCAATATCCAAAAAGTACAGCAGGACGGGGTAGGGGACTACGAGCGCTGTAGAATGAAAACCAGTTTAGATATCGATATAAAATTTTGTACTGGTATTTTTAAGGTACTTTTCTAACGAAATATCCCAAATAAAAAAATTGATTTTATTTTATCAGATGGATTATGGTTAATTTTACATATTTTAAGTATATTTTTAAGATTTTTGTTTTGAAAATGCTGTAGATATGAATCTATTTCTGAACAAAGTACACAATAATATAATTATTCAAGGGTATTCTCTGAAATTTTGGTCCAAAAATATTGATTATTGAGCCGCTGACAGCAAATTTTCGTAGACACCTAAAAAAAGGTAGTTTTGCGGCAGTAGTTACAGCATAACTCATCACTCGATCATCTGATGACAAAGAACCCAAATAGATTTCGTTAGTTTATGAGTTTCCCGAGGTAACCACGTCGAAATATATTTTTTTAAAGATTTTTCAATTCTTAGTATCAGTTGAAAGTAAAAAAAAACAAATTTAAAAAAAATTATAAAAAATCGATAAATTTGTTATTATAAAACAAATTATAATCATCAAAATAAAATATTTCACTCTGGTTGCCTCGTGATTTATGTACAGAATAGGTGTGCAGAATTTGAAAATGATCGGATAAATGGATTTTGAGTAAGAGCGTTCACCCACTTTGAAAAAACGCGTTTAGAAAATGAGAAACAGCCAATTTACAGTTTATAGCGCGTCGAAGCGCAGAATTTTAAAATCCTGTAGCTCCGTCAGTTTTGCTCCAATCGACCTAAAAATTTAACTGAACACTCTTCAAGAGTTCTACTTTCGAATAAAACATAATATAATAAATATAATATAATAAATAAAAGAGTTCTACTATAAAATAAAAAAAAAAAAAATGCAAAAAAAAAATCTTACTCTTTCCTTAATATTTTTCCCTGCTGATTGATTACTTGCGATACATTACATCAGTGGCGGATAGTCTTCCGCATAAAAATATATCGACGTATTGAATATATTGATATCTTAGCATTTATTCGAATGAATTTGATACATTGGAAAGTGAGCATTAGAATTTTTCCAATGCGTTCGTCGATGTATGTGTATCGAATATTCGTAATTCAAACTGTTGGAACTATGATACACAAATGTTGCTTCACGTTGAAAATTCTCAACTGAAAGTATTGTGGCAATAAAGGTTAACTTGACTATATAGCTTGCGTTTTAACCGTTTGTTTGTCAACATTTGATAAATGTTCAATTTCTGGTAATGTTGCTTTGAATGATTGTGTGATGTCTATGCAATTTTTAGATACTAAGAACAATATGTACATTTCACGTTTATGTCAATATCGTAATTTGTGTTGTTGATCCAATGTTCTGTAAAACATTCAATGTCATTTTACGCTCTTGCATAATTTTACTAGGGCTACCAGCTTTCGAGAGAATTTAAAATGTATTTCTAAAAACGTACATTTCGGAATGAATGTGCAAAACAATGTATGAATTTAGGCATTTCATGTATTCGAAATACATCGTAAAATCTGTAAATACACACCAATCACAATTGTATGCACGGTAATAAATTGAAACTACATATACTGGGTTATAGCTCGGAAGCTACAAACACTACATCTCGTCGACTACGACAACACTGGCGCCGCGATCTAAAATAACTTGTGCGTAAGTTTGCTACACAACTCTGACTTGATTTTAGCCATCGCACATCTTCGTTTCGTCGAGATTGTTTTTATGTTGCTCGATTATTCAACGTAGTATGAATAAATCAGTCGCGTTCAGAACTCAGAAGGTGCCGCGGGAGCAACATATGAGTACTTCCGTGTTCAATGGCAACCAACACGAGCCGTGCCTGTAAACTTAAGCATTAAATATCACTATGATATTCGACACCGATCTCATTGTTGTATAAAAACAAAAAAAAAACGTTAAATACTCGAAACAGTAAAGTGGAGACAAACATGTGCTGTGATTGACAAGTGAACGGGCATAACAGAAATCAATATAAAGAATATAAAGTGAAAATTTAGTTGAAAAGCGGTTAACTAAGATGTTTACGGTTCCGTTTCAACGTGACAACATCCTTGTGCAATCGGTCAGCGATGCATCGGCGCTCAACAGTAAAAAAGTTGTATGTAATAGATAAAAGCGCAATATTAATTGCTACAGCCATGTTCAAAAGTAATATCAATGTATTTATCTGCATATAACATACATACAACATACATTTAAACAGTTTGCCTGTACACATGTTGAGCTAACAATGCAAGTGCACATTGTTTAGGTATTACTTTTAAAACGATTTAAAATTAATATTACGGCGATTCGATTTCTATGAATTTTCATCCTGTGATGCCTCTAAGCTTTTTATATGCAAACGCATGCTTTTCGAACTATACAATAGAAACAAAAGTGTTGATATTGTGCAAAAAAAAACAGTGCACCAGCAAATACACTCAAATGCTTTGTGAAAATAAAATTCAGTTGCGACGGGACATCTTATACCATTTGGCACCACATCAAATAAACTGTTTACTCAGAGAAGAAACATGAAGTGTTCTGTAGAATGTAAGGTGAACACGTTTGTCCAATGTGATCGGCTATTATGAGAATGAACTGCTGTCACATACATATTTTTTTATGACAAGACTTTTATATACATATATGTACCGAACAACAAAATTACCATATATTCTTGAATATTTCAATATATAATATATCCGAATTGATATTTACAATTAACGATATTCGATCGAATACAGTACAAAATTATTGATTCGCATATTATCAAAAATTGTACCTTAGTTTTAGCTTTGAAAATATTCAAAAATATCGGATTCTTTTGGTCATCTTAAGGGGAGAGTACTGTGTTTGAAAAAAATTAAATTTTTTTTGGGGATATTTCGTTAGAAAAGTACCCTAAAAATGCCTGTACGAAATTTTATATCGATATCTGAACTGGTTTTCATTCTACAGCTATCAACTGCTCGAACATATGCCGCTATGTAACTATTCGACTATTATACTCTCTAATACAATACATACAAGTTATATTCCATAGTCTAAGTTAGTGCATATTCGAATTTCACTGTGTAAACATCAAAAATTGCGATTGAAAATGATTTCAAGTAAAAAAAACGAGATAATTGTCGTAAACCAAAAAAACTTTAAACGCGGTTTTCTCGAAACATATTTTTTGTGTGCGCTTCGTAGATTTGTGATTAAAAAACTACTGATCCGATTTACTTGAAATATCCCGCACATACTAATTAACTATTTTGCTTCTACACGGGTCTAAGATTAGAGCAAAAAAAATTTTTTACGATTCTAGAACACTTCTTTCAATCAAAAAAAAAGTCAAAAATCATTACACGTATATTCAAACGGGCACCAAATCGCAAAAAACTTAATTATTGCCCTAAATTTATGCCCGTGCAGGAGTTTATACTCGATTTTTTCTTAGTTTCTGGTCACATATGGATATTTTTCACAGCATTTTACGATGCGCTATCCGCTTTTTTGTTTGACATTGCTCAAGTGCTTGGTCGAAAGGGCCGCCATTTTTTAATAATGTAAATCTGAACTTTCAATCTTAATGTAAAATATATACATTTTAAATTTCAAGTCGATATCTTTAATAGCTTGTTTTTTATATACACTTTTAAAAAAGGATCCATTGTCGCTGTTTTAACAAAGTAAAGTGC
The DNA here is from genome assembly GCA_963942545.1 of Oxycera nigricornis. Classification (NCBI taxonomy): domain Eukaryota; kingdom Metazoa; phylum Arthropoda; class Insecta; order Diptera; family Stratiomyidae; genus Oxycera; species Oxycera nigricornis. Next base: position 1,482,079 of record OZ012659.1, read on the forward strand.
ATTTTATTCACTCGAAAGCCGTATTCCTGAGAGAAATTGATCTTCTATTGAAGTTGCAGAATGAGGTAAATTTTTTGAAGTGACGTTTGGAATCGAATGTAATACAATGTGCTGGCAGGGCAGGGGAGGGTTGAACGTTTGAAGTCCAATAAAACTAACAGTGTTATTTTTGGTAAAGGTTAAGATTGTGGGCACCTCTAAGGGGCAAGATGGGGAGATGGAACTTTATGTATATTTTGAGAATTTTATACGTAGGCAACTGACAAAATTCACATGTAAGTGCCGTTCCTTCGTCATTATCTTCGACACCAGCACAACTGCAATGTGCCCATTTTTTGCATACAACACATGCCACCCAGCCTTCCGTAGACGCTAAATAACGACCTTTGCAATATAAACCCGGTGTATTTTCAGGATCATTGTCTATTATTTCTATTTTCTGACGATGACGATAACGATAACTTTTTTCTTTTTGGTCACTTTACTTTTCTTAACACCATTTTTTTGCGTTTCCTTCAGCTTTTCTTTTGCTTTCCTTTTCTGCATTATCGCCAGCTTCTATTTTTTTAAATATTTCTTCTAATTCTTTTTTGTAGGTTGATGAGGTAATAATAACGGTTTTCCCCCTCTTTCTCGCTGCTCTTCCAGTTTTTCGTGTTGCCGAAAATGGCATAATTTGTTAGGGACTAGCAACAGTAAAATTTGATTCCCATTTTCTATCAATTTCTGGAATAATGAATGAAGTAGAACATCCAGGTTCTGGTGTTGATATAGTAGCTGTATTTAGAATTGTTGTAGTTATAGTAGCATGAGTAGTTTCGATCAGTTGTTTCGTTTCAATTCCGAGAGTTTCCAATGGTAAAACTACAGGATATGTCGAAAATATTGAAACTATTGTACCTTGAGTTACACTGAGTGCCCGCCACCCCGCCATGCCCCCTTCTCCTCTATGTAGTATCTTTAAAATTCTGCACCGACATTTATGATATCCTTTTATCCAAAGACTTATTCCGATTTATTTATTTATTGACCAGTAAAATTTTACATGTAGAATTACGAAATTCTTACAAGTAAAACCGCAAAGGGAATCTTCTTTCTGTACACGGATTGGTATACTACTTATTAACTCATAAGCTTATATAAAATATAATGAAATATGTTATAGGAAAATGTCTCTACTCGTAAAAAGGTAAATTGGCGAGTAATAATCAAAGACAGTAGCGTACCCAGGATTTTGATAAGGGGGGGGTTATATTTTTGAAGTCTTGACTAGGTACGTTTGCTAGTTCTTCGGTGTAGATATGAAAATATAATTATGTAATCATACTTAATCATACTTTTTCACCGGTCAAAGTTGGAGTCCTCCAAAAATAATTCTGGCAGACTTTAGCCCGATTGCATATCTGGTTTCATTTACTTGAATCATTCATGATATTTTCATTCAAATTATAAAATTATGCGCTTGACGTGTGAAAGAATCTACACTGTATTTGTAGACTTCCTTGGAACCATAAAGTGTATATGCATGTTTGCAAGTACATATATTGAAAAGCCTTCAATACCTACAGGCCAGAAAAGAAAGCAACTAATGAAGTAAATGCCGTGGGAAAGTGAAACTGTCACTAAGGACAGACAGAGTATTATCGTAATCAGGGCTGGCTAAGCTTGTTTGCAACCCATGCAGGGAAGCAACTCTGCGCTCTCAAGCAAATTTGTCGTCATTTCCACGTAACCTATGAGGTAGACCCTATAGGCCTAATCCTCAGATTACAAATCATATGACAAAATAAAAACAATCCATTTTTGAGGGTTCTGATCAAAGATAGAAAGAAACATTCAAAAATATAACTGTTGCTACTAAGATATGGGTGCGAATTTAATAAAAATCCAGTTTCTGGAATTTTACTTCGAAAACTCAGGTGACCATATTCTAATGTTCCCACCAACTTCTTATCTATATATAAAATTGCTTGGCTTCATACAATAAATAAAAGATAACGGCACACACAGATCCAATTTGTGCAAATTATGCCCGTATCACCCCTAGCCTAGGTGAGATCTCTAAAGCACCATAGCCCGTAAATCAGGGTTTTACTGTGAAATAGATGAAAGATCTTGTTGCGTAGAGATACTGAATCTCACTCAACTCCCACGTTCCAGAGTGTCTCAGCGAATAATTGTTAAAGTGGGTAACGCTAGTTCAAGGCTCCTTGTCGACAAATAGTTTTCGGGAATGAGATTTGATGCCGCACTATGATTTCACTCAGCTGTGAATGAGAACCTGAATCAAATCAGGGTAATAATCACGGGTGAGCGTATTCCTGACCACTTCACATCCTAATATTCTATTGGTCAAGTAAATGAAATAACTCTAATATTGCCTGAAGGCCCAATTTTGGAGGTTGCGCCATCGATTATTATTTTTAACCAACCTCTTCCCAGGCAATGACGAATCCTTATGTGAATATGCTTGAGATGTATAATTCATAACATTCGAATTTTCTAAATTTACGCGACGTGATCAAAGTTTTAAAGCGCCGATAAAGATACAAACTTAGTATTCGAAACTCATCTAAAGTAACGGTGAGAAACAGTGTAAAATGGGATTCAAATTTTATGTCCAAGCATAAAACAGAACCCTTCGCCGGATAAAATTATAGCGAAATATCTAAACGACGATTTTTTTTCATTAGCTCATTTAACACATCTTCTGTAGACGGAGTGAGATCTCTATGAATATTTAGAAGTGCCAATCCATTTAGCCGTTCATTGCTGGTGGAATTTCGCAAGTATGTTTTTAGTCGTCGTAATGTTGAAAAGGATCGTTCGTTTGTACACGTAGATACTGGGAGAGCAGCCAATATTTCTAGCAATTTCGATATATTCGGCAAAATGTTTGAATTACACATGCTTAACCCATCTATGACCGCTTTTGGGCGGTTTACTATTTCAAGATGCCCTATCTTTCTGTACCACAGAGTCAACTCAGCATTCAATTCTTCTTCAAGGGGGGGGTTTGAACCCGTAAACACCCCCCTTGGGTACGCCACTGATCAAAGATAGCAATTTTTTATACATTTCTGTTTTACCTCATTTCAATTCGCTTGGTAAACGATTAAACAATTTAATTTCGTTTACATAGCTGCTTTTTTCACTTACTCGTTTAGAGTTTTTTTTGGCAATAAGATATAAGTCTTCTAGTAATACTTTTTGATTCATTGTTTTTGTAATTGATAATAATAATATATGATTGTTTCAAGAGAATTTAAGTGATTAATATTGATTGGGTCTTTAGTACTTGATAAATTTGTTTTTGATAGTTATTTTTGGTATTCTATTGTGCAATGTTTGAATATATTTTAAGCAATTATCATAAGCTCCACCCCATGAAAGAATACAATAACATATTATATTATAGAAGTGTGCATAGTAAATTGATTTTAAAATCTCTTTAGGCATAATTTTCGATAGTTTATGAACAACAAAAATCAAATAATTAGTTTGTTTTTCAGTTTAAAATATACATGCATATTTCACATCACAATCAAAAATAATACCTTGATATTTGTTATGCTCTACTTTTTGTAAAGATTTGTTATTTATAACAATTTCCAACACATTAGGTACACTTTTCCCAAATGTCATAAATACACATTTTTTCAATATTAAGAGATAATTTATTACATCGAAACCAGATTGAAATTTTATCAAGAAAAGTATTAATTTTCTTTTGACCTTCTATCCATGTTTTATCAGTGGATATGACCGCTGTATAATCAGCATATGATAGTCTGGATTCATTTGGAAGGCTTTCTAATAAATCATTTACGTATATCTCCTGCATTTTGGTTTTAAATATGAATAAAGAGCCGAGAGATTGGAGGTGTTATCCATATTCAATTCTATTATGTCCAAAGTTACATGGACATTTTCTATAAGTAAGTCCATTCTATTATCTGTGTTACGAGTCACGAGTCGAGCAATATAAAATTGCTGGACTGGTTTTCACTACAAGCAATTAAATCAGATCTTTTTCTGATTTGGCACTTTGCTCGTGATTTTCGTGCCTACATGTTTAGTCTTTAATGGATCTTCGAAGTTTTAAATCTACCAATTGGGCCACACAATTCTGAACAGTGTTCATATCATTGGATCCGCAATTATTCTCAATCGAAGCATTCTTTCTTAATAAACGCCAACCTATCAAGATGAAGCGTAGCGCAAATTGAACATGGAACACATAAAACATATATGTACTGTGAGCTGTCCTAGGTTATATGCTCAGACCAGTGTTGTTGCAGCTCCATCATCGGAAATCTGAGCTTTAAGCCTGAAAAATCTGTTTTGCTGTTGAAAATCTGTTTTTCGTGTAAACTGGCAAAATAGATATAATATTTTGAAAAGGCCAATTTGAAAAAAAAATCAATTTTAAAGGAAGAAAATATTGCTTTGTGGAAAATAACAAATAATTGGAAAACATTTATTAATATGAAATACAGATAGAAAATAATAGTTTCGATAGTTTCAATATGACAACGGAAAAAAGTGTGGATATTAATTTTTCCAACAATGTAGTTAAATATTTCAAATAGGTGTTACATTAAAAGTAGAAATTCTGAAATTCTATTTGTTTGCATGCGAAGTCTGTTAATTTGTTTCGGATTGAAAAATCGGGAGAAAACAGATAAATCTGGAAGTTTAACAACACCGGCACAGACAGTTACAGATAGACAAGCTGTATAGGCTCATATTTAAGGCCCCGGGAAGCCCATTTCGATAAATTGTGCTGGAGAGCACAGACAGTGTCTAGCTCACTAAAAGAGTTTAGTATGGCGAATCAACTTTGAGGCTTTTATTCCCACTAGGTTTAGCAGGTCTTGCACGACACAATTTCAGCCATAGATACAGCCAGCACTTCAGAGAAGATTTTAACAAATAATATGCATTTTCAGAAAAAAGTGCAACCAATGGGGTTTAGCATAACGTGCCTCATTTACTTATTAGTGTCCGTTTAGCATTGCCCCTTGATTTGTTAGAATACAAAAATATTTTCGGGTGCAAAAGCATTGATTTCAAAACGTTCTTTCATAAGCGAAATTTTTGATGCTTGATAACTGCAATTCTGAATATAAATAACTACTATTCACGCAATTCCAGTCGGAGCCAAGTCCGACAAATTTTACAATAGGAAATAAATTGCAATATATTTTCTGCAACTATTATTTTATTCTCGAAATGATTCAATGTGGAATCAATCAATTACATTCAAGTACTTTTACGCACGAGCCGCTTTGTACAGATATAAATAAAAGAGTTCGACTTTCATGATTCATTCCAGCAAATTATATATTTTTCAGATGACCGAATTAATGCAACAAATGCGTGATCCAGTTCATACTCTGGGCGGTTCTGTAGGAAATATCCCAGAAAGTTTTGAGGCGTCCGAGATCTCTTTACAAAAATCAATCAAAGATCATGGACATCAATCTACACCTGCGTCATACTCTAAGTTATCTGAATCTGTGCGTAATGCCCAGCACGATGCTAGTCCTTCACTTCTCCCGTCGAAAATGTCAACTTCGAAAAGCTATACGAATGGTTTAAGCAATTCTGTGGGAACGGTAACATATTCAACTAGACTACGATCCAATTTCATTCAGGAAGCATTTTTTTTTAAATTTATAGGTGCATATCCCAGGACCCACATCTGCGACAGCGAAGCTTTCCTTACTCAGTGACATCTCGCCAAATCATTCGCATTTCTTTGAAGTAATGTACGTCGGCAAAATTCGAGTATCTCATAAAAGAGTTCCATTCACTTTCATTGATGATGCTTTACCGCGATTTAAAGCTTACGATGTGGAAAGATCGCGGTTACTACATGACGAAACGATCAATAAAAAATCCTTGGTAAGCGAAAGCAGTTCATTTGAAGTGCTTCGAATGCCTGAAGAGGAAGTCGAAGAAAACTCGGAAAATAGAGGTGATAGCCATATAGTAAATGAGCACATGGACAATGTATTGAAAGACGCCGCAGACAATCGAAGCGATGGGAAATTGGAGAACGCAAAGGAGCAAACAACTGGTTTTGAAGACAAGGAGAACCAGTTACCGAAAAGTATTTTGCGTGAACAAAAAGCAATAGTAGCTCCAATAAAACCAGAGTAAGTGTGCAGTCTATAAAATGTTTATCTTTTTAGTTGCAAGATAGTGCAATCTTATGATTTGGGTGTTTAAAATTTCTATCAGTCAAATCTGAAAAAAAAAAATTCATTTGTTGGCAAAAAGTCTTGGAACTTTACATTCGCACAAATGCCCCATAGGGAATTTTCGAAGTGTTCCTTTCCCTTTTCTTTCTCGCATCAGTTGAGGAACGACAGCATTTTGAAGACATGGATGGATTATGGTACCTTTCGTCTCATGTTAATTTTGTCAACAGAAATGCCAGTGTTATTTATTATCCATGCTATGTTGGTAGCGCCAAACACTTTCTATTTATTATCTATGCTAGGCCGGTAGCACGAGAGAGTTTCTTTGTGAAGCTCGAATCCTGACCGAGCACTGCTTATATGCGTTATGCTTATTTTGTTAAAATTTTCCGTTTAATCCATGCATCAACATCTCTCTCAAAATCTATTGTTAAAACGAAGGATTGAAAAGGGGCAAATTTTCTAGAAATGAAAGATTCAAGTCTAAACTTAGTTAACGCCCGACAACGCGACACGTTTCACACAATGCATTCAATGCAACTTCCCAGCCTCACAAGGAATAGAATTCAAATCATCAGAGCTTCAAAAGAAATTAAATTCTAAGTAGTTTCAAGTTCGGTTCTACAATAGGTAGGTTTGTTGGTTGTAGTGGCAGCCCCCTTTATCCAAAGGTTGCTCAATTAGGCCACGATAGGCCTATTGTGGTACCACAGAAGATAAGGCCGGCACTAGAACCTTCGGGATGACGAGAACCATCCAAATTCTCGTATGAAGCCGGCTATGCTGCTAATATCTAAATCAGCTACCTCCGTGAGGTTGTCCAGGAAGGGCGAACCCAAGGTTTGCATGCGCTTCCTGGATAGTGCTGGGCATTCGCACGGAAAGTGTTGGATTGTTTCTTCCTCATCCTCTGATCTGCAACTTCGGCAGAAATAATTGAAGGGGACACTAAATCTTTCTGTCCTGGCTTTGGCACCAATTTTTTTTTAAAAAAATAGTATGATTGTTAATGATTGCGTTCCCTTTTTTAGTTTACCCAAGCAACGCGATCGCTCAGCATCGATAGGATGCATTCCGCAAATTCAAGTGCAGCAAAATCGAACTATGGTATTTTTGGTAGGAAGATCAGATCTTCGTCTAATATCGCCGGACCGAAAGCAAGTCTTGCTCTATAAAAACTTCAAAGATGTTGCGAGTTGCATACAAGGCCATGCGAATGCGGATCATTTTGGAATTATTTGCCGTGAAACTCCAAACGATGGTTATATTGGCTATGTGTTTAAATGCCAGTCCGAGCACGTAGCTGACGATATTGTAGCGGCAATCTCTCAGGCCTTCCTCACTTGCTCTGAAAAGAAAAACAAGGAAAAATCTCAAATATTCTCTTGTGAACACTGCCCAATGCTATGGTACCACAAACTATGCACCGATATTGAAGGGTACAACGATAAGAAAACACAATCTATCATAATTCGACAAATAGAAACACTGCCCGATGATGAGCAGGACATTATTTGGGAAAAGTACTACGGAGCTGAAAAAATTAGCAGCAACAACTTGTCTGAGCAGAATCAATTCCTCATGATACTACTACGAGCCCACTGTGAATCTAGACAGCAGCGGCATGTTCATGACACAGCCGAAAATAGGTCCGAGTTTTTGAATCAATATCTGGGGGGCAGCACAATCTTCATGAAAGCCAAGCGGTCTCTAACCAGTTCATTTGATCATCTTTTGAAACGTAAGGGCAGTAAAGATGATTGCACGCCCCACAACGTCCGCGATACACAAATCAAAGAAGCAACAAACGAGGAGAGTGTTAGTGGGAAGGACGAGCAATTAGGTGATCAACATACCCGGCGAAGATCCAACACATTTGGCGCTAGTACAAGCAGTAAACCCACAGCAGATCAACTGAAATCGCCTATGATGGATATGTTTGTCTTTAAAATAAAAGTCAATGACGTTACTTGCTACATTTTGATTATTTTAGATTCATAAAGGTTGGTAACAACCCGAAAGAAAATATCACACCGCAAGGATCGTGGCGCCAGGCGATTTTAAATAGTGTGGTTACCCCATCAAAGAACCAAGCGAATATAGATGAAGCCTCGCTATTGACGCCAACACGAGTAACCAGTAAGCATACAACATACAAACATACTTTTAAATGGAATTCATTTCTTTGTATACAGGGTTGAAATATGGGAAACGAACGAGGGCAGAACTGCGCGAACTCTGGAGAACAGCAATTCGTCAAACAATCCTACTCGCTAGGATGGAACGAGAAAATGCGCGGTTGCAGGCTAGTCAAAATGAAAATGAATTGAAGAAGATCAAATTGGACTACGAAGAAATTTCGCCGTGCGATAAGCTAGCTGGTGAACGGTGGGAACTGTTAACTGAGCACACAAAAATATTGAACAAAAAGGACCCTAAAGTGCTTATACAAGCATTGAAAACGGGCGTGCCACGATCAAAACGAGGCGAAGTTTGGAAATTTTTAGCTGAACAGTTTTCTATGAACACTGCTCCAGTAGATACGAAGAAATTTCCCAACTTTAACACACCTTATGAGATACTCTTGAAGAATCTAACCGAACATCAGCATGCCATTTTCATTGATTTGGGACGAACTTTTCCGAATCATAAATTCTATAAAGCAGCTCTCGGAGTTGGACAGTTGTCATTGTTTAATTTATTGAAAGCTTACTCAATCCTGGATCCAGAAGTAGGATATTGTCAGGGCTTAGGATTTATTTGTGCTGTTATCTTATTGCACGTAAATATTAAATTATACAGCAATTAATGCGAAATCAATCTTGTTACGATTTTTAGGCCGAAGAAGCCGAGGCATTTAATTTGCTGAAACATTTGATGTTCCGCCGTAAGATGCGTGCAAAATATCTACCAGACATGAAAAAATTTCAGCTACAACTGTATCAACTATCACGTTTGGTTAAAGATCACTTGCCCGATTTATATGATGTATTGGATAGAAATGACGTACCTCCAACTTTATATGCTGCACCTTGGATTCTAACAGTATTTAGTTCGCAATTTCCGTTAGGATTTGTGGCGCGTGTGTTCGACATGCTTTTCCTAGAATCCTGCGAAGTGATATTCAAGGTTGCTTTGGCACTTTTAAGCACCCACAAAGAAGAGCTTATGGCCAGGGATAACTTTGAGGATATTATGGACTATTTGAAAACGGTTGTACCAAATGTGGACTCCAGCCGAATGGAAACAATCATGAAAATGGTATGTAAACATTAATAGAAGAATGTATATAGCAAATATTTATTCATTAAATTTTCGAAACGCTTATACATAATATTTTTTTCTTTATCATTTAAATCAAAAGTTCATTTGTTACATGAACTTAAAAAATATTTTGATAAGCATCTCCATTTCATTTTGGTTGCATATTACATTAACGGGATACTTAATATATTTTAGGCATTTAGTTTGGATGTCACGAAGCAATTGGCTGAGTACCAAGTGGAGTACAACGTTTTGCAAGAAGAAATTTCTACTGCAAACCACCATTTAGATGTAATAAATAAGGAGCAAATTAAAAATCAACATTTGGAGACTCAACTGCAAGTAATTTTCGACATCATTTCTTTTAAAGTATGTTCAGTCTTTGCACATGTCAATTTTTCCAGTTCGCTCAATCAAGCATAGCTCAATTAGAGCAAATCCGAGGCTCGCAGCAATCTCAAATAACTTCTCTTCAGGCACAAACACAAAGTCTCGAAATAACGATACAGTCTCTCAGTCGGTACATCTCTCAGTTGGTAGATAAAAATCATAATATAGAGCTGCCTGCCGAAATACGGCGCATTATCCAACAGGTGGAAGACCTGGAGAAGCAGCGTCGCAAGCCACATTTCGTTGAACGCAAAATTGGCAAGTCCTTGTCAATGAATGCGAATATGGGCCAACCACTTAAAGCTTTAGAAGAGTTGAATGAAAATGAGAGCTCGCCCGCAAAGAATAAAAACCCGTATTTCGAAAAAACCATCGAGCAACTCCGGCAACATCAGATGGGAAGCTATCGGCCGCATCATTTAGTTGATTTGTGTTTTGAAACAAATGACGCGGAGGATAAGTTCAGTAGAAAGCAAATAAAATTGCCTGACCATGTCGAAAAAATGATAAGCAATATGAAAAGCCCATCCAATTTAGATAGTGGTATTGGTACTCCAGCAACTCCTGCAGAGAAACAAATAACTGACAACCAAAGCATAGAAGGAACAGCAGAAGAGCATTCAGTCCATAAGTTGGAGGAAATGCACCCACTTAGTATGTGTGGCGACGTTAATTTTCGCTATCATGGAACAACACAGCTAAAATCCATTCGGCCGTTACACAATCGACCAGCAAATCTGTCCTCGCGCCACGCTAGTATTGATGACAGCGAGCCTGCTTCAAAGGCAGAACGAAGCTAACACTCATCACTCATACTCTTGAAGGAGGCGGAGCTTTGACATTAGAATTAGTTGCTGTACTTTAATAATCAATATCGCCACTAGTCCGCTAATTTTATTTTGCTAATGCTAGCAGCTAAATACAATAATTTGGGTTGTGATTCAATTCAAGCACTTGTCGGTTATAATTCTCTCATTGTTTCATACTTTACATGCAATCTGCAACGGTTCCTTTCAAAGCTGGTACTTAAAATCGGCGCTCCGGCGAATCTCGAATAAAATTTCAGTTTTCTGCGATGAGTGTTTGATGGACAATTCGCGTATAGCTGAACCAAAGATTAGAGATATGGAAAATTAGCATTTGATTGGCTACAGAATGACCGACCATTCATTACTTTTTTCATCAAATGTGGCGTTCCTACCAAATCTAGTAGAAATTGTATCCTCGTGAGAAATAGAATAAAAACTTCTATTCATTCTCAGTATCTGCTAAGTTGATAATTTTCTTGTACCCATCATCTTCCGATGAGTTAGTTGGTTTGCGCGCTACGATATTTGTTACAATGTAGTTTCCCGAATTGAATGATAAAGCATCGGTGACCAAATATTGCTCATTCGATTTTTCTCAAAGCAAATAAGCGAGTTGCTATAAAAAGGAAAAAGTGTATGTTGGGCGGAAATGGACGCAGGAGTAATCGAGAGTTCTCCTTCTCATGTTTATGGAGAAACCAACCACCCAAAAAACCTCCTTGGTAGTGTGGAAAATTGCCGTTCGTTATCTAAATCTTAATATACATTAATTGGCTTTAATTCAATTTATTCTATCCGTTAGACAGTGTTGTTTTAGTTTAAGGTTTGCCTGTGTCGCATTAAGATCTTCCTCTAATTTGTTCTGATTAAACAGTTTTCAAAAAGCCCGCTGGTTTCCAAGTTTTAGAGTCGAAGCAGTGGAACAGAGTGTCGGTGCTGCCATAAAGTCCGTTATGAAAACAGGGTCCGTTCAATGTGGGCGAGCCGTCAGATTTTGTTGTTGGAACCGTTCGAACCGTCAAATTTAGCAGCTGGCAATAAAATGACACAATTGAAAAGCGAAACGTTTTCGGTTTTCTTGAAAGTTAAATATACAACTTGATAACTGTTGAAGCGTAAAAATGAGTAGTGATTGTTCGCCGCCAACGAAAAAAGCTAAGCAATGCCCAAGTATATTTAAGAGTCCCAGAAAACGAATTGAATTGTCGTCGCGTTTGAAGACTCAGGGTGATGGCAAGGATAAAGTAACATTTAAATATGGGAATTACAGCCGTTACTATGGCTACAGGAACATGGAGAAACTTCAAGACGCCCGTCTGGACATTTTCGCCAGAAATAAAGAATTGTTCGTCGACAAGGACATCCTCGACGTAGGCTGTAATATAGGATTACTCACTACGTCCATCGCCAAAGACTACTGCATCAAAAGTATTTTCGGGCTGGATATAGACAAGGCGCTCATAAATAAAGCTAGGAAATTGTTGCAGCGCACACGCAAGACCTCCGTCGAAGAGGATAAAACGAAATTCCCGTTCAACATATCCTTTGTTCACGGGAACTACGTCGTGCCTGATCCGATCCTGCTGCAGGTGCCCGAACGCTATCAGTTCGATCTGATTCTTTGCTTGTCTGTGACCAAGTGGATACATTTGAATTTCGGCGATGCAGGGCTGAAGCTCGCATTCAAACGCATGTTCAAACAACTGAAGCCCGGTGGGAGGCTTTTGTTGGAAGCGCAACCGTGGGCTGGCTACAAACGGCGAAAGAAACTTACGGTATGTACAAGCTTAGATCCTAGTTGACCCATGTCGAAATGGCTACTGGAATGGTCGGTATTGTTTACCAATTGATATTGTGTAATAATTTGTACAGGTTGCTTATTAGCAAAAACTACATCATCGATAATGCAACATTGCTAAGCCAATTCGCCTTGCGGTACAAGACAAGTTTTAACTAACAGAACATACATGAACTAAAGATTGTGATCCCGTAGCCGGAAATCGAAGCAAATTTCAAGAACATAAGCTTCCATCCCAAGGATTTCTCCAACTACCTGCTGAGCGATAGCGTAGGATTTGCACATATGCACGAGTTGGCGGAGACTTCACACGCTGCAAAAGGATTCCAAAGGCAATTGCAAGTTTTCGTCAAAAGTGAAATAATTTTGACCAAATGATGTTCATTTTCTTTCTGCTATTGAATTACTGTTTGTTCAATGATTCATGTCGGCCCAAATATATTTTTGCTGTGATTCTTTCCATCTTACCGATGGATGGTGGATATTTACGACATTTTTAATTATTCTTTATTCGACTTAACCGGTTATTTCATCAAAATGCACTTCGGCGATCATATTTTCGCCGTTTAAGGCATTTAGTATGTTGCGTGCGGCTATGAGCGACATTTCAGCTCTGGTGCCGACATCTGCGCTGCCAATGTGGGGAAGTATGACAACATTAGATAGCGACAACAGCGGATCGTCACGAGGAAGAGGTTCTGGTGTAGTTACATCTAATCCAGCTGACATTATGGTACCGCTTTTAAGGGCCACATGTAGTGCCGCTTGATCTACCACTGCTCCTCTGGACACGTTTATGAAAACAGCTGTCCTCTTCATTTGACCGAAAGCAGCCTCGTTGAACAGAGATTCAGTTTGTGGCGTAAGGGCGCACGAAGCAATAACTATATCAGACGTTCTAATCTCTGCAATTTTGAAGGGGACGAGGCGCTTCGCAACTTCCTGCCCGATTCGTCCGAATCCGACTAGACCCACTGTGGATCCTTTCAAACCGTTTCCGCACATCCAAGTAGGTGACCAGGACTTCCATCCGCCGTTGTATACCTCTTTGTTCGCCTCAACAAGTCGCCTGCCTTGTATTATTCCTCAATATCCGTTTTAACATTTGTAATACCTTACCTTGTGGTTGCCAGCAAAAGTCCTACTGTCAATTCTGCTGTGGCATCCGTCAGGACATCCGGTGTGTAGCCGACCCGTATGTGTCGCTCTTTGCAGCTGTTCAGCTGGATGTGATCATAACCGACGGACATGGTGGAAACAACCTTTAGGGACGATCCGGCTCTGTCCAGTACTTCCGAGTCTATTTTGTCGCATAGCGTGCACAGCAATGCATCTTTCCCTTCGACTTTTCGCATTAATTCCTCACGCGGCACCGGAGAAGCTTGATCCCAAATTTCCACATCGCACCTAAATGTTTGGAAAAGATGATAGGATAGCTTCTCGCTCCTCCGTTGTCACATGAATAATTCTTACTCGGCCCGCAACAATTCTAGTCCCGTTCTCGGAATATCGGAGCGGGAAACGTAAATTCGTGGGCGCTTTGCGTCGCGCGTGGCCATTGTAGACATAACGGAAAGGTACCTTCGAGCGGCTAACGCACATCGAACACCCTCGAAAAATAAAAGCACATAAAAAATCTTTATTTTTCAGTAGGAAGTTCAGACTTGACTTGATTGGAGCAAACGAAAATGGATCATTGATAACTAGAGCACCCAGAATTGAATAGCTTTCAAATTGATTGATAAGACGATAAGGACCTCTCGGCAGACAAACTACACTGTCGTTAAGTTTCTATGGCAATATTCGTCAAGCTACCATCTGCTACAGTGACCTGCACAATATCGTTGTGACAGTTGTCACGCGACGGATGGAGTAAAATGTTTTGGTTGGGTTGGTAGGCACAACTACACTTACACTGTGCCGAGATCAATCAATGAACTGGCACTTTAAAGCGGGAACTAAGCATATGTAAACAATACCGGCGTGAAAATTTCGCCAGGTCGCAACGCCTCAACCAATTTGCTGTAATTTCGGCTAAAGAGGAATTATCCAGGTTTACACTATAATAAAATAGATGTACGTATAATTTAGCATTAATTTACAAGAAAACCACACTAGGAAACATTTCAGGAACATCAAGTGCATTCCATTCCATCTACTCTGAAGGTTGTAAGTGTAACAGGAAAATAAGTAGCTAATCATGTCTGCAACGGGGAAGCTCGCCGAAACGCCATCGTATAATCTGTCGAACTTCGAAATAGCCCAGATTCTAAGCAATAACACACGCAGCAAAACAATCGCATTGCTGGGCAAATTTCCAAAAGTATCCGATACGGACCAAGCTGTAGTAGTTATGGAGAAGGCCGCTTTTGTGACAGACGCCACGGAGGACTCGGCGGCAGGCTACTTTTCAGACGAAACCGAATTCAAAGTAGAGTTCATTAATAATATTTACGGCAATTTCCAAGGACTCCCGCCACGTCACATAAACAGTATGCATAATATAAACATAACACTTTCCTTTCTTATGAGTCTTCATTATTTTGCAGAGATTAAGGTGACCGTCGTCTACCCAGCCACCGATGAACATATTGCTAAGTATTCCTCGAGTGAGCAGTTTTTAGTCCTGGAAACACCAGCTTTATACGAGCATGTTACAAAACCATATGTCGACGTGTCGAAATTCAGTTTACAGGTAAGCATGCATCCGATTCGCGCAATGAACTCATGTGAGATATAATTTTCACTTTAACAGTGGGTGTACAACATACTCGAGCATAAAAAGGAAAAGGAAAGGATAATTTTCGAGGATGATGACCCCGAAACTGGCTTTATTCTGTTGCCAGATTTAAAATGGGATGGACATTCCATGGAGACCTTTTACTTGCTAGCAATTGTGCATGCAAGGGACGTGAAATCGCTACGCGACCTTAATGAAAAGCACATACCTCTCCTGAAATCAATCCGTGACAAGGGATCGAAAGCAATCGAGGAGAGATTTGCAATAACGCCCAGCCAATTGCGAGCGTATGTCCACTATCAGCCGTCATTCTATCATTTTCACGTACACTTCAACATGTTGAATAACGAGGTTCCTGGGATCTCATGTGAAAAAGCGCATCTACTAGGCACAGTCATTGATAACATCGAGTTGATATCCGACTACTATCAAAAGGCCACGCTGCCGTTCGTTTTGCATGATAATGCCCTATTGAAACTGATCCGGAAACAGGAGCAAAATTGAAAATAGCGGCAAATTAATTTCTTTGTAATAAAAAAAGGCACAACAAATCTTTCCTATTTGTATTATGCGAAATGTAGAAGCGATAAATCCAGGTCAACAAAAATTATGTAGACAAAAAGGCACCAATCGTTTTATTTATTTCGTAGCAAGGAGCTATTTGAGCTCACCAGTTTTTAAGTTTGTAAATTTCATTGAACACGATTTAGGACTGATTGATTACGGACAAGCTTGGCCTGGGCAGGCTTCGGAGAACCCGGACACTCTAACTGGAAGTGAAAAAGAACTAATAACAATAATAATCGAACAGCAAACAATTTCCGAAAATTTCTAATATGTTTTGTGGGTGAATTATGAAAGTTAATGGAGAGAATCGTGTGTTTCGTAACCAAAATAGAAATACGATTGCAATTTATTGTTAGCATATCGGAGCAACCGTCAATAATCGAAATAAACTGTAAATCCTTCCCGTTCTCGAATTCTCTAATTTCAGAGGTCATGAATTCAATTTTATTTTAGAATCTTCCGATTCCGTTTCGAATATGTTCCCGACAAACGTAAATGAAAATCCACAGAAGAACGAGTCGTGCTAAAATTGTTATTAAACGACCAAATCTGAAAATGTTGGCATAACGCAGACTAATTTATTCTTAAAATTCATTTTTATACAGATTAATGAACCAATGATTTGAATACACATATCACTCTTTCTACTTATGCTAGAAATATTTCTAAATATGCAATACGATGAAAATTAAAAATAAACATTTTCGATGCAGCACCTGGATCGTGCAGTTGTTTTTTAAATTCAAATATTCTATGGAGAAAAATGATTATGTGAGTGCTTTGCTTTGATTTTTTTTTGGCAAAAGACATCTCCCCATACAAGAAAAGATAATAAATTAAATGTGTGACGAAGAGTTATTATGTGTAAAACAATAGAACTGTTTCATTTTTGAACTTTTTTTTCAAATAAGTTACTTAATTCTAATTCATTTACTTACTAATCTAGTAAGCTATTATATAAATATCAAGTAAATTTTTCAAACATAAAAACAATCCGGCCAAATTTTAGATACAAATATTATTACTATCATACCTCATGAAACGTTACTCTAAGTAAATTGTTTAATCTTCTCACTTAATTTTACTAGGTTTTTTTATAGATTACATTATACATCTCTAATCGTGAATAAAAAATGTAAAACATTTCGCTTTTATTTTCATTCTAGTTAACTAGAAAAAATTTTCTAATAGGAAAAAAATAATTCTTGACGCTTTTCCAAATATAATTTGCAAGAGAATACAACTCTCGTTGCTAACATTATTTCACATTATCGAGATGATGTATGATTTCGGATAAACTTTAAACTATTTTGCCGGAAAGAATGCCAAGTTGCTTAAGATAAATCGTGAACTTCGTACATGTTGCTCGCCAATTTATCAAAGGATTGAAGCCATGAAATGGGTTTTACTGTCTACCAAAACGAACAAATCTCCGCCATAAAATATTTACTGCTTAGTATTGGCACATTACCTTTACAGTTATCTACGTAAAAAGATTATAGCTACTATGCAGATTATCCTAGAATGGGTTCATATCGACAACGAGCGGCATAAAAGAGTCAAGTGCAGTTTTGTAAACATGTCGCTACATACAAAACGAAGTGTGGTTTGAGTATTCAAATGAATCATAGCAAAATAGGATTATGTTGAAAAAAATGTGGGTCTACTTAACAAGTTGTAAAGTTTTAGTAAAAAGTATTTGTTATTGCGATTTCTTATTCACCCATGCTTTATGGCCCATTCAGAATAATAGTACAAAGGGTTCATTTTTTGCAGACCGGAAGCAAACTTATTGCATGTTTTGCAATTGTTATACAGGGTGGACGTTTTTGCTATGACGTCCACTAAGTCACGCTCTCATCTTGTTCATCTTTCGACTTGCCGTCATGCGACCAATCCCAATCTTTTCCCTTTGGTCGGAATTTCGATGATTTGTGGTGCAAAGGACTGCTCAAACGATGACGACCGGCTTGTTCTCTTTGATCGACGCTAGTATAGCCGCAGTCATCATAATTGTATTCCCACGTCCGCTCCCGAAATTTTTTCTTGTAATGCTTTTCGGACGATTGCCTTTGATATCGAAGCGGAATGCCGACAGTATTTTGCTGCAGCTGGGGCATGCTCGAACACGAAGAAGTCGACAGGGAACTTGAGGAAGTCGTGGCAGTTGGCAGTAAGGGCGGTGTCGCTGGCGAAGGGGAGGGTGTGCGAGGTAGTCCTGCTTCAGAGAGCGGAGGACTTTCCACAGCATCTGACGGAGATGTTTTTATGATTGTAACCGTTTCTATACATTTCACATTCTCTTTCCTTCCATCGCACACACTACTTGCAGGCTGTCTCGCCTTTAGTCCTGCAATTGGAGTTGTGTTTTCCAGTTGGGAAGATGCTGACGACGACGAAAGAAAAGTTCGTGTGTCGTTGTTACTACTTCCATGCGTTATTCCTGAATCGGGAGATGTGTTACAACTTATCGAAGGGGCAGTGTCGTTTTCTATTGAACGCCTAGTCTTGTCCAGCTCTGTAGACGCAAATGCAACCAGACGATCGAAGCCAGAGCTTATTCGATCTTGCCAATGCGATTCGTCTTCGGGCAATACATCGTCTTTAGTTATTTCCAAATTGTGCCCACATTTGAATTCAAGAGTCCACATAAAAAGAGAACAAACATAACAGATTAGGTGTGCAACGCCGAATCAATTCATATAAAAACTTGTGACATCATTCTACAAGCACTGAATGTTTCAAATAATATATTTTACGTTAATACTTTTTATATATATTAACCCGAAATGTGTGTATTCGTATCCAGATAAGAAAATGCATGCTCACTAAATATAACTGTGATCTTATACTCAAAATTATTTCGAAGAAGCTAGCCATTAGTGTAAACAGGCGAAATGGATTTTTTGATGTCGCGTATGGTTGAATTTTGACTATAAAATAAATATGCTTAGTATTCTATCCATGATTCGGACAAGAGATGGTTTATTTCGAATTATGCGAAAACAGCGCAATGCACAAAGATTCTAAGAGCTGTCTGGCGATCAAATCTGTCACGTGTATCATTTTCTAGCTTCAATTTCATGGCTTTCTATTGCAATGCAAATTGATCATAATGTTACTTTTCTATTCACTCTTCAAAACAAAACAAGACCGTGCAGCCAGAAGAAGAAATCATAAATCATAAAAGTTAACAACACCAAAACCATAGAGTAGGTACAATTGATTAAATCATATTTTGCCAAATATTTCGAAGCGTTTGAACTTTCTCATATCACGTTTTTCCAGGAAATATTTGGATGACTAGAGCTTAACGGAATTATCATTGAACACGTGTATTGAATCTTTTTTTTAAATAATTTCGTCTGTTTGTTTCTCGTAGCTACAATAAAATAATTTTGAAAACATCACGCATTGCGTATAAAATTCATCAAATTGATTTCGAAATTTTCATTAAAACTACATATTAATAGGAAATAAATGCTTACGTGTTACGTGTCTTCGACATATTTTTCTTTCTATATAAATAATCTAATATCTATTGACTTTGTTGCCCTTTAGAAGTCTCTTCGTTTCTTTGTTTGATGTTTTTAGTATAATCAAAAGATTCAATAATACAAATTTTTGCTACGACATTAAATGGAAAACAAAGATAAATAAATCATAAATGTGATAAGTGCAAGGTGAGGCATGCAATTATATTAGACATAGACGAAATACATAGTACACATAGCGTACACGTCGAAATTCCACACTGCAGATATGTACCAGTAGGCAATACTATCTTTTGTACAAATAATCAAATAACTGTTTATGGAGTTCTGCCAATCAGCTTCAGTTGTTGAACACATAATTGAATGACCTTGTTCCTTCAAAATTTTGAACTATTTTATTTTTCTCGTTTGAATGATAATAATGCGTTTTAAAATTCACTATAAATTGAATATTCCAGCGTAACTCACATTACGTTGAAATACCAAGGTCTTTTCAATTTGTGGTTTCAACTGCGGGCGATAGATTTACTTGAACCCATTAAAACTAATCTTCTGATTCATATTTTCGAGACATCGTTGTCAATGTTTCTTATATAAAAATAGATATTTTTTGTATTAAATGGATCGTTATGTTGGATCCATTTAGTACACATGCCATATTTATTGCAAGGCATTCAAATTACTGCGAGTAAAAAAACGCGCAAAGCATTTCATTGACAAAAAGAACAACTGAAAAGGCACAATCAAACGCAACAAACATTTACTGTTATGGTTATGTGGATTTCTTACCGTCTTCATTTCTTTGCTTCGATGGATGTGGCCCATTGCGATTGCAGCTTACACTGACGTTACCTCCACGAGCCTCCGATGTTAGGGCGTTTATTTCTGGGCTAATTAAAGTTTCGTCTAACGATGAAATATTTTGACTAATGTCGTCACTAGCATGCGTTAGATCGTTAGCTTGCAATTGCTCATGTACATCCGAATAATGTAAAAGTTTAGAGGGCCGCGTATGCATAACTATGGGGGAGGTTCGCTTCAAGCCACCTAAAATTACGGTACAGATTAGACGGTCAAGCTATTTAACAAAACGAATCAAATACTACCTTCTGTTTTAATTTGTGCAGTTTGAATCAAAGATCCCGAGGATGGGATCAAATTTGCGTAGTGCATATCGACCCGACGCTGTTTCTCATCGTCCTCCTGTTTTATATTCAGAGTCGCAATTACACGTGCATGGAGTGAAGCTGCAAGACCTATTCCAACACAATTAGATAATGTGTACAAACTTTCTACCAACTACAAGTTTTACCTTCAAATGCTGGAGGATTGCCACTCATCATCCGGGAAGCGCGTTCTTCTATAAGCGGTTTCTGATCGTCTGTAAAATAAGACGACAAGTACGGTTTCATCTCGGCTCGAGGCAGGGCAACATGGGTGTATTGTTCTCTGTTCTGACTTGTGCTACGACCTATTTGCGATTGCGGTTGTTGATAAATGGCCGATGGATTTGAAGAACTCGAATAGTTCATGCGTGTCTTCGAGGGACAGGTTGAGGGCGTACAGTTACTGCTCCTGTCGATGCTGTGGCTATGCATATTGCTTTGAGGCTGCATTAGCATCTTGTGGTTGTACGCAACTTGGGCCAAGGTAGCGAGATTACTTTGCGCATGCAAATTTGCCGGGGATTTTCGTAGCTCGCAACTACTTGGTCTGGAGATTGGACTGAAAGCGGGGTTCATCACAAGTCCGTGATCCTCCGGAATACGGACGTTTACGCGCTCTGGCCGTTGAGCGTTGGGATTTATCATAGAGCAATTTGTCGTCAACGCATTCTGTGCGCCAACTGTACTCATGTTGACTGCCGCGTTGATTATACTCTGATGTGAAATTTCCAAGGTTCTTTCTATTTCACAGTTTACCAGATCTCCAATTGTCTTTGACGACATCGTCGGATTAGGAGCGGCGCATCCCAAAGAACTTTGTGCATTTTGAGCTAATTTCTCTTGTGAAAGATGTCGTCGCAATGCCATTTTAGCTGGAGATACTTGCGTATAATCCGGTTGCGAGGAGCCAGAGCCTGGGCGGCTAGGTGGTTGCTGTAACTGTTGAATATTAAGTGGATTTCGGTCACACGGTGCGCTGGTACGTGCAGCCGATGAATAGTATATGCCCGAATCAGATGATGCTGAGTTGCTGCGATTATTTTCTTCGAATGATTGGCCTGCTTTTTCATATCTGGATCGACATAGAACAAATGCAACAAATCAATTACATCTCAAAAGACATTTTAACTGCATTTAAAAGGTTTAGTGGTCCAACTAGATTTTAAAAGGTCCACTAGTTTAACTAACTACTTCAATCTCATTATTTCAGATTTACCTTAAATTTTCGGGGGCCTTAAATTCGGTATGTTCTACAACTCGACGGTACCCCGCATTCGGAGCGTTTGGCTGCACGTTGGTGTGTAGTATGCTCGCAACATTCTGATGTTCACTCGCCATAGGTCCATTGTTTGCGGCAAAGGATGCAACAGCAGCACTTCCCAATGACATGTTCTTCGCGAAAAATTTCTGAATGTTATTCATGTTCGGAGCAGACTGGCCGTT
The DNA here is from genome assembly GCA_963942545.1 of Oxycera nigricornis. Taxonomy (NCBI): domain Eukaryota; kingdom Metazoa; phylum Arthropoda; class Insecta; order Diptera; family Stratiomyidae; genus Oxycera; species Oxycera nigricornis. The sequence continues at coordinate 1,503,959 of OZ012659.1, forward strand.
AGCCGTTGATAAGACGTGTGCCTGTTGTATTTTATTTAAATTGTGAAAGGAACTTGCGTGCAATTGTTTATAGCCAGATGTAATTAATTGACTCTGTGCATTGCATATAACGGCAGGGGCGTTTACATTGAATGAGGAATTCACGGGAGATATTGTTGTAGACGGATTCAAGTGGGTTGGATCTTGTGACGATCCTTGCAATGTACTTCCACTATTCTTACTTCCTTGCCCGTGATTGGAGGTTTGTTGAGGGCAATTTTTTCTATCTATTTGTGCAGCCTTCCTCTGCTCTTGGTCTTCATTCAGAACAGACGTTATAATACTTTTTAATCGATCTTCAAAATTAACAACTTTTGGTGATTCCTGAATAATTTTAGAGGCAGGTGAAGGTTCGTTGCGCGTTTGCACTGTATTCGATGAGTAATTCTTGGAAGCACTAGAGGTTTTTGGTTGGTACCCAACGGCATTGTACTGCGTTTGATTTCCTGCTTTTAAAGTACCCGTGCATAGCGGCGCTGGCATTAGAGCACTGTCCCCGCCATGTTGCGAAGGATGATTTGATATCTGTTTTCTGTCCTTGTCTTCCTTCAACCTGCTGGTCGACCCACAAGACATGCTTGCCGTTACCAAATTGTTACCAACGAATTTGCCGGCTTCAATTTGACGGCCAGTTTCTAAAATTTTCTGCGCTAATATTTCCGGGTTATTTTCCTCGATCTTTCCAACATCGGGAACGTCGGGCCATTCTTGAGATCGCGATCGATGTTCTCGACTCCTTCTTGATTTCGATTGCGCCGAATGTGAAGACTTCGTTGCACTTGGAGCTGGCACTGCCGACATCACGTTCGAGGGGTTGGCTCCTGCTGCTAGACTCGTCACAGTCAACTGTATGTTGTGTTGGTTTAGTATTGCCAGCGCATTCTTCCGTTCTTCAGCTGCTCGTTCGATCATTATGATTTCCTGTTCGAGCGTGGAAACTTGCAAATGTAATTTTTTGCGCTGCGAAAGGGTGTTTGCTATTTCTTTCAAGACGAGCTCATGAGAAGTAGCTGGCGTTAACTCCATGCTCTCGCTTTTGATTTTTAGATTCTTTTCCGTGATATTTTGCATATGTTTCAAAACTAGCGTTTTTTGCTCTTGCTCTATGCAGTTTACTTGATTTTGCAGTTTCGCCGCCATCACTTGCAGTTCTTTGTGGCGTCCAACAATTTCTTTCGCCTTGGCTAGTAAATCGTTCTGCGAAGTCATGTTTATGCCCAATTCATTCATACGAGCTTTCAGCAGCGCCACGCTATCGTCAATCAACACCTTTATCTGTTTCTCAAGTTGACACGCTCGACTGAGAAGCCTTTGGTTTCGGTCCTTTTCTCGCTCAATTTGTTTAGATATGTTTTCTTTGTACTCCATAGATCGCATGTATTCAAGTGTTTGCATGAATTGTGAACGATACATGTCCAGTAAAATTTGAAGAGCGTAGGGCGTGTCGGCAGGTGCTGTGGGAATCTCCAGCTCTGCATGACACATGTTCCCGGTCAATGAGGTGAGCTTCTGATCCACACAACCGGGTGCCGGTGGCAGTTTCTTACACATTAAGTCGACATTCGTACTTAGCAAAGTTTTCTGGTGCAATACATCCAGGCCAACTATTTTCAAACTCCTTCGTCCACGACCCTTTCGAATTCGCCCACGTTTCTGTGCATTGTTTTGTTTCTTCTCCACCATTGCACTATTAGTCTTTTCTTCTTTCTTTTGATTCAAAGCGGCTTTCCGAGTTAATTTCTTGCGTTTTTTAGGTTGAGAAATTGTCCGCGTATTGCTGGGCCGCGCTGAATTCGTACTGAAGTTGTTGTTTTCTTCATCGTCCGATTGGCTACTCTTCCCCTTCGAACTACACCAATCAGACCAGGCACGTCGGGTTGTGGTTCCGACAGCGCCATCCGATTCGGATGATGATTCGTCGTCCATGTTAGATTTAACCATTTCCCGTTTCGAACGATCACGTGATGAACGCGTGTTTGAGCCTACAAACAAACAAAAGATGTGTCAATTTCACAATTGGAAATTAGAGAGGTTTCTCAAAATAAGTTAAAAGCATAACAAGATATCTGTTTTTCTAGAAAATCGGAAAAGCATTCTCCAAGTGATGCCTAGATTGTTCATGTTAGCAGTAGAAGTTTAAGAGGTATTCAGTTCAGTGCGAAGCTTGTATAAACTTAATTGGAATTCCGAATTAAGATCTTATGCTATCCTAGGTCAGTTACGGTTTTCTATGGATTAATTGGGAAATATCAAGACTTACCAACGCTATCCATATCAGTAGTTTTCTGGCTTTTCAAGCGTTGGAAATAACGCTCAAGTTTTGTGCGATCAATGACATGAAGATAGTACGATACAGGCTTGCCAGTCCATGATACTGATCCTTTAAGCGGTGACAATTCACGCACGTGCATTATCGTCCCAATATCGCTCAAGTTTCTTGAGGAAAAGTTAATAAAGTTTGCTTTAAAATCATACCTTATAATAGCGATAATATATTGGCATTTAGCATAACTATTAAATGTACACCTGCTATTGTATATTTGCGTGAATACTAACCGATCAGTTATCCGGAAATTTAACGGACAAAAGCTTTTCGAAGAAACTATTCTGGCGCCGTCTTTCAAATCGGCGAATCGCTCTTTAAGTTGATGATCAACGTTTGGCCCAAACGCAAAGTTATTCACGAACACTAATGTTGCTGAATTGATTTTTTCGCGATGTTCGTCGGCAAGAAAATCTCCTTTTATCAATTGATATTCGCCGTACTTTTTCCCGAACCAATTCATCCAAAGACGAAACTGAACATCCATCAATTCTGCATATCGTGATGGTACTTCGGCTCGTTCTATACCGATGCATGCTTTCAACGGCGATGAGCCAGCCATTTGCAGTACTACTTGGCCCACACCTGAGCCCAAATCAATGAATACATCGTCAGCGGTCGCCTCTACTTGTTCGATCATTTGCAAAACCAAATCATAGGATGTTTCGCCATAGACTTCCGGTGAGAATGGTTCGTACTGATTTAGTTTGTCGGGATCGCTAACCGCCGCATTGTACACCAACTGTAGTATATGACGTAGAAGACATGGTGATGCATATTTGTTGAGGCGCTGCAACGGCAACGACGTTCCCTTTTGCTACAATAATATTCAACTGTAAATCAGCACAACAATGAACTACTATTGACTTACCAATTCATGTATCTGATCAACAGCTTTGTTAAACCTGTCCACTAAATTGGCCATTGTCTTATGGCACGTCGTGTCTACATCATTGAATGCAAAATTTTCAAACACTGAATATATTTCGGGTATATCTTCGCAAACATGGCGTATTGTCTCCGTGATATCGATTCCATTATCATGGCGGTCTGATCCTGAACCGATTTGTAGCGGCCAACTGTAAGCTATATCTTCACCTCCAGCAGGAGAGCGTAAGATAAGGTTTTTATATTGGGACGTCGCCATCGTATTGGGATCAATCAATGAATTACACTATCCACTTTCAATTGTCTATCAAATTAACTGAAATGAAAGAATGACTTGTTCAATTACGATGCATTTTAAGAAGATAATTAAAAATTAAATGAAGAATCTACTAATCCAATGTTACAGCGCATAAGAACAATCGCAACCATGTTTCTGACTATTTATTTTATTAGACAACAGCCCATCGAATTTTGACATTTATAAAATCCATATCGCAATCATCGGAACCCTACGCACTACCCCGACAAAAGCACTGTTTATGCTATTGAATTGGCTCCCGACGGAGCTCTTACGAGACAGCGGGCCAAGTGCTCTGCGATTCGATTACAAGCACTACATCCCTGGGTAGGAGGCAGATATTGGCCACTCCACCATACTTCGGAGGGATGGACCAACGTCAGAAAAAGCAGACCATGCGTCCCCGATTCCCTGCTTTCACCATGGTTTCAAGTCTGTTATCCTAAGCAGAGATGATGAAAAGAAGTGAGATACAGGTATCGACATCTATACTGATGGTTCCAAAATGAATGGAAAAGATGGCTGTGGCGTTTTCTCAGAACAGCTAGGCCTGAAACTATCATTCCGACTTCCAGACCACTGCAGTGTTTTTCAGGCAGAAGTGATTGCAATATACAAGGCAGTAGACTGATTGAGAAATCAGAAACTTTCCATAAGAAATCTCAGTATTTTCTCTGACGGTCAAGCTGCTATCCAAGCATTGCCCAACGTGTACACCTCATCCATGATTGTAATGGAACGCCGTACACAACTGAATGTGATGTCGCTTCACTGTGAAGTGATTCTACACTGGGTACCGGGGCATAGTGAAATACCGTGAAACTGCGAAGCGGATGCCTTAGCGAGAGCTGGCACTGAGCTCCAGAAGTATGTACTCACAGCCAAAGTCGGTGCACCTCCAGCTTCTATAAAGCTGGGATTTAGGCAGCATTACATGAAGGCTGCAAATAGGGCCTGATTACTGAAGGAATACTGCAGGTCAACCAGGCAAACTTGGCACACACTGATTTCCAGACGCACCAATATGCTTCTTAACACAAGTCGTGAAACCTTGAGTTCTATCGTGTCCATACTGACGGGGCATTGTCTAATTGGCAGACAAGCAGAAAGATTGGGCGTTCGCTTCAACGGCTTCTCCCAAAGTTGCAGATCGGACGAAGAGGAAGAGACAATCTTACACTTTCTGTGCGAATAACCAGCACTGTTCAGGAAACGCATGAAAACCTTAGGCTCACCCTTCCTGTACAGCCTCACGGAAGTAGCTGCTATGAACATCGGCTGCATAGTCGGCTTCATACGAGAATCGAAATGGTTCTCGTCACCCAGCAGCTAGGTTATAGTGCCGTCTCGATCTTCTGTGGTATCACAATGGGCCTATTGTGGCCTAAGTGAGCCATCTTATGATAAAAAGGGCTGCCACTACAACCAAGCACCAACCAATCCATATTTATATACAAATGCATGACCAAACAATTTCTAACACATATTAAGACGTCCCTTTGCAATATTTAGCTTTATATTTTTCGTATGAAAGCTGATTTCGTTACTAAAATTTTTTAATCGTGCGAACATACCGTAATCCATCAAGAATCAGGGAACCACGACTCATAATTCACAGGACGTCGGGAAAACCACAAATTTTAACATTCCTTTTTTCTATAAACGTTTATACAGAAAATGTGAACGATTTTGAGGGAAATTGAGCAGGACCTTCACAAGAAGAAAATTTTTAAGTACTAGCAAATCAGGAAAACTATTTACCATCACATGCTGCGTAAGATTGACTGAACTGAATATTGATTATAGCTTAGCATCATTAGAAGATCTTCTTCCAATTGACAACCCTGAAGATCATCAACGACGAACGCTAAGAGATAAAGATTGACGTCATTTAAAGCTTTTATGTGATCTCAAAGCCAGCAACGACGTCGAAATTGCGTCAGATTATATATATATGCACTTGTTTGCATGCCGTTTACTATTGGCGTTACAGTGCTTTGACGAGACATATCAGTGCTCATTCAGAATTGCCTGAACAAGGACTGATTCCTCCCAGAACACTTTTCGGGATGGTCAAGTCGAATAAGGAAATGATTAATTTTCATATGGAAATCAACACGATGGCAAATTTCTAAACGAGAAGTACCAATGATGATCTGTGTGCACATCAAATTAGAATGGACCAACTCCTAGATTTCCTTGAAAAATCATGATGATTCACAGAATGAATGAGGGTGTCCCATATACAGAGCATAATGTTCTAAAAACAGTCTAAGTGAAGCGGAAGCCGTTTGGTTTAGCAGCCTCGTAGCCTAATCTAACCTATGTGCACATCGAACGGGAAAAACTGCACAAATCGAGTATTTCACTTGGGTTAGTTAGTAAAAGAATTAAGCTAACTAAAAAGCTGCATTTCTTGGTAAATACCACATTTTATACTGTGCCGTAAATAATTATAGACTCAAACATAATTTTTGAAGTTTTTCCAAAGCATTTCTACGAAATGAATTTTTTGCCTGAACGTGTTATTTTGGGATTCCCAGGAAATCCTTTCAATCATCTACCTTTCCTTTCTTCCAACCACGCTAAGTACAAGGTAAAAATCCCAAAAGTGTCTTTTTTCAGCTGTGAATAATTATAAACTCAGTTGGTGTTCTAAGTTTGCCAAGAGTGTTTCTAAAATGGATTTTAGTTTTTATGTAGCATTTTGGCCCTGTGACGACGTGCAAGTGTATTTTTTGAAATGTTGTCGATCCCCAGAATGTCCCGTGGAAAAAAAACTAAGTGATGTTGAAAAACATAGAATTATTGATTCAAGGAACAGTGGAAAAACTCAGAGAAATCGCGAGTGAAATTAAAAGATTGCAGAGGGAAGTTAAAAATTTTTTGAAGCTTGGAATCGAGAATTATGGGAAAAAGAAGTCATCTGAACGTCCTCCAAAAAAATTGCCTTGTGTGAAACGCACAGTGTTAAGAGAACTATCGAACACAGGAGCTTTATCATCGAAAATTGTCAGCCGGGTAAACTTGCAATGTGATCCGGGCTTAGTTAGAAAATGGGCTGCATCCTCCAAAAACTTTAAATACCACAAATGTTTGCAAAAACCCAAATTGACGAGACGTCACGCCGAAGCTAGACTGAAATTCGCCGAAAATTTCATTCAAAAAGGAACCATTTGGGATCATGTGATCTTCAGCGACGAGAAGATGGATTTAACTACTACTGGCACGATTTACGAAAGGATAGAAGAATCATGCCAAGAAGAGCACAGTGATGTGGTTCTGTGATGATTTGGGCAGCTTTCAAAAAACATGCTAGGCGCGAAATAGCCTTCGTCAATGGTAGACTTAATTCTGTGGGATATCAGGAGTTACTAGAGGATCATATACTGCCTTTTGTGATGCTAGCGGAAGACGAAAACATTATATTTTAGCAGGATAATACACCCATCCATATATGGCTGCCTCCACAAATAAAAGTGGCTTCAGGATTATGGAATCCAATTATTACAATGGCCAGCGTTAAGTCCCGACCTGAACCCTATAGAAAATTTGTGGGGCATCTTAGCGAGGAAAGTCTACGACCAGGAGAAGTCATCCATTGAAAATGTAGCAGAACTGAAGGAAAGAATAATACTCGTAGTAGCCTGGAACGAGATATCAGATAGCGTATGAAATAGTCTTGTTAATAGCGTTTTGAGCCGATTGTTAGATGTAATCAATAATAAGGGCAAATGGACTAAGTATTAAATGAAAAACTTTATAAACATTACACTGGGTTTATACTTTTTCACAGATCTTACAGTGAGTTTTATGTTGTTTTTTTGTTTTATTTTCGAAAGGAATATAAGACATTTCATCCAATAAAATCAACAGTTATTTGAAATAATTCCGTTTCTACGAGAGACTCAAAAATATAGTTAAGTCTATAATTATTCACAGCACTGAAAATCGATTTCAAGAAATCATTGAATATGTCTATTTTTCATTGATTCTGACTGGCCTTAACTCAAGAAGACACCTTGATCTGGACCACCCTGCATATTTTCTCCGTGTTTCTAATCTTCGCAGCGAGAGATTCCCTTTGGTGATCCAATTTTGCATGTTGAAATATCGCACCAATTTTCTGCCAAGTGCTGGACCAAAACATCCCTACAACATTCATGCGTAGTGTTGCACTTGACGGCGGATACGCCGGGGAACTTTCGAAAATAAACAAAATCAATTTTGACAGTTGAATGAACTCTTGTGCTACCACACCACCACCACCACCCACACACACATGAGCTTCTTATATAAAATCAGACGCACGGTCTCGTCACTTTTTCCCAGCTACGTTCACGACTGACTGGCGCATTGCGTCGGCATTTGCAAAAGTCCTTCGGAACAACAGAAGTTCTAATAATATCAAAACTAGGCGACAAAACTAGGACTACCATTTGAGGAACACACACCCATCCATTGGTTTCGGCGCCGTCATTTCCCAGCAACATGTCGACCAGTCAATTTCCGAAAGTTCGAACATTTGTGGCTGCGTCTTTCGTCCCGACCGCCCGCGCGAGAAAAGAGATATTCCTACTTGCAGCACGTTCGGAATGCGCACGGCCATTTTTTCCATCCAAATGAGGCGTGCAGGCCTCCGCCCGCTGCTAGCTTGCCAAATATCGCTTCTGTTGAGACACGTTTCCCTAAAAACACACCTGAGATTCGCAAGAAACGATCCTGGATTGCGGGAAATACCACTAAATCGGACACCGCGATGCGAAACGCCGCGACAGTCAGCTCCGGCACCACTCCCCACTATTCTTTCTGTGTTTCTGGCGTTTCCGACGGCCTGGCCTGTTCTGTTTCGCGCGTGACAAGCAACCACTTTTAATTTTCGTATTCGTCCCGCCTGCAACCATTTATCACTTCCTCGACCAATTCAGCCAAAAACTATTTGCTTGCCTCGCGCGGCCGAATCAAGAGCATTTTGACAAGAACAGCGCTCGCGATTCGCGGTGGGAAGAAGTCTAGTCTCGCGGAAAATCCACAATGAAAAAATTCTTAGAACGACAGAGAGAAGTGGCGAGAGGGAGTGCTGCAGCAGATATCGAGATGAGCAACAACTTTGCACTACCAAAACATTTGAAGAGGTGATTCATTTTTCGCGAATTTCAGGGCCTGCAGACCGTAATCCACTACTCTTAATTAAGAACCAGAGACCACGATTCCTAATTTACAAATCCACAAATATTGCGGGCCGGAACATCTCCCCGCCTACAAATTGCGACCACAACGGACTGACGGCGCCACCAGAACCTCTGTCAAATGCGACCAAGAACACATTGAACGGACCCGCATTTCATCCAATTTCGGACGGATCTTTTCTCATTCAGCTTTGAACGGACTTAAACCGCATGCCGTTCCTGAAATCGTGCGTCTCGGGTTGAACCGCTGTGAAGCAATCGTTTCGGGTTGAAGCATGCCTGTGCTGAGGGCGGGAGCCACTTATACCTTTATCAAAACCCGGTGCAGGCCTGCCAGGAGTCAAGCCCAATTTAAATGTAATATCATCGACTTCTTTGGTTTTCAAGAGTAATAGCCACATTCCCAGAGATCGTTTTCATTTATAGGAACTTTTAAAAATAATAGAACCATTTTACGGATATTTTTAAATTAAAGATCAATCGGTTATGATTATTGTTTTACAAATTCAGCTCAGACTCAGTTTAGTTCTCCCTTTCCCTTGCATATGGAACGCAGTTTCTCATAAAATAGATTTGATTATATATTAAAATATCTTTGTATTTCGGACAAATAGAAAATACATTCATCAAAATCTCCCGCTTCGTTTCCTGCCAGTGAACTTGGTGTCCTTTCTTGTTTCCAGCCCCTGTCGTCTTCTTCTCTCCTTCTTTTGCAAAATCCACTCTCGGGATTTCTTCAACGGTTTCCCACGAGCAGCTTTAATCATTTCACGCTTCTTCGAATACGCTATTCGCCGATCCTCGGCTTCGTCACCTATAAGTTGAACAAATCTTAGAATATAAAGGCGAAAGTAAAGAATCTATTCCATGTATCACCTAAAGCGGTTGGCAACTGTGCGACTCCGCCAGTCATTAAGACCAGGAAGTACTTCTTTGCCTTCGTCGAATTCGGGAAGTCCACCACTAAGCCCCCGTAAAAGCCTGCCTTCATTGCTTGCGCAGTGACCAACTCAATTTGATCCGGATTTTCAGGATAGAATTGAAATACAGCTCGCGCCGTCCGAGTTAAACATGAAAACAACGTGCTGAAGAACGTGTACAATCTTTTCTGTGGGTTATGACTGGTTTTATCGGCGTTACATAGCCATTGAAGGGCCGATATCGATATCGCGCCGTCGAAGGAGCCCGATTTGAAAGGCATCCCTTGACCCATATCACCCAAAATCACCGAACCTTCGACTTCCCTCTCAATGGCAATATCCAACATGGCTTTTGAAATATCGATGCCGATCCAAAAGTGGCCACTTTCCTGCAGAGCTTCCCCGGAGAGTCCTGAACCGCAGCCAACGTCTAGAACGAGACATGATTCGTCGTCGGGAAGAGCGAGAAGTTCGATGGCTCGTTCGGACATTTCATATTGGATCTCAATGATGCGCGTGCTGCAATTGTAATGATTTAATAAGTGATTGGGATTGGTGTCCGGTGTCCTTACTTGTTTGAGTATTTTTCTGCCTCATCCTCATTGTAGAACTGGAAATCAAAGGGCGAACGATTATTTATCACAAAATAAAAAGACAATAGAAAAGAGAATGTTCAGGAAACAGGAAGTGAGTTAGAAAGCACACTTTTCTTATTTATCATGATGCTTCAATGGAGGACTTTTACTTAGCAACTAAATGTAGTTTTGTCTGCTCATGCTATGATGTTCGCATTAGCAGTTTATCATGGCTTCCCCGCTTACTAACGGGATTCTAAGAGGATTAAAGGATTGCACTGACTTTCATAAGCGCCACCGGTACTGGAGTAAAGGTTTCCTTCGACGCTTATAAGCGCCAGCAGGTCTGAATGTGTTAATAAAAAAACTTTTTACAACTGTGCATTATTCTAATATAACCCTAAATAGAAATTGATTGTGCAAATTTGGAAAGGTCGATCACTTACAATTTCGGGCGGTGCCATATGTTCCGGTCGTCGTGCCATATTTGTAAAGACTTTAAATTGCTAAAAAGGATATACTCAACCAATCTGACTTGAAGTGACACTCGATCGAAGCAACTGTAAACAAACGAAGTCAGCTGCTAGCACGTGCGGCAGAACAACTGTCAACGTGAAAACAACGAACGAGTGACCAGAAGCTGCTCGCATTTCCTTTGGATCGCAAAACGGTAAGCAATAGACTACAATTTAGCCAGAAAAACATAACTAAATGGTAATTCATACTCAAACAGTAAATTAATAAAGCTTCGAATTTTTCTCGTCGTTGGGAGGTCAACATCTTCAAAAGATACCGATTTGCTCCTGTTTCTCGGCATGTCGGATTTTTACCAACTAAAATCACCTCCGCCTCCTCCAAGGCTCTCTCTCTCTCCATTACTGATTGCTTGTACTGTCCGTGTGCAATTCCAGAAACATTTAATAAGATTTTATTTTTCTCCATTTGGTCGTTCAGAATCAATAAAATGCTTCAATGTTCTTTGCAAGTAATACGCCTTAAATGCAGAGATTGCACCATTGGCTGTAAAAGGCTTGTTGTGTTTGGCGGTAAAAAAACCATTTTAATATTTTCATCTAGATCTACTGGGTGCACCATCAAGAGTCAGCAAAACTTTGTATGACAAATTATTTTTCTCCGTGTATTCCTTCACTGCCGGACGAAAGTACGATTATAACCAATCCTTGAACATCCTTTCTTGAACGCCAAATGACTGATAATTGGTCCTTCTTAAGATCGCACACAATATCACGTTTACTGGTTTGAAATTGACGATAAGATGTTGAAATGATGATCCTACAATGATGTTGACTTCAAATCCCTTGCTTCCGGTTCGTCTGCCACCTGTGAGAGTACTGTGTTCGATCTTCCCTAACTTATCTCATTGCCAAACTCATCCTTTCCTAATTCGACTATTGAAATTGTATCCCGAAACTTTTTTGAGAAGTTTTTGCAGTGCTCTTGCTGTTTTGAACGTTTGAACGGTCCAAGATTCAAGTAATACATCCTGTTGCTGATTTCCTTCACGGTTTTTATCCAATCCAATCCCAGACCATGTTTCAGCGGTCGTAGCGAATGTCCAGAAGTTTTGCAGACTACTATTATTTCTTGATTGGTTATCCAGCGATTCACGATAGCGGTTCAGTTTTGCATTACATAAATCTTGACTGGATGCTACTTAAAACTGATCAAAATGTTCACGTTCAGCTATGACAGGGAGTCGAGCTGCAAATCGACGCTATAAATCAAAAGAATTTATGATACCATGTACGTAATCTTGGTTTCAATGAAAAATCTCAGCAATTCGTATAAAATCATTTATAATTATAAATAAATTACAAAGAAATTGCACATACTTATATGTGTATGGATATTTTCTTATCTTCGGAATGTCAAAAAAATATTCACTAAGATATCTTGTATAAACGGAATGATCCCAGGTGTAGTCTTATACTTATCATATATATAATTAGTTTGGCTTTTAATTCTAACATTGCAATTAGTAATAAGTTTATTTTTAATAATTCAAGCAACAAATAAAGGTAATCGTATTCGATTGAAACGAAAAGACATTCACTTTACTGTCGAATTTGACTAGATTTCATGCAAAATTCGAATGTTACCATCACTACTTACCTTAATTCTATGAGTTACGGCAGAATCCTGGTCTGATTTCATTGGAACATTGGATCAAATGCGATAATAATGTATAAAAGAATCTTTGTTGCGTTTTGCCTGAGAGTCGCTGATAGTTTGCATCAAGATTTTAGATTGAAATGTATAAAAAGTATATTCGTACGTTTCCGCGAATAAAATACGATTGAAACTAAATACATTAGTACTGAAGTTTCTGAAATGAGCTCCAATAAGCTTATTGTACATTCTCCTCAATTTTGGCTTCTATTCAAATGTTGGCAGACCTCATTTCGAATGCTAATCCCCTCTGCAGTATCACCGTTTTCTGGGTTTGCCTCCGCTATTCGACTGTAGCGGATAAATACCTCTTCAACCGCAATCCCACATAAATCAGCTAACTCGGACAAGTTGTGTAGGACGCAACATGCTTTCACCAGTTGATTGATCTTATCCAGCTCCTTGATTTTACAGGTGAGTATCTGGGGAAACCGTCGTTTCACCAATTCAAAGGCGCTCTCGATCACGTCGCAACCCGATTTGATGCGTTCGTTGTAGCACTGCTGTGCATCAGTTAAAGCTTCCGTGTTTCTGTACGGCGTTAATAAATTTTTCAGACATGGATAGGAAGAGTTTCCAACGACGAAGTAATCTGAAAATCGTGGCAACTAAAAGACAGTTATGGTAACGGCAATCGAGTTTTACCTTCACAGCATGTTTCCAGATCGACTATTGTTTCCGACTCGTGGAAAACTTGACTGGCGCTACGTCCTCCAGGTAGTCCATATCGCATATCTAAGAACTTCTTGCTATCGTCGCAGACTCCTTGAAAAATCAGACTGTGATCGCCGTATTTGTCCAGGTAGTCCTCTTTGGAAGCTTTTGGAGGGTCGACCGGAATGTGAAACGTCCCTATTGCACCTGGAAATGGTAATTTACAGCTACACCCAAGTGGGGAAGAACGTATCGAAGTTACCAATCACACCAGGAAAGCCGCATATTTCCTCGAATGAATCGGAAATGACGTCCTTCTGGAATTCGTCCGGCCACTGGATTATTTCATCCGCGAGCGTTGACAGGAACTTGCAAACACGCCGGATCACCGACTCGATTGAGAAGACGGTTAGGCTGAATCGCTCGCCAAGGTCTCGGTACGCGCAACTTACGTGCGAAACGTACCAAAGGAAGACGGCGACGTGTTTGGGCGCACTTGCCGCTCTCAGCATCCTTTTGGTGCTGAACTCGGGACTGGCTGCGAACTGCTCGCAGAGCGAGTCGAACAGCTCCTTTGTTATGTGAAAATGCTTGAGGAACTCCTTCGGACTGTACGTAAGGACTTCCTCTTCAAAGAAGTTTTTCAAGCATTTTTTCTTGGGCGCAGGTTCCTTGTCACAAGGAATCGGGTCCTGCACAACTTGCTCATTATCGCCACTGAAGTCGCTGTCTTCTGAACTGCTGCTGCTGCTACTGGAAGAATCTAAAACGGCGTTCAGCAGAACCTGAAGGGTATCGTCGTCCATCCCGCCAGTTACTTTTTCCACGGCTGAATTTATTGTTTACCAAACAATCAAAACGGCGTTTGTCAAAACTTCACGAACTGAAGTTGTTTGCGGGTACTGTCGATCGCTCGCGATCAACTTCACAGTCAACATTTCTTCTTTTACAATTAGGAAGGAACACAGAAGAGGAAAATAAACACATTTCCAAATATGAGTTTTTCGAAGCATCTTCTGTTGAAATGCGTAATTACAATTTGAAAGGCATACATAGTCAATAGTTGCGGGCATGACTCTAGAAGGCGCTTAGTTCCCTTCGTCAAATGTCGGGATGGAACAGTATCAGTTTCCTCCCATATACTTTATTTTCCCCACCCGGCTAAATATGTCAAACAGCATGTGTCATCGCGCGAAGCAAAACTTCATGAACTAATTGCATTCAAAACATCTGCGAAAATTTGATAGTTAAAAATAGAACCGTCGGTTTCCCAAGTTTCTGGCACAAGATACAGATAGGCCTGTACATTCTAGACCAGTCCAGAAACTTCTCAGCGCTCTTATGAACCAAGCGAAGGAATTGAAGGTATAAAAGGCAACGTGCGAATAATTGAACAGGTAATCTACATCCAAAGTTGATTAAATTGAGACGGCATTAGTGACTAATTATTTAAGATAAGTGCAAAGGAAGCTCGACAACATGACGAATGAAAAACAGGCACAGGAAGAGTGTCAAGTGCACAAGGAAAAGGGCAACGAAGCATTCAAAAACTCACGTTGGGATGAAGCTGTCGACTACTACTCGAAGGCGATCAGAGCAGGCGAGAAGAGCAAGGATTTGTCGGTGTTCTACAAAAACCGGGCGGCCGCCTACTTGAAAACGGGAAACTACGAGGCAGCGGTATCAGATTGCACTATCGCCCTGGAGATAAGCCCGAACGACCCGAAGGCGCTGTTCAGACGTTCGCAGGCCTATGAATCGTTGCAAAAGTTCGAAGAAGCGTACAAGGATGCTGTCGATCTGTGGAAGGCTGACCCCAACAACAAAGCGGTGCAACCAGTGCTGCAGCGGTTGAACGGAATCGTTCAGGAACGTGTTAACAAAAATGTTCAGACATCGACCAAAGTGAAAAATATGTGTGAGCTGGCGTTTGATTTGAATGCTCCGTTGGAAAAGCGAAAGTCCGCCATGAACAATATGGTTGTTTTGTCGAGAGACTCCACAGGCGCGGAGCTTCTCTTCAAGGAAGGCGTATTCGAAAAACTCTCAACATTGATGAAAACTGAAAAGAACGAGGATATCTATTTGAATGCTGTGCGCGCAGTCGGCGAGCTTTGCAATAACAGCGTGGAGCGCACCAAAGCGCTCCTTCATTATCACTCAATGACCTGGTTATTTCAGGTGTTGAATTTTAAAAACGATCAGTTTATCAGTGCGGCCCAATGCTGCCTCCAAGTGATCCTGAACTCCTTGTCTGGAATGGACAATAAACCCGAATCGAAGCCGAATAAAGAACTTTGCGAGAAGCACAGCAAAGAGATTGATGGCTTCCTCACGTGCATGGTGTACTCAATTACGGACCGCAGAATCTCGGGCTTGGCGCGGGATGCTCTCATTGAGGTGATCACGAGAAATGTCCACTATACGGCGTTAAACTGGGCTGAAAAGTTTGTAGACATTCGCGGACTTCATCGATTGATGGACGTTTGCTCTGAGCTGGAGGAATACAAATACGAAAGTGCCATGGAAATCACGCCATCGTCGCGAACAATCGCCGCCGTGTGTCTCGCCCGCCTTTATGAAAACATGTACTATGATCAGGCCAGGGAAAAGTTCGTCGAGCATATTGAGGAGTATGTGAAAGATAAACTGTTGTCGCCAGATTTGGAGTCAAAAGTACGAGTTACAGTTGCCATCACATCGTTACTGCAAGGTCCCTTGGATTTGGGAAACGCAATCCTGTCTAGAGAAGGTAAGAAACGTTGCTTGAATAGATCCTACATTTTAATTTGGAAGGCATTCAATCCTTTTAAAAGACACCGAGTCACTTCTGCTTCTCGATATGTACGATTTTTACCGACAAAACCGCCTCTTTCAAATCTTAATCTCCATCACTTTTTGCTTGCACCGTCCCAGTGCCATATCTTTCTGCCTTTCTTGTCTTGCTAAGTACTATCCAGACTCTGAATATTGGTATAATGATAGTAGATACTAGAATCTGTTTATTTTTCTTCATTCAACGCTGTAACTACGGTGTAAAAGATTTGCATTTAAATGATAGTTCGTCGCAGTAGATGCCTTCTCGGTGTAGGACGCCGAACGCCGGATCTTGTATTCCTCAAGTGTGATCCGGGATTTAGCGCTGTATAGGAATAGCGCACTTTTAGTGAGGGAACAGGGTTAAATTGAAGTACCTACCGGCAAGTTAATTGCCACATATCTGGCGCAGGATTCAAGATCCAAGCTAGCCGATATTTTTATTCTGTTTTACTTTTAGCGACTGCTTACGCTTTAATTGTAGCGCTTCTAAAGCCAAGTTACGGCTCGAGCGTATTGCCAAACTACGGCAATAGTAGATAATTAAAAACGAGTCAAAAGTAAGACTATGACTATATTTTCTTTTGTACACTTTCCTTTTATACACTTTTTACAACTTAACATATAATCCCTACTCTAATATTTTATTCTACTTAATACATAATCCCTACTCTAAAACTGGAAGAATTGAATATGGTAAATTCATTCTACCAATCAAAATATCGATCAGCACTTTTCCATATGACCCAATTTAAAAATGCAACACTCATAATAGTCCATGAGTGAAATGTAACACTCATAATAGTCCATGAGTAATATGCAACACTCATAATAGTCCATGAGTAATGACTACTCAGGTTTCGTACTTTGTGTGTACATTACACATGCCAATGCTAGGCGCCGCTTCGTCTAGAGCGATCGCAATGGGTTAGTATAAACATTCGTTCATATGTCTATTTTTAGTGACAACATGAATTGACTTTCGTGTGAGTGTAATGCGAAACGAGTATGCAAAGTGAGCATTACAAAGTAATCGTAAGTTATGCATTTGTATATTCTACGCTTGCTCATTGATTATTAATTTGTGGGTTTAGTTTATAGTAAAATGCTGATTGATTGTGTAGATATGTGTAGATCCACTACACCCTTAACCTTTTGAGGTGAGAGTTTGGGTACAAACTCGAGACTTATTTTAGGTATTTTTACATGTCTTATATTATATTTTTATTCATTGTTATTCCCCTTTTTTTTTTTTTTTTTTTTTTTTTTTGAAAATCTTAAGTCTATTATTGTGTATCCATTTTTTCTTATTATCTATTTCCAATAGTGTATTTACATTATTTTTACTTAGTACTTTAAATGGACCTTTATACGGTTTCTCATGTTTTCTTCTGTTCTCTACTTTTAATAAAACAAGATCGTCTATTTCTATGTTTAATGGTTTTGAATAACATTCTTTATTTGTTCTAATCATTTTAGCTTTTTCAATTAAGTCCTTTGCTTTTGTTAGAGACATTTTTAATCTAATTTTTAATTCATTTCTGTAATTCTCTAAATTGTATATTTCTTCTGAATCGCTTAAAATGTCATTTGGTAAATAGGATAGTTTGCCGAATACTAGTTCGTAAGGTGTATAATTTGTGTCAATGTGTGGAGTTGTATTGTATGAAAATGTATAGAAAGGTATCCATTCGTCCCAGTTGTTGTTATCAACGAAGGACAGTAAGTATTCGTTTAATACGCGGTGGTTCCTTTCTATTACACCTAACGACTCATGATGGTAAGGGGTTGAAAATATTTGTTTTATATGTAGTAACTCGCATACTTCTTTCATTAGACTGTTTGTAAATTCTGTCCCTAAGTCCGTTTTTAGAATCTTGAAATGACCGTATAATAAGATAAATTTATTTACTATAGCTTTTGCTACTGTGGTAGCATCCTTAGTCTCTATGGGTATGGCAGTTATAAATTTCGTTAATTCGCACTGAATAGTGAGAATGTATCTGTAGTTGTTGGAAATTCTCAACGGGCCAACAATGTCTGCGCTTACGATCTCGAAGCTAGTAGATGGAGTCTCGGTTTTTATCATTTTCTCTTTGGTGTGCTTAGTTATTTTATTCATTTTGCACTTTTCACATTGGTTTATATGTTTTTTGACCATTTTCTTCATATCCTTCCAACAGTATCTCTGTTTCAATTTTAGCAATGTTTTATGTACTCCTATGTGTCCTCCATGTGGCGAATTGTGGTACTCAATAATTAATTCATTTTGCTTTTTGACGTCTTGAATTCTTATGGGCGGTCTGTATATTAATATTTTTAACTTATAACTTTCTTCTCGTTGCAACGCATTAAATAATTTCTTGAATTCATTTCTCGGTACGTACCTGAATATATCATCATTAGAGGATAAAGATAGTGCATTTATGCTATTGTTCTTTGAATATATTAACAACTTCTTCATGACAGAAACTAATTTCGTGTATGAATTATCGTTGTTGTTATCATGAACTTTCAGCTTATCGTTGAAGGAAACTGGTTTCTCAACAACTTTATCACTGTAGCGCACTACTATAAGATCTTTCTCTTTAGTTATAGATATATCATCTCTCTTGTATTTCTTGCTAGCTAGCATATAAAATTTCAGTTTCATCGCCCCTTTAATATCTGACAAAGAAGTGCAATCAAACGCATGGAGGTGATCAATCTCTTCGTTTTGGTTGCCACTTTGCTTGTCGATTTCTGTATTTTTATTTTCACTTTGTACCTTTTTCGTTTTACTTCTTGTTATCGCCAATAATTTTTTGCTAATATTTTCATCGTTTGTCGGAGGTATCATGGATTTTAGCATTTCAGTGTTCATTTGTATTCTTGACAGCGCATCCGCATTTGTATTTATATTACCCTTTTTGTATATGATCTCGAAATCGTAGTCCGATAAATCTAGACGTATTCTAGTAAGTTTTGAAGATGGATTTTTATGTGTAAACAATGATACCAAAGGTCTGTGGTCTGATACGACTATAAACTTCCGTCCATATAAATATGGCCTAAAAAAGTTTATGCCCCAATGTATCGCCAATAGTTCCTTTTCTATGATAGGTTTATTCAATTCGTGCTTATTTAAGGATTTGCTCGCGTACGAGATTGGTAGATCTGAACCAATTTCTCCTTGCGATAGTATAGCACCTAGTGCGAAATTTGACGCATCTGTAGTAAGTATGAAGGGTCTTTCAAAATCTGGGTATTGTAGTATAGGAGGTGAAATCAGTTTGCGTTTTAAAAGTTCGTATGCTTTTTGCTGTTCTTCTTCCCAAACAAACGGTGCTTTTTTCTTTAAAAGAGAGTTCAAACTCTTTGCCGTTTCTGCAAAGTTTGGTATGAAGCGTCGATAATAGTTGCAGAAAGCTACGAATCTTCGCACGTCATCCGCGGTCTTTGGGATGGGATAATTTTTAATTACTTCATGCTTAGCAGGGTCTGTTCTTATACCATCTGCTGTAATAAGGTGTCCTAAATACACTACTTCTGATTTTAAAAATTTGCATTTATTTGCATTTAACTTCAAATTGTACTTACGAAGTCTCTGTAAAACTGTTCTTAAATTTTCATTATGATGTTTCATGCTACATCCGAAAACCATGATGTCGTCTACGTATAAGAATGCTGAGTCACTTAGACCAGTTAAGGCAATAGTGAGCATCCTTTGGAAGCTGTTTGATGATATTTTCAATCCAAAAGGTAATCTTTTGAATTGATAGTGTCCATCATTGGTGGAAAAAGCGGTTAAATGTCTTGATTCTTTTTCCAGTTCAATCTGGTGGAACGAACTAGTCATATCTAAGGTTGAAAAGTACTTTGCCCTACCTAGTTTGTCTAGGACGTCTTCTAACCTTGTCAAAGGAAATTTATCGTTCACCAGTTTGTCGTTCAGTTTTCTGAAATCAACGACTAATCTCCACTTCTTGGTGTCATCCGAGCTTTTCTTAGGTACCACTAACAATGGAGAGTTGTACGGGCTTGTGGATTGTTCGATAATATCATTATCTTTTAGTTCCCGTACTTGCCTAAGAATTTCTTCATTCTGAGTTTGTGGTAATCTATAATTTTTTATGTAGACTGGGTTTTCGTCGCAAGTGTTCAGTTTTTGTTGGTAGAAATTATTTTTTGTGAGGTATTCACCTTCCAGATGGAAAACGTCTTGGTATTCCATTATAATTTCTTGCAAACTCTTGTTCGCTTGTTCATCGAGACTGTTGGTATTAATTACGTTTAATAGTTCGTCTAATCGTTTTTTGTCAAATTTCCGAGTTGTCTTTAATACGTCATAATTCCTCAGTGGTTCTACCTCTGTTTGAAAGTTTTTCAGAGTTATGTCATGTTCGTTAGTATTGAGTATTTTCACATGACATATACCTTTCGCTGGAATTATGCAATTGCTTAAGAATATCCCTTTTTCGATTTCTTTGTTTAGTATTATGCTGTCTTCCGATCTGTCTACGTCTATGGGTATTATCGCTTCTGTTCTTGCGGGAATAGTTATGTGTGCCATGTTAGCTTTTGTAGTGTACATTGGTAACACTATATCTCTGTCTTGTGTACTGAAGGATATGGTATACGTTTCGTAGTCAATTTTGCACATATACTTGATTAGCATGTCTCGTCCTATAATGCCATCAGTTTCGATAGGGAATTTCTCATCTACCGCATGAAATGTATTTGATATAATGATATCTTCAATGTTGAATTTTAGTTTGATAGTTCCGAGTGACATTGTAGTTTCGTTTGTTATGCCCGTGAGTTTGCACCTGTTTTGTGCTTGTATATCATATGAACTTAAATTATTACTTTTGTATATGGAGATGTCGGCTCCAGTATCTATTAATAGTTGTAGATATCTATGTTCATTTTTGTTAAATATTTTTATATAGTTTGTGCTCATACCCGTTATTCTGTATACCTTATTCTCTAGAGTGTATTTATTACTGTTTTTTGTTTCGGCTTCAAAAACTATGCTTCTTCCGGGAGGTTGCCTAATTCCTCTCGGGAACTTGTCACGTTTCCCTGGTTGTTTATCAATTTTACCCTTCTAGTGTTGTATCTGTTATTATTGTTATTATATCTTCCTGTATTATTATCAAATTTATTTCTATTAAAATTTCTGGTAGGATTAGAATTCCTATCATTGTATCTATTATATGTCCTATACGAGTTATTATTAAAATTATTGCGTGGGTGATTGGAACTTCCACGATTGTCATTTCTATTATAATAACCATTGTGGTTATTATGTCTTCTGGCATTAAAATTATTGTACTTGTTATTTTTATTTACATACATAATTGTTGAAGGTTGAGATTCATTGTTCTCAATTTCAGTGGCCAATGTGATAGCTTCACTGAAAGTCTGTGGTCGTGCTGCGAACACAGTGTCCCTAATTTGATCGTTTAGACCATTCTTGAATATAGTAAGAGCATATGTGTCGTTTATGCTCTGTATTGCTTGTTTAGCAGCTTGGTTTACATCTGCACCTAACGTGCCAATTTGTAATTGGTTTAAATCACTTATTAAAGATAATATTTTGTCTTTGTATGCCGTTATGGGCATGCGTTTCTGGGTTATGCCTGCGAGCTGTGTATGTATTTGGGGTACTGTTTTATTATTTTTGTACCTGAGTCGTAGCTCTGTTTCTAAATTATTGATACTAGTAATTGATGAAATGTTTATTGCTGTTCTCACATTTGTGTTGAGTTTAATGTGTAGAACTAGATTCAGCAACTCTATTTTACCTTCTGCCGATAATTTTTTTTCTATTAATTTGATTATAATTAAAAATGTCTCTAGTTCAGCGAACTTCCCATCAAATGTGGGTATAATCTTGATTGCACTTTCTATGTTAAATTCTGCCATCTCTGTGTAGATGATATTGTCTTCAATTTTTACCAATATGTTTGCAGCGTTCAGCCGTTGTATCAGGTTTGTAATTAGGTTTCTACAAACTGATGAAAATGTCGATTTTAGTTCTATCTCATTGCCTTCCTTAATGTCGTTAAAAAGGTTTTTACCTACAGTTTCTGCATCGATTGCGTATTCTAATTTCTCTTTAAGAGTTTTGACCGTATAGGTCTTTGTTTTCTTTAAATTTATTAAATTATTTTGTAATTCAGACAATATCTGTTTTATCTTCTCCACCGACATCTGTGAGGACAATTAGAATTTCTTTCAGCTATACATTGTTTCGTCCTAATCCGATATTCCTATCTACTATCTTCCTTGCATACCTTTTTTGACTATTATTATAAAGATATAGGCACGCCATTATTATTAAGAAAACAATTGTTGTACTTATTGTTTGTTTGTATTCAATAAAAATATTAGCCTGAGTACTGCAATTATTTCCCATAGTTTAAAGTAGTTAATATATATATGATACAATTTAATTATTTATACAATTTTTTTTTTCTTTAAGTTTGTTTAGCCGCTCCGTAAATTGCCTCCTTTGTTCCTTGGCCGAAATATGTATTAGCCTGTGAAGTATAGCTTTTTCACGCCTTTCTTTGTATCTGCGTCCTCCACGTTGTCGACGTTTTATTTTATTTATACGTGGCTCATCTATTCCACTTCGTTTCACGAAGTCCTCTATTTTCCTTGGACGTGGACCAGGTAGCGATGATGGCTTATATGGTGGAGCTCGTAGATTTGGACTAAGCTCATACTCCTCGTGTAAGGTTGCCGCTGGTGTTTTCTGTGCTCGTATCAGACATCTTTCAAATGCCTTGTGGAACTCTTCATCTGTTGTTATATTGGCTATTTCACCGTCTTCAAGGTCTTCCGTATGCTGTGGTATATCATCCTTCAGATGTTCGAAGTTTACTGGATCGTCGGTTGCAGGATCGTCGGTTGCAGGATCGTCGGTTGCAGGATCGCCATGTAAAAGATTTGCATTTAAATGATAGTTCGTCGCAGTAGATGCCTTCTCGGTGTAGGACGCCGAACGCCGGATCTTGTATTCCTCAAGTGTGATCCGGGATTTAGCGCTGTATAGGAATAGCGCACTTTTAGTGAGGGAACAGGGTTAAATTGAAGTACCTACCGGCAAGTTAATTGCCACATATCTGGCGCAGGATTCAAGATCCAAGCTAGCCGATATTTTTATTCTGTTTTACTTTTAGCGACTGCTTACGCTTTAATTGTAGCGCTTCTAAAGCCAAGTTACGGCTCGAGCGTATTGCCAAACTACGGCAATAGTAGATAATTAAAAACGAGTCAAAAGTAAGACTATGACTATATTTTCTTTTGTACACTTTCCTTTTATACACTTTTTACAACTTAACATATAATCCCTACTCTAATATTTTATTCTACTTAATACATAATCCCTACTCTAAAACTGGAAGAATTGAATATGGTAAATTCATTCTACCAATCAAAATATCGATCAGCACTTTTCCATATGACCCAATTTAAAAATGCAACACTCATAATAGTCCATGAGTGAAATGTAACACTCATAATAGTCCATGAGTAATATGCAACACTCATAATAGTCCATGAGTAATGACTACTCAGGTTTCGTACTTTGTGTGTACATTACACATGCCAATGCTAGGCGCCGCTTCGTCTAGAGCGATCGCAATGGGTTAGTATAAACATTCGTTCATATGTCTATTTTTAGTGACAACATGAATTGACTTTCGTGTGAGTGTAATGCGAAACGAGTATGCAAAGTGAGCATTACAAAGTAATCGTAAGTTATGCATTTGTATATTCTACGCTTGCTCATTGATTATTAATTTGTGGGTTTAGTTTATAGTAAAATGCTGATTGATTGTGTAGATATGTGTAGATCCACTACAACGGTTTCATTCCAGGCATCCTTCAAATGATTCTTGCGATGGCTACCACTGAAGACGTCTTACAGCAAAAAGTTGCATGTGAATGTCTGATTGCTGCAGCGTCGAAGAAGGACAAGGCGAAAGCGTTAACATCTACCGGCGTCGACATTTTGAAGAAACTCTACCATTCGCCGGACGAAGGTATTCGTGTTCGTGCGCTAGTCGGCCTATGTAAAGTTGGCAGTTCGGGTGGCTTAGACGCATCTATTCGACCGTTTGCCGATGGGGCAACGAAAAAACTAGCAGAGGCGTGTCGTCGATTCCTAGTGAAGCCTGGAAAAGACCGCGATATTCGTAGGTGGGCGGCAGAGGGCCTGGCCTATTTGACGCTAGACGCAGAAGTCAAGGAGAAGCTGATCGAAGACCGACCTGTAATAAAGGCTTTAATTGAACTTGCAACAACTGGCGACCAATCGGTGCTCTATGGCGCCATTACTACATTTGTAAACTTGACGAATGCGTACGAGAAACAAGAAGTACTGCCCGAAATGATTGAGCTTGCGAAGTTCGCAAAGCATCACATTCCGGAGGACCATGAGCTGGATGATGTCGATTTTGTGAGTAAGCGTATAACAATCCTTGGCAACGAGGGACTAGCTAGTGCTTTGGTGGCGCTATCTAAAACAGAAAGCCACAGTTCGAAGGAGTTGATAGCGCGAGTTTTTAATGCAATGTGCGGTGTGCCGGAATTGCGGGGCAAGGTGGTGCAAGATGGTGGCGCCAAAGCCCTTTTGGTGCTGTCTCAAGAGGGTACGGATAAGGGAAAACGTCAAGCTTCCCAAGCCTTGGCCCGTATTGGCATCACAATAAATCCGGAAGTAGCGTTTCCCGGACAACGAAATTTGGAGGTGATCCGACCATTGCTAAATCTTCTTAGGCCAGATTGCACGGCGCTGGAAAACTTCGAAGCTATGATGGCGTTGTGCAACCTCGCGCAGATGAATAGCGATGTCAGAAATAGGATGGTGAAGGAAGGTGTCCTGTCGAAGGTGGAGCTGTACCTGATGGAAGATCATTTATTGTTGACGAGGGCTGCTTGTCAATGCATTTGCAATCTAATGATGTCTGAGGAGATTGTGGAGAAACACGAGGGCGAGAACGATCGAGTGAAGTTCTTAGCATTGTTATCGCAGGAAGAAGATGAAGAAACGGCTCTTGCAGCAACCGGAGCCTTGGCGATGTTGACGAGTGTCAGCAAGAAGGCCTGCGGTAAAATTTTCGATGCTAAATGTTGGCATCAAATTGTACAAACATGGATAGCGAACCCTAGTCCTGGGGTGCAACATCGTGGACTAGTAACGCTGATGAATCTTCTTAACGCTAGTCCAGAAATCGCTAGGCAAATACTAGAAACGGACATTCTGCAACTCTTGCAAGGTCTTTCTCAATTGCCAGACGATTCGCGTGTGAAGGCGAGGGAAATTGCCCAACAGTGCCTGGTTGTCGCAGACAAGTACAAAGTGGCTGCAAAGACAGAGAATGACGAAGATGATGCGGATGACGCTGTCGAGAGTGCTGAAAAGGATTTACGAGAAACAGTCGATTGAATGAGATAAGAATTTTTTTTACAAACTATTGATTTTAGTTTCGTGCTTTACAAATTAGTAACAAATTTGAAATTGTAGGTTATTGTTGATGTATTGGAATGTTTATTTAATAACTTTTTATATTAAACTGTGTTAAAACGAGATGAAATTTGAGGGAATATTTATTAGAGCCTCCGTCATTCATCATCATCTGTTGATGTACAACTTTGTTTTTGACGCATTTAATAGCTTACATTTCAACCATAATAAAAATTTATGCACCGCCAATCTGAACAACCTATCAGTTACTGGAAAAAAGGGGAAGATTTTTTAATGTGCAGCTTAAGAACATTGGTATCTTCCACATCTTCCCATAAAATATAAGCATATATGTACTTTATTTTCGAGGAGGTCGAGATTTACCTGACCATTTGACATTTTTACTACAAAGTGTACAATTATTTTGGCGATTTTGAACGTTGACTCTTTCCTAGCAATGTGCAGAATTATGATGTCATAATTAAAATATAAATACAAAAATAAATTTGGCACATTTTAACAGTAAGTCATGGATTCTTAAACATCCAAAAAATGCAACGTTAACAAAAACGTTACTTTTGTTTGTTGAAATCAAAACCACATACAAAAAACTGATAGGGTGAACAGATCAATTGATTTGGATCATTCAAATCATTATCTTAGCTAACGTTAAAATCTTTTCACCCGTATTTATGTCTGCCAGTAACGACCAGTCGTACTGAAAAAAATCATTGCTTCCATTAATTTCAATTCCGCGTGTTTACCTTTAGTGCTTCGGTAAAAATCATAAACAAAGACCAGACCATTTATGGAATGCCTTGAAAATCACTTTCGTTATCATAAAAACAATTCATGCTCATTCCACAACCTTAGTGACCTCTTCTCGTGTACCGCTTTGCCTCAAATAAAATAAAACATCAAACTATCTTTCCGTCGTCGTACAGAGGATTTCTACAAAAGGCACCACAGATACATTGTTGTAGCTTAAGTAGTAGCAGCAGTAAGACAATAATGTAAATCCACTAGCTTATCGTGTAAACACTTTCCTTCCGCCTTGGATAAATAGATACGGAAGACCTGCGGATCAATATCTTACAGCATGCTTTGGATATCAACCGGGCCTCTATATCTATAGGTATACACGTAGATATTGAACTTGCAAAAATTTGCATCTTATCTGTGATTCGAAAGATATGCCAACGACCAAGATACTACACAGGATGAAGCTGACTTATTTCTTCTGCCGGTGTGGCTTAGGCGCGGTGCATGCAGAAATGGAATGAATGGGAGAAACCGTTTTGGGAAAACTAACTAAGTTAATCAGCAAGTGCATAAAGCCAACTAGAAAATGTTTTTCATTTTCTGGAGAAAGCTGATGATTACAATGCACTGGCAATTGTAAGAAATGCTCATGAGAAAAGATGTTTACAAAGTGCAGTTAGAAATAACCCAAGAAATGTGAAGAGTTCGGTGCATCAAATCGTTGCTTCCGAAGTCATCAATTCTCTGATGCGAGTAATATGTAGCTTCTTATAGAAATTGATAATCTGAATAGTACGGCAATTGGTTATAAGTTGTTGAATGGCTCTGCTTGAAAATAACTTATTTTACCGTCGAAGATGGGTCAAGCTGACAAAGAAACATTCGAAAGACTAAGTCCAATCTATCTTGGGATCGTAGAGATCAATGGTTTACGTTTTCAAAACCCTCGAATCCATTTACAAATCTTTAAAGGACCGTAAAATTATTTTTATCTAATTTTGATTGAATCAATATGGAATCAAATATTGATTATTTTTTACCTCAAATTTGTATATTTCAAATGAAGCTCGAATATTACCACAACACCCTGGCCCAATATAAGCTGCGAAATTATGGTTTATTATTATTTTCCTTTTATTAGAAAAGAACGTATTTGTTGGAGGGTCAGAGGATACGTTTCGCATCTTGATAAGTTGGGAGAAACGCTAGGTCGTTCAAGAAAAATTAAGTACCACCTTAGGATTTGCCGTAATTAAGGTAGGTTCCTCCCCTCTGTTGAATAGGATCAGATCGTGAACTAGGATGTATTCAAAGAGCGCAGACCCCAAAAGTGGACTAAGTAAGTGTTAGGCGCAAAGCATCACAGCCCCTTTGGCAACTGAAGATGCGCATAAAAATGATTGTTGGTAAAATCAAAAAATCTTTGTGGCTCCAATTTTCTTGTTAGAACAAAGCGAATTCGATTAAGGATATTATTAAATTTGCTGTATTTTTCATACGTAAAGTTTTCATGGTGGTCTGACATTTTTCGCAATTATATCAATATGGAATCCAGCCGCCGTTATTATCAATTATCGTCTGACATATTTTTTGTGTAGCTCTAATTCAATTTTTGTGCGCATTCCATAGTAAAACCTTGCAAATATTCACGTGAGCTGCCATGTGGTGGTTATATTTTTGCCTTTTAATTACCTCGTCATTAGTGACCACATGTTTTCTGTCAGGTTCGCGTCTGGACTTTGTGATGGCCAATCCAAAATTGTGGCTCCATTTTCTTCTTTCCAGCCGGTGCAGAGACGACTCCGATGTTTAGGGTCTTGTTGACCTCTTGCAGAATTCAATTGCGATTGCGGCTCCCATGTAAACTTTCAGCAGATTGAAGCAAACCCTTTTTATAAAGTTTAATCATTAATTCAGCATTCAGGGTTTTCGTAAAAACGATTAGCTCTAAAAACTCATTGTTGAAAGGTTTTATTATTAAAAACTGTTGTAATCGAAGCAAAATCAAAGCTAGTGGTAGGGTCATCTTTTGTTCCTAGAACCAATCTTGCGTCCTCTTCGTGTCCCATAGCCAACTCGGCAAAAATATGTTTAAAACCAAAGTAAATCGGCACATTTACATCGAAAGTGAATGTATATTGTTGAAATATTTGAGTGAGACATAGTTTAGCAGCTGAACTTAAAAGGCTTTTCCATTCTCAACGGTCAATTGACTTCATTTAGTAGATAACAGCTCTCATCCAATCGATCATCGTAACTATAACGATTTTGGTATGATTCCAATTAATTAACACAAATTGAACATATTCTCATTGTGTCGGAATCTGTTCACCTCATAAGCTGCGCCGAGAATCATAAAAAATTTTTCTAGCAACCCACTAAAAATCTAGCACATTTATATCAAGCACAGCCTAACAATCGAGCGAAACGCCTAAGGGTTAAAGTAGCAAATCAAAACGAACCATCAATTAATTAAGAATCGATCGGTTCAAGGTGGTAAAACATAAAACCTGAAACGAAATGCAATGGAAAGATTCAAATGCGCGACAGCACGCCTAGCATGAAATAAATTACATTGAAAGGAAAATTGGATTTTTTCCGCCCAGATTTCTGCTAATTGTTTTTTTGTTGTTGTTGCGGCATTCGTTCAGTTCAATTCGGCGCAATCTATTCAATCGTCAGCACAGCAACAATGTCGGTGGCAACAATGTTGCTCCCGATCACCTGTGTTTTCCGTTGAGGGCAATATGGGCAGGGTCAATGGTCAAGCGGGCGCAAGACAAAAACCGAACACGAACGTTAAATTACCACCGAAGAAAGTGTTTTCTTAGGCAATTGGGAGCGAATGAAAGTTTAAGATTGGAAGTTAATGTGGTTGTAACAGATATCGAGCACATGCTGCACGAACCGCATTCTAACCGTGATAATTCGCGATAAGATGATAATCGATTTATGACTTTTATTTAGTAGTCACGAACTCCAGAATAGATACATTGAGCATCTTTAGCTTTAATGTTTTATCCGAATGCGGTGTGATGTGAACATAGAAATCAGAAACTTAAGTTTTATGAATGTTTACCTGAGTGTTGAGTTTTAAGATCTTGCAAAAGTAACTCAGTTTAAACACTTTCTGAGTACGTTTGGTCATCTGAACTAGAAAAGCTATTTAATCGTAATCCAGGAAAATTTTGCATCGATTTTTTTTAATCTCACATGCATGCATGCATGAGATTTCAACAATTTTTGTTTCATTGAAATATTTCTTAGAATATTTTGAAACTTTTATATAATAAAATGTAGGCGTTGAACTTTACAAAAGTTTTATTTCTAAATTTTCCAACTATTGCGACAAAATGGCGACTATAATGGAGCCCTATTGAAAACTGGTTGACACGATATCTCGAGTCAGGTATGTCTGTAACAAAAAAATCCAACGGCATTTTGAAATATAAGTTTTTGGCTATGTTCTGAACTAGAACTAAACATTTTGGATAAAAAGAAAAAAAAACAAAATGGCTGACTGTTCGATTTTTCAATCCTTTCAATTAAAATTGTTTTAAAAAGAAAGGCTTAAAAATTTATAAAGAATTCTGATTCTAGTTCAGACTAAAACTGCATATGTACTGAATAATCGTTTAAATTTCAGCCCAATCAGTCAAATAGATTTTCCAAAAACGTGTCAAACGGGTCAAAAAAACGCGTTTGAAGTAGAGATGGGTATCGAACTACAAAACACAGATTATTAGCATCGATTTATTTTTTCAAGTAACTAATCGATACGCCGATTAATTATTGTTGAAAACATCGATAGATCGTCAATCAAAAATAAAACGAGAAATAACATTAAATGATTAAATAATATAAAATGTCCAATGGAAAAAACATCATCAAAAAACAGAATAATTTTAATTAAAAGAATGCTATAAATTCATAATATGTGCTCATTAATCATCATTACATCAACCAAATTTATATCTTAAGGGGGTATGGTATTTTTTGTGTTTTTTTATATTATTTTATTTATATTTTATTTGATAGTAGAACTTTTCAAGAGTATTCAGTTAAAAATTTAGGTCGATTGAAGCAAAACTGAGATAGCAACAGGATTTTAAAACTCTGCTTTTCGACGCGCTATAAACTGTAAATCGGCTGTTTCTCGTTTTTCAAACGCATTTTTCCAACACTTTGCTTTTTCAAAGTCGGTGAACGCTCTAACGTAAAATCTATTGAGCCGATCCTTTTCAGATTTTTAACACTTATTCTGTACATATATCTCGAAGTAACCACCTCGAGATATTTTATTTTTAATGATTGTAATTTGTTTTATAAAAATAAATTTATCGAAGTTTTTTTTACTATTTAAAATGCACTTAGGACCTTCATTATTTGCTCAAAGTTTTTTTATAATACAATAAAACAACATACAAATTTTCATTAAAATCGAATCGGTAGATTTCACAGGATAACTTTGCAATCTAAATTTATTTAAAAAAATTCAATTTTTTTAGAATCTTGCAAGTCAGAAACCAAAGCATATAAAAGTTTAATTTTTTCATATATAAAAGAGCATTTTACCTATCAAATGCATTTTACAAAAGTAAAATCGAATTATTAGGGCGACTTTAGGAATTTTTGCTAAACTTAGCAATAAACCCTAAAACAGTTGATGGAAGCATGGTTCAATTTTTTTGGACTTTCCTTTTTAAAAATCAAAGAGGCGTTGAAGTAGATTTCAATGAGCTGAGGTGCTCATTCCAATCTACTGCAACGCCTCTTTTACCACCATAAAGTGCCGATATTAATTTGAAACCAACACTTTTTATTAGGTCTTGTGAAGAATTTGACTGACTGAAGCAACGGTCTATAATTTGCCAAATTATCACAATTATCTAGAAATTAATATTTGTATATTCAAATCATCTACCGTCTGGCATTTAATTTTATTGAGTTTATGTACTCTATGCACCGAATTACTGTCATTAAAGTGGATCACTTGTGTGACCTGAAAACACTTTTAAATGGTTATTGTTTTAAGCCGTTCAAAAACAAGTTTATTTAATACTTGTTTGTTCTCTTTTATGGTCTTCATGTAAAAAATTTTATTCAATGTTGATTGGGTCGATTAAACACAGATTTATTCGTATTTTATCTATAGTTTCAATGTTTTGTATCAACTTTGTATTCATCGTATTATTTACTTCAATCTGACTAACTTATTATTTATTATTGTCTTAATTACATCAATCTTTTCTATCCGCTTGAACGTCAGTTGTATTGTATTGAATTGTATGAATACTTCGTCTAGAGTTTTTTTGCTATATCTATTCTTATTCTTTGTAATAAGATATCTACAGGGATGACTTTTTTGAAGTAATTGTTCTAAATATGTAGGTATAGTACAGTTATTAAAAATTTAAAAGCCTGTATTTCCGAAATTGTGATCGATTAGTAATTTTCTTAAAAGCTTGTTCGGAAATACCGGTAACAAAAATATTTTCGAAAAACTCGCTTGCTCACTGACTCACGTTCCATATGAAGTCATCGTATATTATTTTCAACTATTTAAAACTTCCTTACTACACAGAGTATCAGCGTATACATAATATACAAGAAGCACAGCCAAAAAATCAAAAATACTTTCAACTTAGTTCGTCCTTAGTATGACTGCATAGATGATATTGCCACAACAGCTCTTGAGTATCTAAATAATTAATATTAGTCTATTGAAACAATTCAATCGAAAGTTCATATCACAAATCGATCCGTGATCATTTCTCTCCCAAGATACATTTCTTCAAAGTACCTTTATCTATTTCAGACTTTCCCTTCGCTATTTAACCTCATTAAGAACAAAAAACCTATTTCCGCCTTGTTACTATCAAACAACACAGTACCATTTATTTTTCTAATTGTTGCTGTATTTCACTTTTACAACTTGCCAATCATTCTGCAGGTACATACTATTGTTAATAGGGACCATTCGGTGCAAATTGCAACAATTTCTCTTGTGATCGCCAAAAGCGGTCCAAAAGCAGCATCAAGTGTCGTTCGCGCGGCGCACGAAGCCATGAAAAAGCCTCGTTTGGGTGGCTCTGTCGTTTGCTCCAGCAGCAGCAGCAGCTACACACGAAAAAATTAGAGCAACTGCTGCGATTTAGCTAAGACAATCTTAATGAGATCGTGTCCGAGGAGAAGAAGTACTTTCCTCCGTAGGTAGCATCTAAAGCTGGCCCAGAAGTAAGGTGCGTCTAGAGATTTCGCATGTTCGTCGGTTGGGCGGCACCGCAGGCGCTCGCGATACTCCAGGTGCCACTTGGCTGTTGTTGATCCGATAAGAACCTTTCGGAATTGGTAGCAGATTCTATCTGTCCATCGATGGATTGCGCATTTCCAATGTAAGAACTGTTGAGCTCCCGGTGCGTAACATGTGCAACGTGAAGTTTGTACATTTCAATTAACTCGTTCTCAATCGCGAACTGGCATTGGCATGGTTCCGAATGAATAACCGATTTTATGGCTGACACGACCACTGATTTTGTATGTTAATTGGATTCATACTCAAAGTGACAAACTTGAAATAATAAATATTAATATAATTACAACATTGGAACAGCATGTACAATGTAGTGGGCAAGCATCAAAATAAAGCCCAACGTTTAGAAGAATTGTGCGGTTTGTTAGCTTCTTAGTTTTTCAAATTTCTGACTAAAAAATGACATCCTTGACTTTTAATCGAACTTAGTAAACATCACCCATCAAAGATGTTCTATTTAAGCCCAATTCAAACAAGTGTTAACGCATAAACTAGTTAAACTAGAGTTTACCTAAATGCTTGGTGTTTTATTCCTCCCAGTAGTGATTACGTCTTAAAGAAGTCTACGACAATACGAGCGTGCATATTGTCACATAGCTGATCTTTTCACTATCTGTTGACAAAGTTAGCTAATCTCCAATCGCTTTCGTATGTAAATTGCAACCGGATACATTTTAATTCGGCGCATTACCATAAAATTAGCATAACATCCTATGTGTTTTGAGTTGGCCAATATTTTCATTTAATATTCAGGTTTGGCACGAACGTATGGCATATCCACAAGCACAATTGGTTGCCTAAAGGTGCGATATGTTTTCCGAAAAAGATGAATATGCTATTTATTTTTTAATTCTGAAATTTATTGTTCAAATAATTTATTTATTCGTATTCTGGTTGCTGTTGAGCTTCTTGCAAATTTTGAGAAATTTTACAGAACAGATGGGGACAACATCTAAAACCTGTATTTATACAGAATAAAATAATTTTGCTGCTTTTCTTTTCTGTTTTTCATGATAGACCAGGGCGGAGAGGGGGCACACGGATTTTTGCGGAAAAAAATGTGGAATATGTCGTATGTTATAACAATAATTGACTTATCTCCCCTCTCAAAAAAGTCGGAAATATTAAAAAAAAATCAGAATGTTTAAAAATGTATAAAAAACCGTTGTATTCCTACTTTTTTCATTTCTAACTTTAAAACGGTTCATTTTAGAGCAAAGTTTTGTGGATATAAAAGTTGCGTAATAAAATTTTCTATAAGATAGGATTGGTTACAAATTTTGAAAAATTTACACCTTGCCGCGAAATAGCAATTGATATAAAAAACGAGAAAGACGCTTTTTTTATTTATTTTTTCGCCACTTAGGATCTTTATAGTTCGCCCACAAAATTTTTACAACAAAATAAAAAAGCACACAAATTTTCATTAAAATCGATTTAGTAGATTGCCCATAATAATTGTCCAAACTAAATTTATTTAAAAAAATTCAAAATTTTTAAAAGCTTGCAGGTCAGAAATTTTAGCTTATACAAGTTTGAATTTTTTTCACATATAAATCCATTTTACAAAATTAAAATCAGATTACTAGGGCGGCCTCATCAATTTTTGCTAAACTTGGTAATAAACTCTGATACAGTGTTGAGCGGCTGCGGATTTAGTTGATGGAAGCATGGCTCCTATGACTAAATGCGCAGCCGCCCAGCACTGTTTTAGAGTTTATTACCAAGTTTAGCAAAAATTGCTGGGGCCGCCCTTCTTCTTGAAACGTAGGCGAACTATGAAGATCCTAAATGCATTCTAAGTGGTAAAAAAATTAAATAAAAAAGCCCCTTTTCCCGTTTTTTAAAAAAATAATTGCTATTTTGCGGCAAGAGTTAAATGTTTCAATTTTTTTTAACCAATCCTTTCTTATAGAAAATTTTATTACGCAACTTTTATTTGCATACAGCTTTGCTTTAAAATGAACCGTTTTAAAGTTAGAAGTGAGAACAGTAGAAAAAAGTGTTTTTTTTTATAATTTTTAAATATTTTTTTTTAATGTTTCCGATTTTTTTGAGAGGGAGGATAAACAAAGTATTGTTATACGACTTATTCCACAGCTTTTACCGTAAAAATCAGTGTGCCCCTGCCCCTCAACGGCCAACTGAAGACAGATCCGCCCTGGTCTATAACGCCTTATGGTTCTGTATTTAAAAACGACAAATTTTCAGTATCAATCAATGCGTATTACAATTTCTATGGTTTGATAAAATTTTCAATAAATTCAGCGCAAATGGTTTTTGATTTAATGAAAAAAAACTGCCAAGAATTGAAGACTTTAAAAAAAAATATTTCTATTTAATTCGCACTTTTGGTAATCATTGCTCTTCCAAATGCTTTGAAAGGTTGGCATCAATTAAAAATCATACTTGTTTTTTACCCTTAAAAAAATAACAAAATTTAAATAATAGCCATTAATTAGTGCCTTTCCATATATTACGTAACACTCTAGGGAGGGGGAAGGGTAATTGAAAATGTTACTAAGTGTTTGATTAGTTGAAGTAATTTAATTAATTAAAATAATTTTATTCATAATAAATGGAAAACAAGAAAAGTGTTTTTGGTTAAAAGTATTTACATTGTTAATATCTTTTGATTAAAATATTTAAAAATCTGAGGGGGTACAATGAATTTGTTACGGAATAAAATCAGGATGTCTTTGAAAATGTTACTAAGAGTTACATGGGCAAGGTGGGAGTTTAAATATTCTAAAAATTGCCTTACATAATATATGGATGACAACTTACCAAAGATAACTTGTGAAATTCTCGAGCTCATTCATTGTAAGATTTCATTTACTTTTTCACCTGTCTTACGTTAGATTTTACATGTTTTACTTATAATCAGACATTGAGTTTTGACTGCATATTATATGTTGTTTTAAGATAAACTGCAAAATATGAAATTTTTTTAGTCTTTCTAAGATAAAATGGCGAAATAGCACCAATACAATATCTATGCATCATCTCCTACTAATACTTAATCGCTCCACATAAGGATTACATTAGATTCCTTTCTTCATAAGCTTAACGTAATTAATGTACGCTTCCTAAGATGATACGATTAATTTACTGTAATGAGTTATTATTATTATTGTTTTCGTAATTTTTACTATTATTTTTCGTATTTTTAATGTTCATGAAATATGAATAGAAAGATGCTCGTGTGGATCTTAGGGGTCGCATTTCATGACTTGTTTTTATTGGCTAGCTAAAAGAAGCTGGTATTTGAAACTCATGCAGCTCACATTAACTAAACGTAATGAATTTCTTTTCAAGCAAATGAACAAAAGTTTTCCTACGTAACTACGACTATTGTGCCGTGAAGATTAATGTGATATCCACCCAGTTATCATTACATTTGCAATTAATTTATGAGTGCTCCACAATATGCATTCATTATACAACAATTAAATGGTAAATCATAAAACACAATCAAAGACTGTTTCAGTTTATCAGAAGCCTCACAGCATGCTCCTATTATTTCACGATAGGTCATTTAACCTTTGCAGTCACACCGCCACTGAGAATATCCTGATGCGATTTTTTCGTCTTCCACATTTTTCTTGGCTAGTAGAAGCTGCACAGAATTTTGATGGTTTCTAAAATGATGATTCGTAGAAATTCCAAGTTCAAAAGTCATTGCCCTTCATACCATTACCAAACCAAATGCATTTCCTACATCGTTTAATCACCTCGAATGGTTGCAGCAGACAATTGTAGATCGACTCTACTGTGAGATGCATAAAGGATAAATAGATACTGATCGAGAAATGCTTGTAGCATAAAAAATATCCAAACAAAATCATGATTCTAAATCATCGAATCTTCACGGCATGCAATGAATATCTGGGAGATAAGAGTGCACTTCGGCTTGGCTGGAAAGCATGCGACCATTTGATCCTCTTCAGTATGCGCTATTGGATATTCCTCGCTTGCAACGGTCATCACTCACGTGGCAAAGGTAACAAATTACTTTGGTTTCCAATCAGGAAGACGAGTTGGCTTTGATGCCGATCCGCGGCTCATTTTGTGGCCTTCAACTGAAGACAGGCGTGTCCATATGAGCATCTTTTTGGATTTGATTGATTCGGATATGTACCTACAATGGTGGAATGTTTGTCTTGCACCTCCTAGTGCTTTGTGCATTTTCAAAGATTAGAGGCATGGTTATAAACATTCAAGAAACAAAAGTGATATAGAGAACACTCAATTCCTTGGAAATTAGTCAAAATATATTTGAAATTGGGTTGACTATCGTGCCCCAAAATGTCCCAGGAGTAAGTGAGTTATGTAATAAAATATATTTCCTTTTAAAATGATTTAACTTTGAATAGGAATAGAATTTTGGTCACTACGATTTCGAGATTGATCTATTAAGTCTCCAACAGCCTCATTTTTATTTTGTCCGATAGGTCAATTCCGATGGAATCTTTGCTGCTTCGCTGCCGTCCGATTGTTATTTTTTCAAGTCCACCTCATCATCATCAAAGAAAATTCAAACGGGCACTATATCTTTGTTTATCGTCGATTGCCTGGCAGTGCAGCATTCTATCGTAAAGTGCAGCCAATGCGCGGTGCACCTGTGATTTCTAAGTAAAGATTTTCCAATGTTCAAAGTTCCTTGTATTTTTGCCTGCTATTTTTCAATCGCTTCTGAAGATGAGTATCTGCTAGTCAGGGACACAGCACGATGCCGCAAATGAAGAAAAGATTGCTTACCTAGAACTTGGAACAACAAGAAGAAGTACTTCTGCTGTTCGAGGAAATCACACTGTGCATTGTCCAAATGGAATTTTAATTATTCGTCTTTGGTCATTGGTCTAATGATAGGCAGCATATGGAAATAAAAGGTTATTAGATGAGCAATAAATACGAAAGAATTATAATTGGCTCTGATCAATTCCTGCTCCAGCGGCTCTAGAAAAATTGTGAGCCATGACTGTTTTACCACGGCAATATGCACGATTTCCTGATTCACTCGAATCCATCGATCGATTGTAATGTATCTCGAGCCTGACAAATGAAACAATTAGAAATGATGAGGAAATATGTTATCGGAATGAATAGCCTTAGTATGTTTTCAATTTTAAGGAAGAACCTCTGAAATATGCAAACAATTGATGATGTCAAATATCCAATAATTATATGTATCTGAATACTGAAGAATTGAGATGGTAACCAACCTGTGATTTCGTTATGTTTTTGGAAGATATCGCGTATTCGTTAGAAGAAGAAGGATTTAGAATGCCTGTTTCCCCAAATATTTTAAGCAAATATGCTGATTTCAGAACTTTGCCCATTGACTCGAATAATTTTTTTAACACGCCAGAAAATAATCTAAAAAAAAAACTGATTGTATATATTATGATTTTACAGATCCAAAAATAAGTGGATCCTGACTTGTATATAACTACCAAAAAAAATTAAGCAAGGTTACTAAAACTATTGTGAACTGGGTTACTGTACCACGCATAATTTACTCAAGTGATTAAAGTACAATTCATTTGAAACAAAACTTTCATGAAGGTCTTCAAAAAACCAAATGAAAAAACGAAGATTTTATGTAGTTATGAATTAATTTTTTCCCCAGTACTGCAAATATTCTTTGTCAACTCATGTTGCTTTCTCATTTGATTTATTAGCACTTTCTTCAAGTGTAATTTCTCGTTAGTTGAATTACATTTACAAAATGACATCGTCAAGTGAGTTCTTAAGCACACTTTCAACACTTGAAGAGTACCTATCTTCCAACAAATACATCTCGGTACTCGTCCAAGCCATATATCTCAACTATGTACACTTTATGGAGCTGGTGGGCAAGTCGACGCGAAAAAATGGCTCGAGCAAATTAAAATGGCTCTAAAAGATATGAATCGAAAAAGAAAACAGGTCGGAAAAAATGTATGTACGATTACGTTTTTCCTAGCATTGTTCGATTTTTCCGTGTTCGCCATGATGTTCAACAATTTATTTACACACATGCCTTGGCTTGTGCACTTAAAGCATTTCAATTCAATGCGGTAGTGATTTAAGTGCGAGTCAGTTAAGATTTTTAATTGGAAAATGGTCCCGAATTGCAGACGGCAAACGACGGACGTAGAGTGCTAAGAAGGGTATTAGATCGTGTGAAAATAAAAGTGGAATCTCATATCTTTCACTCATTAAGAATAAAGATAAATGCTGTATGAAAGTATGAGTAAATGTGAATTTCCTACTCGCCAATGCAAGTTTTTAGCTTGGCGTCTGTAGGTTTTGTGGTTTTCGGTTGATTTGTTCCGAATTCAATTTGGAATATATGTTACGCGATTGATACGTTTAGTTGTTGGCTTGTATAACCAATTCAGTCTGAGAGCCATTCATAGTAGATGCGATTTTTAGGTAATTGATCATAAGGCATTTTCTTTGAAATGACATCGTAGAAATTGCAATCATTCGCTCTAATTTAAAAACTCGGAATTGAGCTATGACGATGTTATGTATTTTTAAAAAAATATTTTCCACAAAGCAAAAGAAGTAGATGTTTAACCGTGAAGGATAGAAAATGCGTCAGAGAAGAGCATACATCAGCAGATATTCGGCGAAACATTCGGCATCGCCTAAGCGAATTGACTACAGCTAAAGGTAACTTCAATGAAATGATGCAGTTTCAGTCTTACAAGGAATAGGCACGGCATCGTCCTCTCAGATCTGGATGAAATTTGGCATAGAAGTAGAAGACGTCAAGGATATTCGATTCTTAAAATATTAGATCGCATTACTAACCCGCCCCCTCGTTTTTGAGAAAAACGTTTCTAAAGTTTTTAGCGTCGCTTATGGATTAGAAAGTTTTTGCATCCGACAGAAGCGGGGCAGTATAGGAAGCGCGATCATAAGGTCGTGTGTTTGATCCCTGGTCGGTATTGTTTCTCTCTCAATATTTTTAAAATTTAAGAATTATTTTAGGTGTTTGAATATACCTACACTTGTTAAATATGTTATTTTGAATAAGCTTCTTAAGTGACCAAACCATTGACACTAATTTTCAAATTTGACCAATTTTGGATAAGGTATGGTAATTTTTTTTGATGGGGTCCAACTGCTGTGGATGAAGATTGAATCGGTTGTATCTCTTTACCTTTACCGCTTTACCGCGAAAACTCTTCTGAGAATTTGTTCATCAGTTCATTATGGGGAGCAATATGGCATTTTATATGG
The DNA here is from genome assembly GCA_963942545.1 of Oxycera nigricornis. Lineage (NCBI taxonomy): Eukaryota > Metazoa > Arthropoda > Insecta > Diptera > Stratiomyidae > Oxycera > Oxycera nigricornis. Next base: position 1,543,623 of record OZ012659.1, read on the forward strand.
TAATTTGATCGTATAGTGTAACACGTATGCTTGATAAGCTTTCTAAGCTATCGAATTTCTTAGCATCAAACTTAGCATGAGAGAAGAGACTGAAATGTATCCACAACAGAACTATTGAAACTTCATTTATAAGAAATCTAGAACTGCAGAAGTATATCAAAGAGTTCCAACAAATCAGCGAAACACTTTCGGTGGTCTAAAAAATTGATTGAAAAATATCAACTATTTAATCGGTAAACAGTTTTTTCCAGCAAAATACTATCGCCCACAGCTAAATGTGCTCTAGATTCTTAAATGCTCGTAAGTGAAAGTTCAATCAAATCCGACAAATTCACTGTCGTTATTAAAATCTGTTCCAGAGATAAGAGATACGTTCGACAGTCTTTCATCAGGGCAATTCTGTTATGGAGCCACCATCACCAATCAGCACCTATAAGCCGTCACCCAGCGGCAGGTTTTAGACCTAAAATAAAGACACGCTCCAATGTGACCATCAATTTATTTTAATCGATGCATTTATATTAGCCATGATATCAATTCAGGGCCCGCGACTAGAACCCTGAGGGCATAGCGAAAGTTTTCGAGTCGCCGTTGCCGGACATATGAACATTCCGCAGCTGGAATTGGCTTGTTGCTGTTTGCGCTCGGCAGAAAAGCAAATGGTACTAGTTGTAAATATTGTCGACATGGTATGCGCATATCACTGGTAATGGCTTTCCAAATAGGCTCGAATTATATGTGTGGTTGAGAAGAAGAGGAAAGTGAAGATACTCGCATAAGATAGACTAGCGACCTTCGGGACAAAAATAATAATAACTGAGAGAAAAAGGCCGTCGTTTTGCACCAATCCTAAATGAAAACCGTTAGATTACTTTATTTCAGTGGTTGCGAAACTTAATGCCATTGTTAATACGCTTCGATTGACACCAAAGCTAAGCCAACGTGACATTTCACCTTCGAGATATCCTTGAATGTGTCAAAACAAAAAAAAACTTCCAAACTGAATTTGGTCAAATCAGCTGGTGTCTTTGCAGTCCACGAAGTTTGACACTTCAACGAAGTTGATACGACGTTCCGTCGTGATATATCGTCGTAGAAAAAGGCCACGTAGGGTACAAACAAACAGACGCACACACACATATATATAGGTTTGGTTTGGTGTAAATTTCGACAAACGACTTATAAAATAAAACTTTCATGTTTTTGTAAAAGCAAACTACGTTTCTTATCATTGATTTGTATATTCAAGACTAATCCAACCCAATACTTTCTATAATCCAAAATAAATTACAATTTCTATTTAAATACGAATACAGTCAACTTTCTTTTAAGTGACTTTTGTGGAGTGTGATATGCGCCCTGAATTTCAGTCCTATGATATTAACCTGCCAATCTAGTGGTTGAGGGTCTTCAAGGATACGACAGCGCTGAGTTTCACCTTGAGTAGTCCTCGCTTCCAGGGAAGATTGTCCCAATCGTAATGCCATCATTTGAATTTGGAATCAACCAATCTGTTCATTTAATAGTGTGGGCTCGAAAATCCTCCTTGTAATATATGTGCATTAAAGAGTGAATTTCAGAGTAAGGTTTTGTACATTCGGTCTCTAAAGTCCTTTTTGATGCTTCTGTTGTTTGGATCCAAGTTAGAAGTCTATGGTATGGTGCTTTGGATACGATGCTTTCAAAAATATTTTTGTAGGTTTTGCTTACCATGTCCGTTTTTGATCACTATACTCTGAAAACACTCATTTCAAAGACATAGTAATTTTTACAAACTGAAGCATAGAGTCCTCTAAGGCTGGTATGCAGCTATATGTTATTATTGCACGAAAACCTCCCCCTGTTCTCGAAATTCATTTGACTCTTATACCAAAATATCTCCGACAAACATTGAATGGGCCATCCAAGCATAGACGTCCGTATGCAATCGGACATGGATGTTAATTTTTTCATGTCTTGTTTTTGAACACGCCAGCGCTGGAATCTTGCAAAAAAACTACATATTTCAATAATGCAAATACATATTATGTTAATTTTACCTAACTGTTTTCTTTGTCGAGAAGCCCACATGACTACGCAAAGGCGTGTACCATTCGACGCAAAGTTTATTTATGGTGTTTTAATTTTAAGCCTCGTTAGTGTTACGTCTTAAAATTCAAATCAAATAATCACATAATCTCGTTTATTGGTCATGCACGGTTGAGCATGGTCAGAATACAAGCGATTGCAACACTTTTCCTGTGTCTAATTTCGGTTGACCGAAAACGATCCTGTTTTTGTCCGCATGAATCATCTCTTACATATGGCGCGTTTGTAACCGTGTTATAAGTCACACCTTTCTCTCGTTTGCACGGAGTTAAGAAAAAAAGCAACATTTAAGCGTGTGAGAAGGAAAAGACGAACGCAAAACTCACTCAGGTGAAAATGCACATAATTCTGTTTTGCTTTTCTTAATTGCACGGTTTCGTGCTTTTCGTACGATTCACTTTTTCCTCACTTTGTGTCATGAGTTTCAGTGGAAACGACCAAGAAATGAAGCGGAAAAATCTACAAAAAATGCTCTAAATATAACTTGCCAATTGTTTCCACCGTTTGGTGAGCAGAAACAATTCGGTCGCTTAATGAAAAGATATTTTTTTTGGAAAAAGATGCGAGCATCTTTTTGTCGACGCTAATTACGAAAACGGTTGCGCGTTGCGAAAAACAGGCTTTGAGTTGGCCAGCCGTTAAAATCTTCATGTTGGATATTATTGATGGTGGCGTTTTTTTTGCAGCCCGGAAAAAAGTTGCAAATTTCTTTGGGGCTTAAGCGTCGAGCTATGATACGCTATCCAAGATGTCGTGTTTGGTGGCTCGTTGATGGCGGCAACTTTTACTTCTTCCGGTAGATGAACATTTTTGATTAATTTCTAGGCTGACATGGACAAGCTGGGAAAGGTGGTGGTGTTGCGCTTCCAACCGCGAGTGTTATGAAATGTGATGAAAAAACATTAAAATGTTGTTGCGCAACGACTGCGCGACTGTGAGCCTAACACCGCAACAACAGCATGTTCGAAACTAGGAGGTTTTTTCGGGTGGTGTTCGATGGGTGTTTTAAAGAGAGCCAGCGGGTAGCCAATCTCTTTTGATGGACAGCAGGTGACAACTAAAGATTGAGATTGATAGTTTTCATTTCGAACGATTTTCGGCGGTTTGTAGTTTCGTAGCGATAAACAAGAAACGAATGGTAAAGTTTTCATCTCCTGCAGATGTTGTTGAACATTTGGTTGGGTGGTAAATACCATAAGAACAAAACAATTTTATTGAACTCGTTGGGATAGCCCAATATGTTTTCTTCCCAACAAAATTAACTGATACAAGCTCTGTGAGACAGCAGAAGGAACATGCTTTATTTCGTAACTACATAATTCAATTGATTCGACTTTCGAACTCTTGCGAGGCATCTATTAAGCAATTGATACTATTAAGTATTGTCATCAAAATCAGTCTGAATGGTATTTAATTCTGTCCAGAAAGATAGGCATTTTGGGCAACGAAATGGCCTGACATCTTCATCACTACGTTTTATGTATGAGAAAAACTTCAATAGAAAACAATATCGTAATCATTATCGCTTCGTGTGAAGCCACTTTTCTGTCCCAAGGATTTGAATAAAATTGAAATGAAGATATCTTTTTCATTATGCAGAACAAAAGTTCAATCAAAAATAACGAAAACCTACAAAAGTCATCTTGCGTTTCGCACGAGTCATCGCTGAGGAGGGTCTCTAATTCTTCGTCTTCAAATTTTTTCTCTTGACAAGGGTGCTCTTTGTCTTTAATGTCGAAATCGTCACTTTCGAAGCGTTTAAGCAACCACTCAAAACACTGTGTTCTAGATAGAGCATCGTCGCCATAAATATCCGATGACGATGACTTTCGCCAAAAGTTTTCTTGGCAAAAAGTATCCCAACAATACTTAACGCAAATGCTGTTTTTTTCGTCAATTTTCGAAATGTTTCATGAGAGTAAAAAACTTATGCGCACACAATGTTAGCAAATAATCTTTTTGGCTTCGACAGCTGACCGAAGGCACTTCCAAATGACATATATGTCATTGGAGTGTTATAGCGCATGCGTTAGTGGGGCCATCTGTTGCAAAAGTTCGGTTTTCAATGCATACACTCAATATATAAAAAATTATTCCATTTTGTTTATTGTTTCAACTGTGATAATGTACAAATTGTAATACATAAAAGCAAATCATCATCAGTAATACGTACGTGCATATGTATGTATTAGCCTAAGCTTCCGAATGTACTGCACTGAAAGAATCTAATACAAGAGTTCGATTGTGCACGCTATAAGAATGTAATCCTTCTTACAGGATTAATAAAGAATGGAAATAAAAAATGGAGTAAATAAACTAAAGGTAGAGTGTATCCTCGTGGACCTCTCTTTCTTTGTTTTTTCTCCGTCTGCCACCAGCAATCAAGTTGATACAATAGAAGTTTCATGTTGTTGCATTTAGTAGGTGTTCTGCGAACTAAGGAGTTTTCAAGGGTAACTAACGCAACTTAAATTGTGCTTCACAGATATTCCTATCACTTGTTTAGAATATTCCAATCCAGTAAGCATACTGTTCCTTTTCTGCAACGCTCATAGCTCTCCTAAAAGTCTGTTATTTTTGCTGAAACATCCAAGAGGAAAAATAAAACCCAAAATCAGAGTTCTTCTATTAAAATTTTTTATTTTATAAATTTTTAATAATGTACATAATGCGATAAATTTTCACAGTTTTTTCATATATCTCTCTCTCGCTCGTATGCATGATTATTTGTTTGAAATTTTTCTTTTTAACACGACGAAAAGAAAAACCAACAAATCGGTAAAACTTCAATCGCAAGTATACGCCCCAAAAAATTCTACTTACAAACCTATCATTCTATACATGTATCTTGATATTTGGCATAGGATCGCTATAATCATTCTTTTCGTTCTCACACAAATGCTAAACAATAAAGTAAGTTTGATTTGTATATTTTTCCCGCGTTTTTCGAAAGAGAGTCAACAGTTTTCAGATATATATATATTTTCTTGTATTTTACATGAGTGTTGTTGATGATATCAGCCACCGCAAAGGTTTGAAATGTAGTCTCCATCTCACATTCATTGCATCTGAATCGTTGCTGGTCCGAATATAACTAATTATATGGCCGTTTTGTATCTTTAATTTGAGCGCCTTAATTATTTATTCCAGCTCTACACGCTAATTCTGATTAGTTTCGTTTTTTAATTATAATTTTATTTCGGCATCGTATTTCCTTTGTAAATACAAATTTATTATTTACGATGCGTGGCTTTTCAGTGCTTGTTAAATCGAAAACGGGAAGACGGTCCGTTTCAAACCACTTGCACTGTTGCAAATGCACTGAACGTCACCTTTTTGGGAAATTCAGGACCTGGAGACCTTCGGCTTTTTATGACTGGTTTAAGAGGTTGACGTGGTTTCAAGGACATTAGGCCGGCTGATGCGGCTAGCTCACGTAGTTTTTGAGAGAACCCGTTACTGGACGAAGAGGACGTGGATGATGTTGGCGATGCTGAGGTGGACGATAGCAGCAAGGACGTACCACTTTTGCCTGTTGCTGATGATGCACTCAGCTGTTGTTGGGTTGAGGGTGTTATGTATCTGAAAATAATAAGAAAATATTGTTTGAGTAAACTATACGAAATCGTATTTTCAACGTTTTTAATGTTTTTTAACTACTTTAGAAGATTTTTATACAAAAAACAGTTTCCCTAATGAATATCGCTGTTTCAAATTTTACTTTCTGGTTATAAATAAACGCTCAACCAACCGGAGCACAAGAAGCCAACCAAATACTGAGTAATTAAATTTTCTTTCGGCGCTTTTTCTTGCTGCATTCTCATTCAACAAGTTACCACAAGAATTCAAATGACTACACCATGTTCATCTGCATACCATGAAATAATGTGCACCTAATTTTCATAATAGATACAACTTCACTCATCCGAATTTAATGTTCGCACCAATCGCAACTTCCACCAGTTTCTTGCGTGAGATATGTTAATGCGCAACGAGTTGCTGCATCTTATACCATCGAAGTTCACTCTGCGTCGATAAAATATTTTATTTTAATTTCAAATGTTACTAAACTCAGCGTTTTTAAAAGAGTTTTAATTGGAATGCTATAGCTAAATTTTAAAGCTTTGGGTTAAGTTCGCCTTGAACCATTGATGAGTTTAAACGCGACGAAAAAGTAACCGAAAATATAGGATAGGTTTTCGTGTTACCATTTCATAATTTGGAGTTTGGTGAATTCAATTATAGGACATTCATTTGTATCTGAAGAATAAATAGAAGTTTCAATCTCTTGAACAGTTTCGAATATAGACAATGCGGAATCATTCGCAGTTGATGTTTAGGAGTTGGGTGTTTTCGTAGCATGACTTTGCCACCCAAAAGAATTCAAAAAACCCTGAAAAACACAAACATAAATCTTCACAATACACAAATAGCACTTGCACTCATGTATTCCTGATGCGTATGAAAATAATAGCTTTCAATTGGATATTCAATCAATAAGATTGTTAACGTTCACAAACCAATTCCATGTACCGTTTCCATCGAGCTTTGATAGCTCTAAGTGAAAATCATTCTAGCCGATTGCCTAACAGTAACGTATTCTTATCGTCCAGCCAAGAAAAAATTCTTCATTGCTATTTAAAAGCAGGCACCGTGGCACTCATATCCATTCACTCTTCGGATCCATTCATAATTTCACGCTGATTTTCGCGAACATTGAGATTTGTCTGCAAGTGCTAACACTCTTGCCTATCATGTGCAAAACAGCCATTACTGAATCTGACCATAGATGACGATGTTCATTCAACTCTGCAACAAGTTGGAGGAGAATGGCGAAGACATCTTTGCAATGATACCTCTCACAATGGAATTGTACCAACAACGATTTGAATTTTTCAGAATGGGCGACAGGAATCGTTGCAGACCCTTTGATTTGGAATCAGACATATTTTAGCGACTAGTCATCCCCTGAAGGTTGGTCGATTTCCCGTAACCGACGACGAGTATGGTCTATGATGGAATGTTTTAAGTGGCCAGCAGCAACAACAATTAAGCCGACTGTTGACCGCAGAAAAAGAACGCGCCTTGGATCAACAGGAAATAAAATAAGAGCAATTCTTAGATAATCACGGGCGACTTACAGGTATAAAAAGATGCTTATGGTCGTGCAAGCTCATGAATTAGTGTCGGATCTTTCAATATTCACGGTTGGCAAAGGCTTAATTGTGAATCTTGAAGAAAATTCTAAGCGGATCTATGTAACTTTGGATGATCGACACTTTTTCGTCGACAGTCCGAGTGAAATTTTTAAATTTTCTGTCAGGCAAGTCAGAATTTACAGCGATGCTAGTCAATGTCATGTAGTATTGCTTTGCCAAGTATTTATCAGCAGTTCAAGAACTTGCCAAGAGATCAGTCATCGCTGATTTTAATGGATAATGGCTATCCATATCAAACAAGGAGAGGCCACGGTCTCGACACATAAGTAGAAGACGTCAACGATATTCGACCCTTAAAATATTAGACCGCAACACCCCCCTCCCAGTTTTTGAAAACAACGTCTAACTCGGCAAAATGCAATAAACCAAAGTGGCGCCCAACGTGGCTAGTCATAAATGCTATGGTGTTGAGTAATTTAGGCATATGCTAGATACTAGGGACGTAATTGTTTAACAGTTCAACAATTTCGGATTGCTATGCTTGAAGCGAAATCCTTGCTGTGGGCTCTAAGGAAAACGGTGGCTGCGGCATCATTAGTGTGTTGTTTTTGACCAAAAATTCACACACAAGCAACGCAGGAGTGTTATGATGGTGCAAAAGTCAATTTTTGTTCATTTACAAATCCCAAACAATTGATAAAAATTGAATGGCACAAGCCAATCGATTTGTTTAGGTCATCAGCAACTTCTCTAATGGTGATTAAACGATTGTCGTTCTCGGGCGTTCGGCACGCTGTTCGTCGTTCATATCTTCATCTTTTCGGCCCTCTGAGAACATTTTGTATCACCGATAAACGTTGCTTTGGTCCGAAGTAGCTTTACCATATGCCACAATCTACATTCGGAATGCGTCCGCGTACTTAAAGTTGTTTTTCACACAAAATTTGATACAGATTCTTTGATCCATTTTTTGGAATAGACAAAAATCGAAGACACGTCATAACAAAATAGCTGGCAAAAACTAACTGAAGATTCAAAATGGCCGAACTTGTCAGCATAAGTGAGTAGACATGAGTACCAATATAACGTCACAAAAGTATCGAAAATCGAATACACGTAGCCCGCGGAAATTCAAAATTTGTGATACTTTTTGAACAGACTTCGTACATAGTTCAATTTTGTATTTTATGTAGTTTTTTATTGGTCGACATTTTAACCGCGTCATTAGAGTAAGTGAAATCAGGCAATATTAATAGTATCGTAATCAAATTCCTTTATGAATGATAAGAGTTTTATTTTTTATATGGTTTTTTCGTGGCTAACTATTGCATCGAATTTTTAAATAGTTAGATTTTTGGTAGTATTACTCAACCAGAAAAGTGTTGCACGTATTTTATTCGTAGGGTATTTGACGGCCATCTCTTCGATTATTTAAAGTTATTGTAGTCTCAATTGCGTTCTTGGCTCTATGCTTTATTTTGTTTATCTATCGTTTGTGGCCAAAAATCGCAACAACAAGTGTTGATATAGCTTGGCCCCAATTCATTGTTTTAATAGGCTTTCAAAGTAGCTATTTTATAAGCTAGCGCTTTGATTCATAGTATTGCGAAAAGGGGGGTAGATCACTTCATGTGCTTGATTTGAAAAATAGTAATCGATCCGATGTTGTACTCCACTGAGACAATATATTGGGATGCAGTCTCATGAAATAATTAACTGCTATTTGAAAATATCTTTTCACTTGTTTCCCTTTAAAATGATACATAAGGACAATGGCAACAGAACTCTATTCATTCTTATGGTGCAATGGCGCGTTCGATTTTAGGCGGAAAACAAAAGACTTAAGCCGGTAACTTGGTTTGCAATGCAAATGTAATATCATAAACTCAGGATGATTCCCGCCGAGTAAAAACTATTTATTGCATGAATGACATTACAAGTCGTATAAATAATGAGGTTTTAATTACTTTAGATATTATTTAAGTAAATTATCGTGTTTTCTTATCGTGAAATCCAATTTACTTGAACGTAAGTTAGATGACCTTCGCACGGAAGCACATCATCACGAGTCCATCAAGCGTCCACTGCTATTTCACACCATCTTTGTGCAACTTTGCCCAAATAAATTGAAACACGTTTTTATCACTGTTTTTAGTCAACAACCTCGCAAGCGGCTAGATTTCAAGACGCAGACGAAGACGACAGCACCGAGACAACAATTTCGGCTAATTTCAAGACGGGCTCATGACATTTTCATGAAAATTAAATTCTCATCGCGCGCAAGCAGGCATTCAAGTTGCAGACCAACTTTTGCATATTTCCACGCAACGTACGAATAGTAGCAGTTCAAAACGCGTACCGCGCCAACTGTCGAGGAGGAGCTGATTTGGGGCCGTTCTAAGCGATGGCAAGTCTTTGATGGCTGCCATAAAACGCAGCAGCAAGAGTGTTGTTGTAACATCTTCGGAATTCGAAATTGAAGAACAACCTTCGCATTTCGCAGCCTTGCATGCATCGAACCGGATATATTAGTTTTCTGGGGAAGCATCAAAAAAATCTGTAACTGCTGCTGATGTTGGTGGTAACGACAGTGATGAGGACGCACTATGATGGAGATTGATCAGTGGCAACAAGGAAGATTATATTTCGTGATGTGCTCAATGGTATCTCGGCTACAGCTCGCGGGATGTTAGATAAAGATGTTTTGATAGGCTAATAATGCTTCATCCCAGATTGTTTAGGCGCTAACGAAGTCAGTACGTGGCTGAAGCAATATGTAGGCACTTGTGACTAGAAGTGCTGCAGATTTGTGGTGTTAATAGCAGATATGAGGGTTGAATGCTTTACGTGTTGAGAATAACCTTCCTAAATTTACACATCGGTCAATAGTTTTCACCGAGGTGTTGTCCAAGTAGTTATGGTGGGTTTGGCTAAGAAAAACAACTCCACGATAGTGCTGTTATGTTATGAATGAGAAGTGGCAATACCCGATTTAAAAAAATCAATGTACAATATTAATCTGCACAGATAAAAGAACTTGCTCAATGCACCAGATAGCTCATTGCTGTTGAAATGATTAGATGCTATGTAGCTGTAACCACGAATATATTTTCTGTTCTGTCGTGAATCAAGCTTTATAATTTGCTGCAAGACAGCAACAATGAAAGATGTCTGAGCCTGCTATCCGGATTGTTATCGATGAGTTTGCATGGTACTAGCAAACTTTAATTAGAAACCGTAACAAATCGCTGTAACATGGCCTGTACTCAACGTATGTAAGTAAGCTGCAAATAAACATTTTGGGTTTCATTAGAATTTCAAACTAATGAGGCGTGATCGACTAATTTTCGCGCAATCAACTTTGCGGCTTCTGCAAATCTTCATGGAGTACAGTATGGTTCGCCGGGTAATGTGTTAACTGCTTGAAAATATGCAATGGGAATCAAAATGTTGCTGGCATCGATCGGTCGGGGCATTATTTAGTGGCATTCATCTATTATTGACTGAATTCCAAACGCTTCATGTAAATACACCTAACGGTGCATCTCTGCCTCTTTAATGTTGTGCAACAATGTATGAATGCCGTTGTTGAGTTTAATTTTTGCATGAACGGAACAGTAACTTTACCTTCCGACAAGATTATAGAAATGTGCAGCACATACTAGCACGCTCGACTAAAATTAACGAAATCATAGATATAGGTTGATATGCAATTATAAATTCGACGTCCATTGTTTAATAGCTATCGAATTGGTAGACGAAGAATGGTGTCGAAATAATTAGACTAGACAAATGAAACCAATAAAAATTGGTATATTTTTGTTAGAAATAAAAATTTACAAATGAGATTTTCAAAAAGACTCTTGTAGTATTTGGTGTATACATTGAAAACCGAACTTTTTTCGATGAAAATAATGCTTTATTTCAATTAATCAATGAACTTACATGTTGTTCAAAATATTGTCCATCGCTTGCTATCATTTTTCCCCACCTTTCTGGTAGCAATTGAATTCCGCGTCGGAAAAAGGTTTCGTCCTTTGAGGCCAAGAACGAATCAAGAAAATTTTTGATACCTTGCTCAGAAGTAAAACGTATTCCATTGAGGATGGCGCCAGGTCTAGTGAGTATGGCGGATGAGATAAAACTTTCCAGCCACTATTGTCCAGGTGATTTTCGACAGGTATAGAAACGTGTGGTCGAACATTGTCATGATGGAAAATTATAGACTTGTGCCTAGTTGCATATTCCGGCCATTTTTCCGTCAATTATTTGTTGTCAATAAAGCTGTCCCGCAATGGTTTGACCTGATTTCAGCAACTCGTAGTGGGTTGGTGTCTCCTGATCCCACCAAATACTGAGCAATACCTTACAGCCGTGTATATTCGGCTTTGACATCGATGTTCCTGGTTGGCCGGACTTCACATACAATTTCTTGCGCTTTAGGTTATCATAATTTATCCATTTTTCGTGGCTAGTAATAATTCGATGCAAAAACGACCTTCTTTTGTAACATTCTAGGTGCATTTCAGACCTGCAAAGCCGCCTTTCAACATCTCTTGGCTTCAGTTCGTGTGGCACCCAATTTTCTACCTTCTAGATGAACTTTTACGCATTTTAACGCCTCAAAATGGTTGCTTGTGTCACGCCTACCGCTTTTGCCAGCTCATTTTGCATTTGGCACGAGTTTTTGCTGTGGAGGGTCTTTGATTCTTCGTCTTCAAATTTTTCTCCTTACCAAGGCGCTCTTTGTCCTTGATGTCAAAATCGTCACTTTCATCGCGACGCGTTTAAACCACTCAAAACACTGTGTTCTAGATAAAGCAGCGTCGCCATAAATATCCACCAGCAAACGATGACTTTCGGCAAAAGTTTTCTTGGCAAGAAAGTATTCCATTAATACTTCCAGCAAACGCTGTTTTTTTTCGCCAATTTTCGTAATTTTCCATGAGGAAAAAAAACTTATGCGCACACAATGTTAGCAAATTGTCTTTGTAGCTTTGACAGCTGACATATATATCATTGGAGTGTTACAGCACATACGTTAGTGGGGCCATCTGTTGTAAAAGCTCGGTTTTCAATGCATACACCCAATATATTTCAATCAGATTCTGAACATTTGAATACACTATAATATGCATAGAATGTTTAAATTAAACCTATGATATATAAATAGTTTTGATTTAGCCTTTCAAGTGATTAGAAATTTTTTCCATACAGCATTACGTATGCCTTGTCGATGTGTGCTCGTCTGTCCAACACTTGGTTTTTTAACCCGGCATCATTCGTCGTTGTGGCAAATGCTTTGTTCTCTGTTATTGGTTTCAAGACATTAATCTCAAGTAAAACGATCAGACAAAAAGTAAAAGCGAATTCAAGATAAAACATGCAGACAAATTACATATTTCGGTCTTAGCTTTGTTTCCCTTTCTAAATTTCAAGTACTAAAAAATTCTTATGCGTATCAATTATGCCGGCGCAAGTTTGCATTAGTGTTTTAGTGAAAAACTACGATAAATCATTGAATTTCTAAAGAATGAGTATCGACTTAAGTACCCAAGTGTGCGAAATTCGTTTTTTTCAACACAATGGACAATGTTTTTCTCATAATCTTTCAAATTTGTCCGTTTTGATCAGAAAAGCTGCGTAAGCTTTCGGCAATCCGAAAGGCTTGTAGCCTGAACATCCATAAATCCGAACAATTGTTTATAGTTTATATTTTTAGATTATTCTATTGACTTCCTATCACCGAAACCATTGAAAAAGTCAGAAATTCCGTTTGCCTTTCTTATTATTGTGGGATTTACCGATTTATGCGACTTAGGGTTTAAGCGTATGTTCTGGTACAATATATTGTCCCCAGTCTCTTACTTGCACTTGTGCTGTGTATTTCTATCATAATTATTTTTGGAAAGAAGGACAAAAACTAGCATGAGGAAACGGGAACATATAGCTTTAACCCTAGGGATAGACATTCGTAAAACTTACGAATATCATGAATTTAGCTTTTAGATCAACCCGTAATCAGGAGCATTAAACCAAACTATAACAATAAGCTCATGATTAAAGTCCTGTCCACATTCGCTGACATTACTAAAACGCTCAAAAATAACTCTAAGGGATGCTGTGTTCAGTATAGCAGCAGGGTGAGAAAATGAACCACATAATTTATTGAAGGGATCGTTGGATAGCGATAATAGTTCAGATGGTAGCTATTCGGCTTTCACTCTCAGTCTTACGTGACACGCTAAAAATAGGACACCCAAAATTTATTCAATACGAAGACTTCGATTTGGAGGTACACATACATTAGATTAAAACCTGCATTGTGCAAATACCGATATATTCTAATTTAGATATTTAATTGTGCCGTTAAGATTGTTTAATTTTGATATTAGTTGTAAGGACTCACAATTCAGATCTGCATTTATTTTGTGATGAAGTTTACACGGCATATTTATAAAAGTGCTTGGAGCTGGAATGTGTAAAATAAAAACAAAGCGACTTTGTAGAAAGTGATTTGGAGAATATCTCCTTATTGGAATCTTGTACACTTTACAACAACTTGATCATTAGCTTATACCACAAAAGGTATCAGTAGATCCGGCGTAAACTCAAAATTAGGTTTTCTTTCAGCGATCGTTACAGCTTGTTTTTTTGCAACTCGTTATTACTTCATCTAATCCGAAGATCGCGCTGTCCATCGAAAGGTTCCATCTGTGTTTTGCAATATACGAATGAGTATCTTTTTTTCCGCGCAAAGCATCCGCTTGTTTACGATCGGCGATCTTGAAACGATTATTTCCTGTGATTTGTCTTTAAGTAATAATTTCATTTTTATCGCCGCCGTGGCGAGTGAACGTTACGAACGAAATGTGTGGCTTCTTCGACAACGTTTTCGATGGTGAATGCCAAGTAATAACGTAGCGCATTTCAATAGCAGGCAATGCGGATGAACTTTCACTGTTTTCCGTTTTTTTCTGAAGAAATTGAAAGGGAATCGGAAAATCAAATGGTGCTGTGGTTAGTGATTAAATTAATCACGCTTGACGGATTCTAGGCCCCGATGGCAATTTCAAAGGAAGTAAAGAGATGAGGAAAAAGTCTGGAATCTAATTGAAAATGAGATTGCTCCGTTCACTCTATGCAGTGTTCAATGATAGGTCATCATCTTCTTCTCTATTTTCCGCTGGTATATAAACCATAAAGCAGAAGGAGCTAAGAAACTGCATAAAATTTCTATTTGTGTGGTGCTGTTTATCAGAGTGACTTTGATACGTATGTCGTATTCCAGGAATTACTGCAGGATTGTGACTAATTATAGGCGATAGTTCATTCAACGACACAAACAGACAGATAAATAGATAAATGGACGACTAAACATTTTTATTGTTATGATGGCACAATTGTGTATTAAAGGAAGAAGGCTGAAGGTAGAGATCAGACTCTATAGTCTGCTCTCTACCTTCAGCCAACCATCTTTACACCTGTCAGTTTCAGTTAGGCAATGCAGATAAGTAAACGCATGTTCAATTTTAATGGTCATTAATGTCGCGATTAGAAACGAAGGTTAAGAATATGGCCCCGACCACCGGGAATAAAGGGATCGAAAGAGGCACGGAATCGTCCTCTCAGATCTGGATGAAATTTGGCACCTAAGCAGAAGACGTCAAGGATATTCGATCCTTAAAATATTAGATCGCAATTCCCGTCTCCCTTGTTTTTTGAGAAATGATCGAATGATTTGCTGATTCCCTGAAATAAATGTATTGTAGTTGAACATTGATGATTTACCTTGAACTAATTACATCCACAATTATTCAAAAAAAAAAAAAAAACAATCCCGACCGGGGATCGAGCACACGACCTCATGATCGCGCTGCTTCCTACACTGCACCGCTTCTGTTAGATGTCAAAACTTACTAATCCAAGTGACGCTAAAAACTTTAGAAGCGTTCTCAAAACAGGGGGGTTGCGGTCTAACATTTTATGGATCGAATATCCTTGACGTCTTCTACTTATGTGCCAAATTTCATCCAGATCTGAAAGGACGATGCCGTGCCTCCCCCTTGTTAGCCACGAGCTTTCATGGCAACAATGATGTGAAGCGGTAGATGTCCGGTTGATCGCATGGCCTCAGTGCAAATTATGTTCGGTTAGAAATGATTTTTAATTGAAGAAGCTTTCCGATGGAAAAAATGGCCAAATATTAAATATTTTTAATCGGAAAATTGAAAATATTGACAATTTCTACGCACACAATTCAGCGTTTTTAGAGGGCCTGCAATTTTCTTGCCTGCTCCCGAAATTTCTACCATAATTTTTATTTTTATTTTTATTTATTATGACAGTGAAGCGATTTAGAAATAGTTAGTTCCATTGGTTGGCATTGCAACTAACAATAAGTGTGGGAACGTGTCGTCTCACACGAACCACTCTACATCCAATCTGCAGACTGGTAAGTGCGATGGTCTGTCTGGATGGAATGATTGTCATCCGAAAGTACTTTCGCTGATCGCTGTGGAGGTCTGAAGATGCACTCGACGGGCAAGTGGCTGGCGAACGCGACGATTTATGCTAGTTTAACGTCTTTCTCGATAATGCTCGATGTATCTGAAATTTTCTTGCATACAGCGCTTCGTATTTGATGATATGTCGCGAGTGGTAAGGAGCGTGTCATGGCTAAGCGACCTAAAGACGAAATTGAGATTCTTCGAGTGTGAACGAACCATTGAATCGATGGGAAGTGTGTCCTTGGTCACTTATTTAGCGCATAGCACTCGTGTCCGATTAGGCCGTCATATCTTCATCCGAACATTGTCAATGACCTCTGCGGTGAACTTTGCTTTCAGTCCCATTCATGATTGCACATATCGACACGAAAGTGTTGCGAAGATATTCCAAAGGAAATGCAGAAAATTAGCACTTTGAGAAAGTGAAATTGTTAATCGACATCTATTTTGCCGCGTATTGGGAAACCATCTCGGAAACAAAACGTAGACGCAGAAAAAATCACCTTCGGGTACTTAAGGCAAGATCTCATCGAAGATCAGTGCAAGGTAAGAAAGTACGAGTCGGACCGGCTGAGTGCGGCAAGGAGGATTGGCGACCAATAGCGAAAGTTACTGGTGTGTCCAGGTCTCACGATGGCGACGATCAAAACTATCGATACATTTCTTTCGACTGGTTTCATTCACCTTTATTCTACATACCTCGGGAGCTCTTTTGCGCCGCTCAAGAGCCATGCGCAAACATACGAGTACTCCCGTAGCTGCGCTGATTGCTCCGGTTTGCAAAAAGATACCGATCTGGCATATCAAGTGAGCTCAGCTCAGCGTATGGCTTCGGATAATGCAAAATCGCCTAAAAACTGACGAGTTAATTAAGCCAAATGCTCAGGTGAGGCGAGCCAAATCGAACGTTTGGCTGCTTGTGGGATTTCATTTTTCATCATGTGTGTACTTCTCCGATTGACCCCAAAGGAAACCCTGAATCACTACAAGGCATTGCCGGGTGGAGGCGATCAAAAGACATTTGAAAAAGGAAAAGTGAAGCACATTTTCTGCTTCTTTGGCTCGCAAGTGTTTTTTTGTTTGGTAAGATTGTTATCCAAACATTTACTGTCCATTTGAAATCTAGATCGCTCATCTTGGCTAAGTGCGGAAACCTAGTAAAGTCGAAAGTTCCAATCTTGATTGTGTGCAGATGAATTTCAAAGAGACGTGAACATTCGCAACGAGGGTTCGACCTGAATAGCAGAAGAAGGAGTACAGAAAGAGATTGAAAGTGAAATTGAATCGAATGTTTGCCCATGTGTGTACGGTTAAGTGGTTGGTAATCATTCAATTTTTGGTAAGAGTAAATCTGTGCACTCTATGCTGATTAGGGCTCACCTAATTTTATTTGATTTAAATGCAACGTCTAGATTTAGACTGTTCAACGATTGAAGTGAAAACAGTAAATTTGTGACTTCAAGAAAACTAGTGTCTTCAAAAATCAATATTGGTTTTGCTGTGGGAAATGTAGAAACATATGAAAAGTGCTTCACTTTTCAGTATACCTTTTGCTAGAAAATCTACGAAAAGCAACATAGAATTGTAGAAAGGTGTACATGCACGTACTGTGGAGTGTGAGGTTATGAATTATTTGGTCATTAAAATAATTTTCAAGAAACTACAATGTGGAAAATTTTGACTCCAAACTTTTGCTCCATAAATGTGAACGATTTGTTTTTGCAATTTGAGATTGCAGACAATTGAATGTCTGACACCAGTTCCCATTTCACGTTCTCAAACAAAACGAACGAGAAAACAAAAAAATTATGCACCTTGAACATTTCACGCGTTGAGTAGCTATCAACTGTACTGACAAGGAAAAGACACGTCATCATCACGACACATAAGCAGAAGACGTCAAGGATATTTGACCCTTAAAGTATTAGACCGCAACACTTCCCCGTTTTTGAAAAAAAAACACCACTCAAGTTTTTAGCGTCGGTTATGGATTAGTATGTTTTTGCATCTGACAGAAGCGATGCAGTGTAGGAAGCAGTGCAACTGGCTCGTGATCATGAGGTCGTGTGTTCGATCCTCGGTATTTGTTTTTTTTTTTGGAGAAATTGTGGATGTAATTAGTTTAAGGTAAATCAGCAATGTTCAACTACATTTATTTTTAGAAATCAGCAATTCGTTCGATTATTTTGATATGTAAATTATACTAAAAACTAATTGTTGAACGGAGAGATTATCAAAAACTGTTCCTTGTTCCTCGAATCAACCCTGCGGTCTCTTCGTGCCTCATAGCCAACTTGGCAAAAAGCAATAAACCAGGGTGGCGCCCAACGTGGCTAGCCGTGAATGCTATGGTGCTCAGTAATTGTGGAATAAAGTAGATACTAGGGACGTAATTGTTTAACAGTTCCATAATTTCTGAATGTTGTGCTGTGCAAAAACGCGAGGGGGGGGTTTGTGTTACGGTCTAATATTTGGAAGATCGAATATTCTTGACGTCTTCTATTAATGTGCTAACTTTCATTCAGATCCAAGAGGACGGGTGTAAAAATTAATTATGAGAAAATTCACTAAGGATTCTTTGATTTGAATTGATTGTACTAAGTCACAATCAATTGTGATCACTGAGTATCCAAAGGCGGAGAGAAATTGTAATTGTTTGATGTACTTGATGAGAAACGAGATCTAAAGTTCAAGTTAACAGTCTAAAGAATATAACACACTATTCTATTTTATGAATATAGTTTCAGAATCTCTTGAATAATCACGATGGAAGAACAAAGCAAAATGGCTATATTTGTCTTCAGTCTATCCTTAATAAAATTTACTGTCAAAGTACCCATTCAATTATAAAAAATACTGATTTTTCAAGACAAAAAACAGGTTGTATTTGAAACCAAGACTATGTTTTTATTTGGCTGCAAATCGGGTGTAAAAGGCTTAAAAATTCAAGCATTATTTCGAAATGACAATATCTAAAAATAGTTTTATAAACAATTTCTAGTGAATCCAAAAAAAATATTTTCGCTCTGATTCTCATTCAAAAATCTGGAATTGAGCAAAAAGCAGTTGAAATTCTGAGTGATGATACTTCTTATTAGTGAAAATGCTCGGGACTATATCTTCACATTATATCATGAAAAATGCTTGTTCATGGCTGGATTATTTGTAACATTTTTTGGGGATCCTAAATAGCATGTTAAGCGACAAAAATCCCAAAAATTAACACTGTTCTAATCCCTCAAGAAATGACGGCGAAATGAGATTTTCACATATTCTAAACTCATTGTGTAGACACAATTCACGACGTACTTTGCCAGATGATTTTTTGAATAAAATCCCATACATTTTTCATTGTGTAAACAGTATAAAAATAAATCAAATTAGTTCCGGTTGTATGGTTCGAATTCAATTACATGAATCAACTTCTAAATAAAAGAGTTGCGTAGACACCATCTCCGTTGAATTCAACGGAATAATCACTTCTTTGTCCTATCGACCTGCAGGGCATTTTCAGATGATTCAATCAAACCTATCAATTGACCAGCAAATTTTACGTAACCATCGCTACCAGACGCAAAAAAATGTTGCGAAATTGTTCGAAGAAATGTGTTTGATTAGAATTGCAGACTTGCCACCGATGGAAAAACATGAAAAAACTTTAATTAATTAACAGCTGAAAGCTGCGAAAAACAATGGTCTATATACGAGATTGAGTTTTTGGTTACGTGTTAATTAAATTTAATTTTAAAAAACTGGTGAAAAATGAAAAAAAACACTTGCAGCGTTCAAATGGAGCGCACAATAAATCATTCCGGTACTTTACACGTTTTTCAATAATCAATATGTGAAATTCATTAGGGACAGATCACGGGATGTCTACGAGTGTGAAATCCAAAAAGTGATATATAGATTGGAAAGGTAAATCGATTGAGTTTAATTGGCTCGCAAGATATTGTATATTAAACCTTTTAAGCAAAAGTTGAAGGCTTTTTGGCGATATCTTGGTTTGAATGTTGAAGTTTCTGCGCCAAATCTTCACAGATATTTGCTTTAATAATTTTGGTTTGTCCTGAATATCTATCATGATGAGGCTAATTATTAAATGGACACAGTATTGATTCACAATCAATCGGTCTGCCTCTGATTACATGATCAATTTTCGCTGGTATTTCAAATTCAAGCTGATACGTGCAATACATTTTGTCATCTTCCCAGGATTAAGTAGCGAAAAGAGAAAAATCAAATATACTGTGGACTCGATGGACGGAGTATCTTTGTTGCTGCGGCAGATTTATCTGCTTGCTGATGTTGCGTAAGATACAAATTCCTCCGTCGCTACACGACACTAAGCTTATCGTTAATTAGAAACGAGTGTCAAGGCTTAAGATGGGACACAGTTGGTGCATATCGACTTTCTTTCCATCCGAAGGTATCGAATGTTAGGGTGATTTGCTTGACCGAAACGTATAGCATGTATAAAATTTACTGTTATTTAACAATTTTTTCGCCATTCTCAAGATTTAGATGATTAAAGTGTTGATGCGTTTAAATTGTTATACAATAAATGAAGGTATTAGTGACAATTGTAATTAGATACCAGCGGTTTGGTAATTAGGTGCTCGCCTGTTTGGTGGTGGTGAAGTCATCAAAACGTAATCGAAGTTTGATAGAAAGGCAAAATTAATTAAATAACCGTTTAAGTTTGAAATTGAGATGTTCAAATCGAATTGAAACAAATCTAAATAAATATGTACCAGCGAAGTGCATTTGCACTACGAAAAATGAAAACGATTTCTAGCAGATATAAAACCGTTTGTCTCTTATTCTAGAGCGTTCAAAGGATTTTTTAAGCCAATAAAAATAAAATCGATTTTTGAAATTTTTACTGTGGTGTAACGCCTTAATGATGTTTGATATTGTAATGCCGGAATCCGGAATAGTTAGACGAAAGTCCGCATCAGACGAGCTGCACTGCCAGCCACATTTGCATGTCTATCGGTCGATGGGGATTGCAATGATGGCTGCGGAAATTACGCATTGTAAGATGTAAAATGTGGCAAACAACTAACAAGGAAGCACAGTAATTTGGTAAAGACTCAGTGCTCGCAGTTAGCAAATTGCTATTGAGAGTAACAAACTTGATTGAGACTGTCTTTGAACCGAGTCATCTGGAGGCATTGTCTACAGAAGACTAAGGATCGATATGTCCTGAAGACCCATTGATGATCATATTTCTTGGTTTTCAAGATGCTCTGTATGTTGACAGACATTTTTTATTTGAAAAAGCCACCATATTGTTTTGTGTTCTAAAAAGATTAAGAGCATAAACATTTTTCTTTTCCATCAAACTTTTATGCTTGGATTTCTTAAAGCGTTTGAAACTAATTATTGTTGATATGAAGAATATGATATAATGGCGGAAAGAACGTCTTCAAATTATGCATTTGATACTGGACAACTAAGAATGGAAGGACTAAAGATGTGAAACATACACTTCGATGCTAATTATTTTAGATCGCTTGGTTTACTCAACGGACCTACAGGCTTGTGATATGCAAGTCAATCGAGCTCTTCTTGCTTAATCCTTGTGATACACTTATTATTCAGTATGAAATGTTTTGGATGTAGTATAAGGTAGAAGTGAATCTTTTTAAATTAATCGATAGATTTCCCGAATTAATCATGATTTTTTCGAAGTTCCTGTCGTCAATAGTAGGAAAAAGCTCGCCTCGCCCAATATACTAAATAGGATTAAATTTTGATAGTATGCAGTGTGCCAACAAATAAAAACATATATAGAACTAAAGGGTCGTCCTATCATGCTGAGGGCATTCGAAAGTGCAATGCATAAAAGTAAGAGATGCTTTAACCTTCCGTTGGCTGATGCAGGAACTGCTAAGCACACTAGATGTAATTCATTTCATTTTCAGTATCATAAATTTGCCAGTACCTTTCGTTCACACAATTATAATAATTCGTGTTAGATTTATGCTAATTACCAATAATCATTTTCCGCTCGTTGCAAACAAGGAAAACCCGTCCACATATCAACCATCGAACCGCGATGGCAAGGGCAAACTACAAAAGGCGAACAGGTAGTGCAATGTTTTGTTCCGTGTGTGCGGCGCAACGGTGAAGGTGAAAAATCGATTAAATCGGCGTAAAATCAAAGAAAGAACGGATTAACTAAATATACTAGTCATCATCAACAACAGCAACAGCAATAGCAACAGAACCGCAGCACAACAAGATGAGAATTCCGAATCCGTTTGTTCATGTGAAAGTATCTGAAACATCTTCACTGGCGCATTGCACCGGCCACGATGATGATGGCGCGTTATAAATGTTTGTTACATGCTCGGTGCATTCGTACGGTCGTAGCGAACATGCAAACAAACATATCCAGGCATGTGTGTAAGATCTTGGTACGCTGGTACGTTCGCGGGCACATTCAGGTAGGTATGTCGGATTCCCATGCGGAAGTTCCATGCATAAATTCACTCGGTCGTCGGATCATAATATTCAGACAGAATTTAATTGATCACGTTCAATGGCTTTTCTTCAATCTCGCAATTTAATTTATTTCATGTGCGGAATTGCAGTTGGCTCGGTTGGGATGTGTATTAGTTCAGTGTGAAGTCGCAGGACTATGTGTTTATTTGCTAGTGAATTCTGTTTAATAGTTTATTATGACTCTCAAACACTTGCATGCATCTAGACTTTCTAAATGTTCAATGAAACTTATGTTCTACTGGGTGGGAAATGCATCTTTTTAGTTCGAAAAAACAATTGTAAAGTGTTGCCCGGAAGTATTTCAACAAGAACTATGAAAATCAGACCTAAAATTTATTATACTTTTCCACGCATGCCAAAAGGGCTAAAATTTTCTTAAAGGTTAAATTAATACATAATATGATCTCATTGAAGTCCAATCCAAAGAAAAATTAGTTGAATTGAATTCAATTTATGAGTTTAAAAAAAATCCAATGTTCCAAATTGTGACACTCTGGCCTAATTGTCGTTCGGTTTTTCCATTAAACCACCATAATTTCATTCAAATTATAAATAATTTTGAAATGGATTAGCATACAAGCTCTAATGATCGTTCACCGCAACAGATTCAATTCAGATCATTTTTAAAATGTTCAAATAAAATTAAGAAACTTGTTGAAGGTATGTCTAGAATTATTTAGTGAGCAATAGTCGTTTTATCATTATCTAGCAACATTTACAAAAGTCCGGAAGAAGGGAGATACTTCGGTCGGCAGATATTTGTTACCGATTTTTACTGGACATGGGGGAGGGTTCTGTGCTTAAAATGGATGAACTCTCCAATAAACTAGAACTAGGCATGTGAAATCCCTTGAAGAGAGCAGTTTGGGTCTATTGCATGAAATTTTAGCAAGTTGTTCTTCATCGAACTGTATATTAGAATAATATGAAACATTCATATAAAAAAATGTGAACCTTTAACTTAAAACTTTTTTGTTTCCTAATCGTGGCGACAAAATGGCGGCCATAATGGAGCCCTGACATGATATCTCGAGTCAGGTAAGTCTGAAACAAAAACCTCTAGCGGTATTTTGAAATATAGATGGGTGGCTATGGCTGGAACTAAAACCAAACATTTTGGATGAAAAAAAATTGCGGATTTTTCAATTTTTCGACCCTGCTTTTGCATTTTAAATTAGTTTAAAAGGGGTTAAAAATTTATAAAAAATCTGTTTGTTTAAATCGGACTTAAACTGCATATGTTTTGCATAATCCCTTTAAATTTCAGCCAAATCGTGTCAACCAGGTCAAAAAACGTTGTTTTTAGACATTACATCCAATTCAAAATGTGCCTGAATGATCGCCATATCGAATACTGAAACCAATTGTCGAGATAAGCGACGTCTATGACAATGTAAAATGATATCTTAAAACACAACAGTGCTTTCCAAAAATGTGAAGTAGACCAGAATGAGTTCCAAGAACAGTACTCACCATTTGACTTCATCAGCGCCGTTGACTCTGCAGTGCAATATTTTCGAAGTAGGCACAATTTTCGCGCATAACTTTAAACTCATCGAGTATTACTTCCCCAGAGGTTTATTACACAAATAATAATAATTACTATGACACTTGCATAGTCAGCATCTTTCTCAACAGAATTTATATGTGACCCATGATCATAATCACAACACGAAGTACCGAGTCGTCAGACAAACGTACTTATGTACGCACACGATTTCTTCAGTTTTCCCGGATTTTCCTTCTTCACAGACTTTTCTCTTCTCACGTGCTTCACTCATCATCACCATCGTCAATGACTAACCAACCAACAGCCAATCAACCCTTAAAGAAAAGACTTTCATCTATGGCTGACGATCGCTGCGAGATGCGCTGCAAGAATGATCACCGTTGATTATTGTAACGAGGAAATGGATTTACGATCAGACAAACATAATTTCTATTATGGCGGCACAAGAAAATTGCCGTGATGATCGCCCGGTACAGAGATGAGATAATGATTGTTGTAAGATTGGTAATAAATTAATCAGTTATCCACAGCAGAAAATACAAGAGTGGGCATTAAGGCTTGATTCGTGGAGACTGGAACAAATAAAAATAGTGAGCAGTTCGACGAATGGAAGACCGTGAAATTATAGAAATTATTCTTATGGATCCACTGAAAATTGTAGCAAATACATATCTTCACAAAAATGTTTATTCACGTAGACTGAGTGTCATTTCTACCATAAATTACAATAATGGCCAATTTTTTCTAAGAAACGACATTTTTAAGGGTTTTATCAAATTTTTCTTTTGAAATTACAAGGAAAATCTTAGATTTGTAGAAACCATTCCACAAACAATATTTAAAATGTAACAATTCATCATTACTATGCTCCCTTTGAAATGTTTCAAAAATCTTCATCGCATTCAAATCGTACAGACATCATCTAGACTCACCGATGCCATGATAACATTAACTTACTAAAAGATTTTCCATTTTCCCAATTAAGAAAGAAAATGAACATTGTAAATATGAAGGTTCCCATTAATTTTTGAATAACAATAAGTCCTGCCTTTGATTTGAATTTTGTTTTCTCGAAGATTTTACTCTGCCAATTCGACGCCCACACTGTGTTCGTTTTCTCATTGTTGCATATTTTCTTTATGCATTTCCATTTTATCATATCAAGCGAAAGGCGTGTGAAGTTCAAGCCTATTGTCATTTTCCATGAACTTTGTGACGCTGGGTTTGTTGTTGAGCAGAGTCGAATGTCCATTAAGGTTGAAACGAAAGACTTAAGCCAGCAACCTGAATTTGTCATAATGAAACGATTATGAGGAAATACTTAAAGTGCAGCGTATTTTCAAATTGTTTTAAATATATCTAATTGTTTTTAATACAAATATAGGAGAGGGATGAAATTCTATAAGACAAATACTTTTTTTGATCGAATTCATTCGTTTTGATGGCATAAGTTGATATTGCTCGAAAATACCTGGTGTATTTTTTCAAATATATATTTAAATGTTTTGACGAACTTGGAAAGTTGCGTATGTCTTTGAAGTATTTTTCACTTCAATCCAATTGTGTACTTAAATACAGATTTTGGCTCCTGAGCTTCACTCATTTATCTATGACTGTATTGTTTGTCGAACAAGATGCTTAAAAGCTGTGTGTGTTGAACTGTCCAACAAATTAAAATTATAATGAATCTTTTTCGTATGAGTTAACTAAAACTTTGAAAAGCATTCTGATTTTGAAGCGGCTTACATGTATTTATTCGTTAAAGGAAAAACCACATTTTACAAACAATATCAAAATATGTCTAAAAATAAAATGATTAATAATTGCCATAAAAATGTTTGAATTGATGTTTTTTTAAAGATAAAACCTCGTCCATCTTGAAGTCTTAGTAACAGAATGTTCGAGTGTTTTACGAGCATTTATCGTAATTTTAATAAGAAACAAGTTTGACAATATGGGCGTTAGTCCATGTACTTCTTATGACTACTTTATTGTAGTTGTTGCACTTTCCGCAAGTGTGTCAAATCCACAGACAACCAGCCAAAGTCCTTACCAATTTGAGCGCACTTCAAACAAAATTCCACGATTATACATTTATATATTTTACATCTACATTCATTAATAACAAAATCGGGTTTTCAGTAATAAAAGAGTTTGCAAACAGCTTTTTTCGTTTAAAACCATAGAATGCAGAAGACGTTATTGATAGAAATCAATAATTTTAGTTCAAACGATAACAGTTAGTGTGTAAAACAGCGTAAATTTAGATGACGAGTGCAATGAAAAGAAATTCAGAACTATTGTTATGAAAATTGTATACATTATAATTAAAAAAAAGTGCGCTCTAGATAACTATTATTGTGCAAGGAGCATAGCACACGTCACGCCTTTTCAACCAAATACTAATCAGTTTGTATCAAACACAACTAGTTCAACAGTTCAGCTTTTATCTTTTTCCAAGTTACGTTAATTAAAAATGCTAAAATGTTAATCCGCCGATATTACACCAAAATATTTTCAATACGTTGCATCCATTCCATTTGATCGAAATCCATCTTAATCAAACCACTGTTGTATCATCACGTCAGTATTGTTTTGTTTCTGTGTGATGCAATTCAAAGCAACAGTATTCTGCTTAATTTTTTCCCATTTTCTATACGCGGGACCGTTTTCAATGGATTTCGAATTGAAATTTGATGAATTCGATTAACTTGAGCAAACTCAGCCGCGCTATTTCCAAATATACTTGGAGTGCAATTTAGCAAATGTTATCGTGCCTCGTTTTGCATAAAAACTAAGCAATAGTTATAGATGACGGTTGAGTGAAGATAGCGAGTCAATGTGCAATCTTCGATGGACCACGAAATGCATTTTTAGCATGCAGATCGTTCGGATACCTAACTAATTAGCATGCTATGTCTACTATGCCGGCTTAACATACATGCAATCCATGCAGACCGCCTCCATAACATATTGCCAACATGGTAACCCAAAAATCGTCAAACATTATGTCCCAAACGTTTTATGGATCAACCGGTTGAATTAATGATGGTTTTGATGATGCTGTTTGTAACTCCTCGGCCAATCCATCGACAGTGTGAGTATCTAATTTGGCAATTTGGCATGTTAACGACGATGACGCATCGATTAACGCATGGCGTTGAATTACGCGGCTGCGTTTTCGTGACCGATTTTGTGTTACATGTTCGAAGCATGTCGATTGTTATTACATACTTTTGTCAGTTGAATGATAAAAACTACATGTTGAAAGGTAGACGATTAAATGGATTGTAAACGTTGATGCAAATTTGAGATAGTCGTGTTTGTCAGTAGCTGATCGGACTTCGTTTATAGATGGATTTAATTTATAATCCTCCGAATTTGTAGTTTTCTGTTAGATCTATTCAGACGGGAGTACAATGAGGCTGAATTTGGGAAGTGGATAACTATCAATACAATGACTTCCGCTATTTGTTTGCGTAACATGAACCCATACTGTTCAAATGCAATGCGATTGAACATTTTCAAACAATTACCACATGACACAAAACTTTTGGTTTGCTACTTAAATGGACCAATAGTTCACTGAGTGGCAAGTATCTGAAAAGCTAATTTCCTATTGCTGACATTTTTGAATAAAAAAGCAACAGAAAAAATCAAATCTGATAAGTTAATCAGAGAATTGTATTTATTCAATTTCTCACTGATAGTAGATTTTACTAGGTTTTCATGGAGCAAAAAGATGAACAGGAACGGCTATGACATCGAAATATCTTCTTGGAGTTCTACTCCTTTGAAATGTACATTCACGACACAACTTCAGGCACTGAAAACTAAGGAGCAGTAATCACAAATGCGGGACCATGTGCAGTCATTAATAAAGTAAGCTTCAGATCCTCGAACATACAGATCATCCTGTATAAACTTAAGTGTTATTTGGCAATCCAGCGTCATCACTTGGCTCAAGGATCAATAGTAAAACACCTTGTAGGCAAACGATGAGCCGTATTCCTTGAAAGAACTTTTGAGAGAGATGGTTTTCCACCAAAATTCAAAACGTTACTAATATTTAAAATATCGGTTAGACAAAGTTATGAGACCAACATTCTGTTTTTAAATCCAATACTACAGTTTATATACTAGCTTCCATGTATCACTCTATCTATTTGTATATAAAGTGCTAAACACTATACAGAGGGGCGAAGCCTTACAGAGCCGCGGGTGTCTAAAAGTATTCACAGGGCGCGCTCATTAAATCCAGCATTTAACACAATTTTTTTGACAATATTTACTATCAAAATAAGTAAAAAAAAGCAGTGAGGCACCTAGCAGTGTCCGGTGGGAAGTTCAGTTCCGTTTTGCAAATGATTATGTAAAGGTTAAAAACTTGTGTATAGATAAATGCAGGAAAATTTCAAGAATTAATATGACAAATTCAAAAATCTAAGATGCATATAATATGACAAAATATGAATTAGAAAAAAGAGGGAGCGTGGATTTGAACCCTCTACTTCGAGAGCAAGTGTCGGGCGCTCTGCTCACTGAACCACCCACTCTACGCTTATATTTGTACATCATTGCTATGTATTGTGCTCACGTTGAATTTTAAGACAAACTTCCGTTCGCTTTTTCGTTCGGTACACTTTTTCTGGGCTCACTTTTCATTAGAACCTCCGTAAAGGAAGCTAAGCTTCCAGAAAATGATTTTTTTGAAATGTTTATAGCCTATAACCCCCTTAAGTGTATTTTTAAGTATGCTTGAATCTAGATGAATTGTTAGTTACAAATGCTCGCAAGCCAGGTTTTGGTATGATTTTCTTCGCGAATTAAATTGAAGCAATTATTTAGCTGTATTGATTAACTGAAAAAAATTGCAGCTGTCTTTATTTCCAGTTCAAGTTTTATTTTAACACAAAAGCGCCATCTATCTATCGAATCATCACCACTGCCAAAATCGTTTAAAATTCTATGACCAACGAAGACTTTCTCGGAAAATGCAAATTATTCAAAATGACCTTTTAAAAGGTCAACTCACCTCCATGCAACAGTGAACCACCGTGTCCAAAGTATCCTAATTGCTGTGTGCTCTCATATTTTTCATTTAAAATCTGTAGCACATCGGCACTTATTGCGGTCCGAAATAATTCGGAATTTATTATTATTATTTCTACTGTTAGTTGGAGCCATTCTCGTGGGATAACTTTCATCCGTGTTATTCAATGCTATTAAGTTGATGAATTAATTCCAGTACACGTATTGGAGCAATTGAAATTCGATACATTTCGCAATTTGCAGATAATGAGAGTACCAGCATCGCAAGGTATTCTCAACACCGATTAACGTTAATGATGAATAAGGTTTAATCGCGGCAAGCTATCTTTCGGGCATTTCAAAAGAATCATGCAAAAAGCACTAAAGATACATCGTGCCGTACCTACAGTTACAATGGGCGAGGAAAAACAGCTGTGTCCCTCATAACAACACCTGAAATGTTAACGGATTTGCGCCTGCCTGATGGTGCGATGGATCTTGCGAGATCCTCACAGTACGCAGATACTATTAGTGCACCATGAAAAGATAACTGCTTGCCGAACGCAAACCAATTAAAACCACGGATTTTTGGCAGAAGTTTGGATAGTTTTAATGGCGCATAGCGAACGCAATACTCTGTTTGCGAATTAATATTAATCGAATATGGTTTAGTAGTACGAGACCCCCTATTAGCAAAAGAGTGGTCTTGGCATTGACCGCGGCACAGTGCGAATCTTGGCGGCTTCAACAGTTGATGCACGGCCGGGGCTGGCCTGGCAGTGGTCGAACCGTACAAGAAGTGCAAATATTGTGTGTTATTGAACTTTTTGATTGATGGTGGCTTTAAGTAGGTTGCTTATAAATGCATGGTGGAAAGAAAGTATTGATCAGTGCCTGTAATCGGTTGTTTACACCACGGGCTTCGAAGGTATTCTTATGGGAATATCACGCACGTTTTGGGAGACAGCATCCAATGTAGGGCGTTTTAATTTACATAATGGGATGGGTCTAAGCTTCTTTCTTTCATTGTAACGTTCTAGGTAAAAATAATAGCTTATTCGAAGCGTTTTGGACCTCGACGAAGTGAATTAGCACGCAAAGGACGCATCGACAATCAGAAATGAAGAAAGTCTTACGGGTCTTCAGAATAGGAGTCTATTCTCGCTAGGGAGTAAAAAGCTGCGCACAATTCACAGCAGGCACATAGAACCTATTAATTTATATCATCAAAAGTTCTTATAACCGAGCCAAACAAAATCAAGTGGTGGGTGTTCGAAGCATTGAACCATCTATTAAGTATTGATGGAGCGATATTGACAATGTGTCTGGCGGGAGAAGTGCATTGACTTTCACTTGGATCGCCCGAAATGGTAGTTTTCTAGTAAATACCGGATTTCACCGGCAACGTTTCTTTTTTTAAGAACACGAAGCTCACTAACAAGGAGAGGCCACGGCCTAGATAAGGATCAGTGAAAACTATAAAGGTATTTCTTAAAATCGGGGAAGTGTTGCGTTTAATATTTAAAGGATCGAATATCCTTGACATCATCTACTTATGTGCTAACTTTCATCCAGATCTGAAAGGACGAGACCGTGGCTTTTCCTTGTAAGAAGTTTTTTAATACCGATTGAAAAATGTTGTCCATGTATTTTATCATTTCCTGTTATGGTTTGAGATCTGTATAGTCTCGGTGCGCAACTAAGTGGCTCCAATTTTTTTTTAAATATTTCGCCCCGCTGCGTGGACGAGCGTTAGGCTGTCCAGCCTACAAGAATACCGTATACCGCAAAATAGTGAAATACTGTAAAGCAAGTGAAATCAATTGGTTTTAGCAGCCATTTTGAATCGGACATATTGAAAAAATGATTTTATCAGACAGACTTTAAACGAAAAGCTCAAAAAATAACGTTTGAGCCCTTGCAAGTTTAATAGGGATTGAAACAAATCTACTCCTGATTATATAACGACCAAAAATGTGAAGTCACGTGGTCTTGGTCAACATCCGCCGTTTTGAATTTGCAAATCAGACTTCAGATTCGTGATCAGTGCCCTAAAAAAACTCCTCTGTAGTGATTTTTGCATAATTCTGTTCATTTTCTGAAAAATTCAATTTCCCACCACTTTTTTGGGCATGGCAAAAATATGGCCTGATACATCAATACTTCCAGTGGATTTATATTTAGTGGTTTTTCACACATAAAAAACATTTGGATATGAAAAATTTCTTTTTGATGTTTTCCTCGTACATTTTCGTTAATTTTTGCTATTTTTTATCTGTTTTTTCAGGTTAGGAAAAATTGTAATGTGATACCCCAATTCTGATAGCAGATTCATGATCAGGAGGTAAAAATACCATGAAAAACATATATTGCATAAAAACCATATGCCACTTTTTTTTGGGAGTTGTGTTATCAGAGTATGAACGTTTGTGAGCTTGTTGGAGGATGTTAACATTTCAAGAAAAAAGATAACTAAGTCAAAAGGCAACTCAAACGAATCTCAGCAGATATGATCACTAATCAAAAGATGTTGATACTGAATTTCATTCGCTGTTTAAATCACGTAGTTTAAATGCAATTTAAGGATAATGTAACTCTCATAGCGAAGAACTGTCGATTATGAACACAAGGAAACCAGCAATCTGACACCTGTTGTAACGGGCATAAGTACAAACCGTTCGCAAAAAGAGAAAATGCATCTGCATAATCGGACATTAAGACTTAGTGAGTTGGAGTTGAAGTTCGGTCTGCGCCCCCAAACAAACAGAAAGTTTAAATTACAGTCATCATGCGCTTGCATTCGGTGCACTGCATTGCAAAATATCTATGTCAGATTGTAATACACAGGTGCCCTCCCCCAGGTAAAGTGATACCTGAACGAAACCAGGGTGATGATGATGTCCATCTGCGTACCACCTGAATACCGTCACCGTGAACAGGCAGCGATATTGAGTTACTTTTTGTTAGGAAGCAGTGACGAGTCTTTGTGCGCGACCAGTATGACAATCTCGCCAGCGTCCTCAACAATTATGTAAGTATCTTTATCTTCGCTCCGATGAATTATGGTAAGCCATCATCAAAACATTAACTGGACCGAATCATCTCGGTATGTACCTACGACAAAAACCTTTCTCCGACGTGGCTTTAGTATTTGGTCATTGGGTTTAGGGCATGAAACGGTGGACTTGGTGCGCTGTTTCTAAGTTTCTTTTCTAGTTTCAAGAAAGGCGTTACCAACTTTCTTCATTAACGACTAAACACTTTAATAGTAGACTTCATCGCCGAACGCCGGGACCATTCATTTCATGCTTCATCTCCTATTAATCAGGGCTTGATTAATGATGGGGACAATGTGGATATAAAATGAATGTTACTGGCCATTGTGATATCATAATTGAAATGGAGAAAATTTGACCGATGTTGAGGATGGCAGCGATGAGGACCAACAGCAGGAGGTGAATTAAAGCATACAGTACATGTAGGTAATGCGCTGCATGTCGATGTGCTGAGATTTCCTTGCAGAGAGGAATCACCTATGATGAAATTCGAATTGTTTTTTTTTTGTGTTATGGAAAACATTTGAAACTTTCATAAATATAGCAATTAATAATAAGAGCTCAATCAATTCTATTTGACCGGATCAAAAAAAAATTTTTATTCTGTTTTTATTAAAAATTTAGATTGCTTTTGATTATATGAACTTTGAATTGGGAGACTATGCATATCTGTGTGCAAAGCTTAAGAGAAATGTAGCAGAATAATAGATTATTTTGAATTTTCTAGTTGAAGTCGTTCTACATTTTCACGCAGGGTTTCGTTTCGGACTAAAATTATAGAATAAACCGATTCTTGGAAATTTAACAGAAGTAAATACTTAAAAAACATGAGAATCAACTTCATAATTCAAATCAAGCCGAAACCATTTCGAATTCTAAATTAAACCGAAATTAGTCTTTGCAAAATGGTGGTTTTGTTCAGCGGATCTGTTAAAAAACGACTACATTTGGCCGTTGAGGGGGGGGCACACTCATGTTTACGGGAAAAGTTGTGGAGTAATTCGTATAACAATTATTGATATATCCTTCTTCTCAAAAAAGTCGGGATCATTAAAAAAAATAAAATGTTCAAAACTTTAAAAAAATCGTTTTCTCCTACTTTTCTCATTCCTAACTTTAAAACGGTTCATTTTAGAGCAAAATTTTGTGTTAATAAAAGTTTTCTAATAGAATTCTATATAAGATAGGATTAGTGAAAAACATTTAACCTTTGCCGCAAAATAGCAATAAATATTTTTAAAAAATTGGAAAAAGCATTTTTTCGTTTTTTTTTACCACTTAGAATGCACCCAGGACCTTTATAGTCCGCCTTAAAAATCTTTACAAAATAATCGAATAGCACACAAATTTTCATCAAAATCGATTCAGTAAATTGCGCATATTAATTGAGCAATCTCAATTTATTTAAAAAAATCCAAATTTTTTGAAAGCTTGCAAGTCAGAAACTTTATTTTATAGAAACTTGAATTTTTTCCACATATCAAACAACACTATGCCTATCAAATGCATTTTACAAAATTAAAATTGGATTTTTAGGGCAGCCGCAGGAATTTTTGCTAAACTTGGTAATAAACTCTAAAACAGTACTGGGCGGCTGCAGATTAAGTCGTAGGAGCCATGCTTCCATAGTTTTATCGAAGACCATTCTTTAAGAGCGTTATTTATCATAGTCATTCAATCAGCAGGATTAACAGTTAATCCTCTGAGTTACTCAGAGTGCCACGAAAATAAGTTTCCTCAATATATCGCACTCTCAGCGCAATACGACCATGAATGAAAAATTGCAATTTTCCATATATGAACTTATGCTTTTGATGCGTGATAAGTTATCAGTCGAGACAAGATTCGATATGACCTTTCTGCTTTTTTTAAGACATGTTTATATTTTAAAATATTTTCATGAGCTCCCTTGCACTGAAAGCGGGTGAATCACAGCTCATTAAAATGCTGCTGTTATCAAAACTATAAAAGTTTTAAGTTGTGGACCAATTGCATTGGTAGTGCGATATGTTTATTCCATCTAAAAATATATTTTCTCTTATTTTTCTCAATTGTTTTAATCTTCATTATATTGCCAAATCCGAAAACCAGCGTGTGAAACAAATAACTGGACGCCAACACCAAGAATACTTGTTTCTTACATTACAACCAACTTGTTAACTGTTTGTGAGGCTAAATGTCTATTAGATTCAATTTTTGCAAAACGTATGCTTCACGAATTTCCACAAAAAAGAATCAAAAACCCTCTTTCTCACTTATACAAATAAGCAACAATCAATTGTTTACTATTGACTATCCGATTAGATTAGTACACC
The DNA here is from genome assembly GCA_963942545.1 of Oxycera nigricornis. Taxonomy (NCBI): domain Eukaryota; kingdom Metazoa; phylum Arthropoda; class Insecta; order Diptera; family Stratiomyidae; genus Oxycera; species Oxycera nigricornis. The sequence goes on from OZ012659.1 coordinate 1,577,805, forward strand.
TTTCACATTTCCCGCTGGACCGTATGCCTAATTCGATGTTTGCTGTCCAGCTATAGACCATTACGAGAGGTGCAGATTAAATTAATTCATATGTAATGATTCAGTTATATAGAGGTCATTTTTTCGCAGATGAAAAAAAACTCTTCAATTATGGGTTGAAGTTAATGGGGAAAATATTGATGGTGGGTCGCAAGTTAATGATCTTTTTTTTGGTCAGATAGGGAGGGGATAGACAAGAATTGTGAGTTTATGAGGATTGCATAGGTATGAGCATAGAGGCAAGCGGTAGGAGTCTTGTAATGGAACGATGGTACCGAAAATACGATGATAATCACTGAATATTAAATAAACTACAACTGTAGCTGGTGTTACTACTTCGTCGGTTTCGAAATAATCGACAACAGCAATGCAGTTGTTATTTAAGATAAACGTGGAAAATTTCGAATTATCTTTGGTATTATCGCTTTGGTATATCAAGAGGTAAATCATAGAATTAATAAATAAATTGTTGAAAAGTTTTTACTTAAATGTGGCGATTTTAAACCAACAACGTATGAGTCGCCGAATTGCATCCATAGAGTGCTTACCTGAAAATAAAAGAAATAAATCGTTAGTACGTCTTTTGAATATTGAAAATTGACTGAATGCTGGCTAAATTTGATAGTTTCCTAAAATATTTAAGTTCATAAACAATTGAACTCATGAATTGGGAAGCAAACAATTGCTGTTATTTAACAGGCACATGATCTGATTGCTTCAAAACGAGATTTTTTTTGGCTTCAAGATTTTGGGTTCACGATTTTGGCTGTGAGATTAAAATTGCGATATTTCTTTTTTTCCATCTTTTTGTGCAACTCCAAGAAGTCGTATTCAGATTTCCGTAAAAAGTATGTACCTACTACTTCTTGACGAGAGCAATTAAAATGAGCGTATTTCATTATTTTGATTGGTTTTATTCGCAGTCCTCTTACTTAAGCCACGATAGTCCCATTGTATTACCACAAAAGATTTGGACGGCACTCGAACCTAGCTGCGGGATGACGAGATTCATCCAGATTCTCGTATGAAGCTGGCTATGCAGCTAATGTTTAAATTAGCTTCTTCCGTGAGGCTATCCAGGAAGCACAAGCCTAAAGTTTGCATCAGTTTCCTGGATAGTGCTGGGCTGGATCATTTCTTCCTCTTCTTCCGATCTGGAGCTTCGGCAGAAATCGTTGAAAGGAACATCCAATCTTTTTGCACGTCTGCCAATCAGACAAAGCCCCGCCAGTACGGATATGATGAAACTAGTTTAGTTTTCACGACTTGAGTTGAAGAGCTGCTTGATGCCTTTCGAGCTCAGTGCGTGCCAAGTTTGCCTGGTTATCCTACAGGTTTCTTCCAGTAGCCAGGCCCTATTTGAAGCCTTCATATAATGCTGCTTGAATTCTAGCTTCACGAAGGCTAGAGGTAGGCCGACTTGGGGTGTTAGTGTATAATCCTGGAACTCAGTACCAGCTTTCGCTAGCGCAGGATGCTTAGTTCCAAGACCATAAGATCTACTACTCACTGTAGACTTACGATTTTGGCTGTAGGTACTATTCCGAAATATTTAATTCACTGATAATTTCCATACATATCCGTTGGAAACACACGATGACCTCCGTTTGGTTTCCCCATGATACACAAAAATGGGACTAATAAATCAAATTAGTTCCAGATAATCATTCCACACACGAAATTCAATTAACATTATTAAATACGGTTATCCAAGAAATCGATTGACGTCTTTTCCGTACGGTGAAAATGCAGATACGCATCTGTAAATCTATCAGATAAACAAAGAAAGCGATTTTTCGATCTGCCAAGCATTCACGCTTTTGTGTATTAACTATAGCTTCCAGTGGAAGCACAATTCATTGAATGTCTGCTTGCCAGTTGCAACAACTGCTGGAGTAGACTTTCTTTGGATGGCCGTGCTAATTGACGTGTCAGGCAACATTTGCATGACTATTACGGCGAAAAGTATCTGTGCGAGCAATAGAACGTATTGAATGTGCTGTGCTGTTCTTGTTCTGCTTCACACATTAGCGCCAATAACACTTTTCTAAGAAGTGTTTGCGCCTAATCGAGCGTTTCATGCTGGAACTGTTAGTATTCTGTTTGAATTAGCAACTGTTTTATTATGGCAATGACATCGGTGGCCTCGTGCTCAGGCCGCGCGCTCTGCAAATATCAAAAGCACACCACATGATCTGCTTCCAAATATTTATTCAAGTGTAGCAGCAATGTCTATTTAGGTATTTTTTCATATTCATGGAAAAATTTAATAAACAATATTTTTATCACATGATAGAAAATGACGAAGAATAAATTACTGAAAATATTATTAAAGCGACGTGGACCAATAATCATCGAACGGAAACAGCAATGCTACTTTTGCAAATAAGATTCCAGTTCACAGTTAAGTATAGTACAAAGTATAAGCGTTTATATATTTTTATTCGCTACTTACGAAAGAAATGTTCACTAACTAGTATTTGCTTGAATTTTCTCTTTTGAAATGAGTCAACAAGCCGTGAGGTGCGACCCATGAGGTCCACACGGTCAACTTCCCAGTAATATCTACATAGATATTAAAAATATTAAACACAATAAAGGTTATGGAAATAATACTACTTCAAATAATAAAAATGTACCTCTCATTAAAATCATTGGAATGATTTAATATAATAAATCGTAACATCTACGGGAGCGTCAATTGATTACGTAAGGATTTTGGTGCATTGGTTTGATTGATTATTCACGCGGATCAATCGGAGGGGGGACAGGTTACAAAGCAGTTTTTTCATTAAAGTTAAAACATGGTGCTGTGAAGACTTTTGGAAATCTGCTCAAATTTTGCAAATATTAATAAGCTTTGATTGACTTTACAACAATGTCTTTAGAATAAGAGATTTAAGGTATTATGATTCGAATGAACCCTTTTTACATGGTGACTTTGAATGATTTTTATTTTTAATTTAATTTTTTTTGTAATCATGAGAAAAGTTTTTGTTGGTTTCTCTACAAAAATTGATAAAATTTTATATATTTTACAAACATTTATTATTACGATGTGCAAATCAGGTTAAAAATGGATTTTTTATGGAAAAACACTACTTTTCTAAAAACAAATTTAATAAATCGTAAAAAACGCTTTAACAATTTTTTTAATATATAAAAACATCATAAAAATGTTGATACGCGTCGATTGATACCTTAATGATGGAAAGATTATATTTGGTTCTCGAGATATAATGAATGACGTAAATGACCTTGAACGTTTAATGATTTTTTATTTTTTATTGAATTTTTTTTTGTAAACATGAAAAAAAAATTTGCTAATTTTTTCACAAGCACTATTTGAAGTATATAAATAATATAAACATTGATTACTTAGGTTTGAAAATCAGGTTAAAAATTTTGTGTTTTTGAAAAAAAAACCTAATTTTTGGCACTTTTTTTAAAAAAATTAAAAAACGGATTTAACGATTTTTTTAAAAATTTGATAGAATCACATAAATGTTAATACGCGTCGATTGACACCTTAATGATGAAAATCGCATGTTTGGGTCGTGAGATATAGCGAATAACATGGTTGACCTTCAAGGGGTGAAAACAGCAAACCCCCCCGACCGAAGTTTTCCAAAAACAAATCAGCTCTTAAGATTGCAAAGACGCTTCGATTGACACCTCAACGAAGTCAATACGACTTTTTTTACGTGAGTTATGCTCGTAGAAAAACAGCCCGCGAACGCACGTACGTACGTACGTACACACACACACACATACTTCTTTCTAAAAACACTTTATATATACTCTATAGACCTCAAAACGTAAAGAAAAGTTGAAAATTTCAATTTCGATTTTCGAGGCGATTACAAGAACTTCCCATATACTGGGAAGTTAAAAAAGCTGTTATGCGTCTTTGGTATCATAACGATATTGGAATTCTTTATTTTATTTTCGGGGCTTCAGCAGGAATAGTGGGAACTTCTCTAAGTGTACTAATCTGGGCAATCCACGGGTCTTTAATTGGGGATGATAAAATTTATATTGTAATTGTTACAGCCGACGCTTTTGGAATATTTTTTTATGGTTATTCCTATTTGTAGTTGGAGGATTTAGGAACTGTTTAGTGCCTCTAATATTAGAAGCGCCTGATATTGCATTTCCATGAATAAATAATATAAGATTTTGAATATTGCTTCCATGATTAACTCTTTTATTAACTTCTTCTACACTAGAAGCAGGAGCTGGTATAGGCTGAACAGTTTACCACCCCTCTTGCAGCAGGAATTGCTCATAGAGGAGCCTCTGTCATAGAGAATTTATCATTTATTGGAATACTAGAAGGACTGACGATGGGGTGAAAAATGTGTGCAAGAAAAATATGGGAACTGGTGCTGAATCAGTTCCTCTATTTCAGTCACAATGGTATTAAGCTTCGCATGGACACAAGTGAGTTAAGCTTCATTTCGACCTTTCAAAATGCAATGCAAATCTTAAAATAACTATTAAAAATTGCATCCTTACTGAAACCGAAAATAAATCACCAATTATTTTTACAAGCTTTGATTTCCTGGCTTTTCTCTCAAAATGATGATTCTCATTGAGCAAAAAACTAAATGTTTCTCCTTTAATCATCACCATCATCAATGGTGCGATAACTCAACTCGGGCCTTGGCCTCCAGTAAATTTCAACTTCCGAGTCTTAACAGATACTCGCTGTACTCGACTCCTAACTCTTTCTCGGTCTTCTTTGAGGCTTTACTCCTTGAGTCCTGCCTATCAGGCATTTTTTGGTATTCCTGTACCGTTAAAGCGCTACACATGTTCACTTTCAGTGTTATAACCAGAAAAGACGCAGGTGGCTACTGGTAAATGTCATACAGCTTTATCACTCTGTCTTCTACACTGGTCCAATAATTCTTCAGCAGAAAGGACACAATGTTTGCCAGCTGTTTACAGTAAAATTAGTGGCAGAATCCTTTGCGAAAAATCATTCGAAAGATACTGAAACCAGAAAGCCCCGGGGGAACAGTGTCCTTTTTCTGGACAACAAGCGATGACATCCTTCCAAAAAGAATCTCAAAAGAAAGAACATAATGTTTGCCAACTATTTACAGTTAAATCGGTGGCAGCAAAAATCGAATACTTTACGAAAAATCATTCGAAAAATACTAAAACCAGAAAACCCCCCGTTGGCAAGTGACTCCCCCGGGGGAAAAATGTGTTTTTTGTGGACAACTATCAAAGAAATCCTTCCGAAAAGGATCTTAAAAGAAAAGACAAAATGTTTGCCGTTTACAGTTAAATCAGTGGCAGCAGAAATCGAATTCTTTGCGGAAAATCATTCGAAAGATACTGAAACCAGAAAGCCCCCGGTAGCAAGTGACTCCTCCGAGGGAACATATATAAGCGCCGGCTGTATAATCGTTCCATATATAAGGAGGTTCATATTTTCGTGGACGCTATCCGACTTTAAAATTCGGAGAATAGAAAAGGCAGCTTGTTAGCCGGATAAAATCTGCGTTGAAGTTCGCTCTTTTCACTATGGTTCCTACTTGTCTGGAACTGTGTCAGCACTTTATAGTCTAAAATTATCCATCGTCAATCTCTTTAAGTTTGGGCGTTATATTGAAGTCAAGCATTATTTTGTATGGTACCTCCGGATCAATACTATCAAATGTTTCCCTGAAAGTCTACAAATAGTCTAGCACCTGTTTCACTTAGAATATTTGGTCAATTGTAGATCATGCTGGTCAGCCACTTGAGGTGATATCTTGCAATTAGAACTTTTCCAAACGCAAATATTTTATATTATAATAACATATATATATTTCAAGGGTGAGAGTTCCCTCTTCTCTCTCACCCTTGAAATATATATATGTTATTATAATATAAAATATTTGCGTTTGGAAAAGTTTTACTTAAAATAAATTATTGAAATGGCGCAAAAACACCGAGAAAACGAAGAATTTGCAATTAGAGTTGCCGTCTCGAACGACCAAATATGACCTCTTTGCCACCTTATTTCTTCCATAAACATCTAAAATTCTGCTAACGAATCAATGCTTAGTGCTTAATGCATTGTTTTGGATCATATCAAAAAATTTCGAGGGAAAGTAATTGTTGAAAGATAACATCTGAATAATTCACTTAATAAAGGACAAGAGATCTCCCATTTTGAGACACACAGTTCAAAACCGAGCTCAATTCATTGGTGGTAGTTTTATTCGATATAACTTCATTCGGGAATGGTCGACTTACGAATTAAAAAAAAGCTCTCTATACGATTTCCACCAATTTTCATACCATCTGTGGTGGTCTTTCAATTTCACATGAAAGGATACAATATGAATCCAAAAACCTAGATACTACACGTACAAAACTATCCAATTTGATTCAACGTTCAAATTATTCCCAAGATAGTCAATCGTACAATGGCATGAAAAGTGAATTGTGGTTAACCGAAACGAGTATCGACAATCGATGTATCTAAAGTAACACTTCCAACTTCCTCTTATCGTTCGCTCGTAAATGAGGGTATCCACAAAACTCGACTAAACTCTACTTATTCGTTCCAATAATATTCCATAGACGAATGTCGGCATCGTGAGAGCGAAAAACCGAGTTTTGCTAGCATAAATAAGAACAACCTATTTTCAAATAAACATTCATATAATTTTTGGATTTTCGATTTGCGGTATCTCGAATTGAATGAGTATCTGTAAATATGTGAATATCTACCGCGTGAGTGAACCTAATGGGCACGGTGCTGTGAGTTGTGAGTGATTAAATGGAGCCTACCGCATAAAAATCATTTTTGTGCTGCACATCGAAGAGAATTTTAGCCAATGTGAGCCAATTCTACAACTATGTACATACAAGAAAATAGGCCAGCCTAATTACAATAGTTGCGCGGCAATCAGGTGCACGAAACTTGTTCTATCAAAATGAGCCAACAGATTTATATCGCGGTCTGATATATGAAAATTCATCTTCATCTTATAGTGACGAAAGTTAAACGGTCTTTTCAGTAGAAGAGTTCAACGCTATTGTTTGCTTCAGACATTGACGATGTCCCCGAAACAGCGCAAGATGCGTTTTCTTCGGTTGAAGGCAGTTCAAGCGCGAGATTTTTGGCTGGAAATTTATTGAAATTGAATTTATATTTATAAATCACGTTCACGAAAATGACTAATATTTTGAAGATTTGGAAATTTCAAAAAAAAGTGTCAATTGGTACATGTTAAGACGTTCTTGGGCGAGCTCCTTGATTTTTATAATCAAAATACATAGGCATTTGCATAATCTTAATAAATACACGAATTTCAATGGTCAAATTTACTGATTGTATCTGTTATGGGGTTGAGAGAAGCTGGAAATTGTAAATTATACTATATTCCTCTTCAAGTCGTCTTCGATATTTTAAGGCATGAGATACATGTCGATGGCGGTGCTACGGAGAAATTTGAATTCAATTGATAACCTTGAATATTAAAAAGCGTATTATTCTTAGCTTTGGTATTTTCCGTTTATGTGCAACCCGTCGAGAAAATATCTTGGTAAAACACGTTTATATTTGGCTTGTTGCTGTATAATTTGACGACTGGCAGGGTGTCTCGAAAAATATATTCTTGTGCGCACATTTTGAATATTAGTATGTTTGGAAACGGACAAACAGAAGGCCCTTCAAGTACCAATCGAGAAAAAAATATGTATACGGGGATTATGATTTCTTCAATAATTTTTTAAAGGACATTTTCCTCGATCCAAGTATCTTAGAATCTAAAAAATTGTTTTCCTGGTGTTTCTGAATCCTAATTCAATGCTCATTCAACTTGAACCAAATGCTTGCTTTCACAGTAGTGCACCCTGTTGCTACGATATTCAGATTTATTAAAACAACTTCTGCCTAATTTTCTGGTGACATGGAAGCAACGACATAAAAACCGGTCCAATAAATTCTTCTCACGACACATCTTCATTTCACAAGTTGTGCCCACCTTGCATATTTTTGACTAGAGTATCTTGTTGTTACCAATCGCGTATCTTTTTGTGAAAGAAAACAATCAACAGTTTGTTTGCATCACGACGTCTTTGAATTGATAAAATTTATCCAAATTTCTTAGGCATACTTCAATGTAAGATGAAATTATTGACCAACATCAAAACAAATAGTACTCGACCGCAAAAATGTTTGTTAACCAAAGAAAATAATATCTGAAAGCACGAAAGATACTCGGTGGGCTATTGCAGAGGAAAGATTAGCAGATTATCGTGGCGAGTATTAACAGTGTTTTTGAAGTGTCGAGGAGATTGTACGATGTTGGTTCTGTTGCCAGGCCGATTCTATGTCAATCTTTAGATGCCACAGTTTTCTTGGTCTTTGCAAATATAGAGCATGTTAAATTTATAATTGAACTGATTCAATTTCTGCTGGCAAGTCAACTGGAGAAAGTTCTTGCAAAAGAACAACGTTTTCAATGTAATTCTTGCCGGTGTGATGTTAATATGCTTGACTTCGATTTTCTAGATATTTATTCGCGATTGTAGCCTATTAAGTTTGTTATTATAGATATTAGCTCACTCATAATATAGCAAACAGAAAATGCAATTGAAATTCTACAGTAACTGGTGCCTTTCACAACCAGATATTAAATCCCACAATTTATGCCGCCCAAGCTTGATGACGTCACTATAACTCTACCTCATCTAGTCAAACACCTTAGTTTAATTTTGGACTCCAAACTCACTTAGGAGTTGCACATTGAGGAATGAGTGTGCGAAGCATTTTGCACAATTTACTGCTGCAAAAAACCAAATCTATGCAGCGAACCAGCGAAACAAGTCTTGAACAGTTGTATCTATTGGAATCATTAGGGTCCTGCGTAGTGATATGAAATTGGCTTCCGTCTTAGCTTCTCATGAGACAGCAGGCGAAATACTCTGACACTCGATCAGGAGGTCCACATTTTTTTATGAGGGAAACAGCGGTCATTTCACCACCTTGAAGAGGGATGGGTCAACACCAGAGGAAGTAGACTTTGCTTTTCTGATCCCCTGTTTCTACCGCAAATTTAAGCCACTCATTCCGAGTATGTATGACTGAAGTTTTGCGGAAAAAAATAAAATACTCAAATAAAATCAATAAAAATTAACATTTATGAATAATGGGGTGTTACAAATAATATTACCTTATTTCACTTGCATTGATGAGTTCTTGTCATTATTGTTATATAGGATATAATTAATATTACTATCTATTTTAATGTTTGTGTATTACAGTGAAATTGTTATCTACAGGCTCGAAGCCAAGACTCATTCAAAATATGTTCACGATTTCATTTTTTAGACCGTTTCAATGGTATTCAATCAACATATCAGATTTTGCGCATATTTTGCATTTTATCTTTTTTACGGCATATTATTGATTTTCCAGTGACCAATCTTGAAATCTTCTGGAAAGATCGTGATTGGAACCAGCGTTCAATTGCCTCATTCACCTGCTCCCGTCATTTCACCTGCAACGAAATTTAAATTGTCCAGACGACTTGAAATAATGACTACATAATTATCAGCGCCGAATTTTAATGAAAATTGAATTGCAGTAGGTTTCTTTGGACGGTTGGGAACAGGAAATTTCAATAGCTAGAAATGGGACAAAATAATCGATGTTTCAATTGGAAAACAAGAAAAAGTATGCAAAAAAAACTTCCATAACCTGTTTACATATATCCATCTTGCTTCGTCTGGAGAAGTCGAGTTATCTATTCGGAAATGTATTATCTTGAATCATAAACTGATTGGCTATATCTAAACAACAAATTTTACTGCCCACCAAAATATTTTTTCTGTCAACAATTATATTTTCTACGACCGCAAAAATATTTTTCCGGAGCCCAAAAATAATTTTTTTAATCAAAAAAAAATGTTCCTGGCAAAACTATTTTTTCTGGCCACAAAAATATTTTTCCTGACCACAGAATATTTTTTTCGGACAGCAAAAATGTTTTTAACTTCCCAGTATATGGAAAGTTCTTGTAATCGCCTCGAAAATCGAAATTGAAATTTTCAACTTTTCTTTACGTTTTGAGGTCTATAGAGTATATATAAAGTGTTTTTAGAAAGAAGTATGTATGTGTGTGTGTGTATGTACGTACGTACGTACGTACGTGCGTTCGCGGGCTGTTTTTCTACGAGCATAACTCACGTAAACAAAATCGAAGCGTCTTTGCAATTTTAAGAGCTGATTAGTTTTTGGGACACTTCGGTCGGGGGGGTTTGCTGTTTTCACCCCTTGAAGGTCAACCATGTTATGCGCTATATCTCACGAACCAAACAAGCGATTTTCATCATTAAGGTGTCAATCGACGCGTATTAACATTTATGTGATTCTATCAAATTTTTAAAAAAATCGTTAAATCCGTTTTTTAATTTTTTTTAAAAAAGTGCCAAAAATTAGGTTTTTTTTTCAAAAACACAAAATTTTTAACCTGATTTTCAAACCTAAGTAATCAATGTTTATATTATTTATATACTCCAAATAGTGCTTGTGAAAAAATCAGCAAATTTTTTTTTCATGTTTACAAAAAAAAATTCAATAAAAAATAAAAAATCATTAAACGTTCAAGGTCATTTACGTCATTCATTATATCTCGAGAACCAATCATAATCTTTCCATCATTAAGGTATCAATCGACGCGTATCAACATTTTTATGATGTTTTTATATATTAAAAAAATTGTTAAAGCGTTTTTTACGATTTATTAAATTTTTTTTTAGAAAAGTAGTGTTTTTTCCATAAAAAAATCCATTTTTAACCTGATTCGCACATCGTAATAATAAATGTTTGTAAAATATATAAAATTTTATCAATTTTTGTAGAGAAACCAACAAAAACTTTTCTCATGATTACAAAAAAAATTAAATTAAAAATAAAAATCATTCAAAGTCACCATGTAAAAAGGGTTCATTCGAATCATAATACCTTAAATCTCTTATTCTAAAGACATTGTTGTAAAGTCAATCAAAGTTTATTAATGTTTGCAAAATTTGAGCAGATTTTCAATAGTCTTCACAGCACCATGTTTTAACTTTAATGAAAAAACTGCTTTGTAACCTGTCCCCCCTCCGATTGATCCGCGTGAATAATCAATCAAACCAATGCACCAAAATCCTTACGTAATCAATTGACGCTCCCGTAGATGTTACGATTTATTATATTAAATCATTCCAATAATTTTTATGAGAGGTACATTTTTATTATTTGAAGTAGTATTATTTCCATAACTTTTATTGTGTTTAATATTTTTAATATCTATGTAGATATTACTGGGAAGTTGACCGTGTGGACCTCATGGGTCGCACCTCACGGCTTGTTTTCTTGGCCATTAAAAATACCACAAAAATATTTTTCATGAGCATAAAAATATTTTTGCTGACATTAAAAATATTTCTCTTGTCAAAAACATTTTTCCTGATCGCAAAAATATTTTTCCTGATCGAAAAATATTTTTCATGACCACAAAAGTATTTTCCTTGCGCACAAAAGTATTTTTTCTCATAAATATATTTTTCATGACCACAAAAATATTTTCCATGACCGCAAAAAATATTTCCCATGAGCACAAATATATTTCGTTTTACAAACATATTTTTAATGATCACAAAAATATTTTCTCTGGCCACAAAAAATGTTTTCCTGAGAAAAAAATATTTTTCCTGCTCACAAAAATTTCTTCTGGCAAAAATATTTTCCCTGATCTTTTTTTGCGATTTTTTTGATCACCAAAATATTTTCCCTTTTTAGTTGTGTCATAATTTGTGTCCCTGGTATAACAGCGAGAAATAAAGGAATAAAGGAACTTCGAGGTGTAATTTCTGGCAAATGCTTTGCGTGTTGAGTTGATAGTCAAATGCTCAACGCAACTAATTAAGTCATTTTTAATTCGAATGCCACAAGTTACGACGGTCAATGACCGGCGAGCGGAAACATGTTTAAGAAATTTTATCTATCAACTTATGTACGTAGAGGTCATATATGCATTACCTTTCTTCAAGATCCGAAGAACATTATTGCGAGCAATCAAGGAACCATCCCAAAAATTCCTCGTTCTGAACGATTTGACGTCAACTATTTCATTAATTGGCATTAAAACCTAACTAAATTTTAACCGAATATGTCTTTAGAACGAAACGGAAAAAATATATAAAAAATCCACTTCAGTTTGCAAGATGGAGCAAACATTTACCGAACATTACATTTACGGGAAGCGAATAAAGCCAGAGCCAGAAAAAAAACTACCGATAAAATTGTCCGTTAAATAAAGAGGAAATAGTCGCCAAGTTATTTTGCTAGACGGTGAAGGCACTCAGGTACTGTCCAATGATAAAAGCAGAAGAAAAAATTAAATGTTCGTCTTAATGGTGTAAATAGTTAAAATGTTTTTTCTCTCGATGCAGCACTTAAAGATTGACGATGGCGTTTCTTATTTGGTTGATACTTTCCACAATCTGTGATTGCCTGCTGGAGTAGTTGAGGAAATTTTTGAGGATGAGTTGATAGCTTGACAGACAACTAACTCATTTTTATTGGAGCTGCTTGTTTTTCTTTAAGAACATTTTTTCCTAAGATGGCATTCAATTTTTAGGAACAATTCGTAGTCAACTGAGTAACCAGGCCCAGAGATAATCAAAAAAGATCGGTGAAAATTGATCAGCTACGACTGATCGGCTGTTTGCTGAATTACTACTACTGCGGATCTGGATCGAATACTTTGGCTGAGACGAACATATTTATTACATGCTAAACATTTCCGTTCAATCTTGGTCTTTATCACACTTTAAAGACAATGAGGATGATTGCACAATCCATCGTTGCATGAGCAGCTCCGCATTTCACAGTAGAAATCCATTCTAGGAGCTATTTGATCGCACCACAGTCAACCAATGTTGAAATGACACGCACTTTTATATCGAAACAAATAAGCAACTCACCGTATGGTACAGTCAGTGAATGAATTCAACGTAGGATTATAAAATGAAGTCAATGGGAAAATTAAGGCTCGAATCTAAGTTAATAAATAGACAACATACAAATCGCGGCTGGCATTCGTCTTTTGAATACATTAAGAGTTTCACACCTTACTTTGCTTTTTCGGGGACAAATTAAACTAAAATGGTAAAGTAGTGAGATGTTAGTAAATAGGACAGAAGATCTTTTTCAACTTCGTTGATTTTAATGCCCTTCATTAAATAATATGTTCAATCGTGAAAACAGCATACGAAATCCGTTTGGACTTTGTACAGGAAGTGTTCAACTAATTTACATTTTCAAGTTTAGAATAATGTTTTCTACAATTTTTCGGTTCATAAACGCCATGAATCATATTTTGCTTGGAAGACGGAACGGGAATACCCTATTCGAATACCGGCTGAAGAATATCTCAATAGATACTTATCCGCAAATTGGTTGCAATCAATCAAGTCTGTTTTTAGTATCTCGGCCCCAAAATTATCCGTTAAAATGGCCACTTTGTTCATGATTACGTAACAGGAATAAATCACTTAATGACAATCGAAACATTCATAAAACGATAAAGAATTTTTCAAAGGTTTGGCCGTTCTCTTCCTCCAAGAAATTACTGCAGATAATTTAATTGAAATTACCATGAATTGGAAAAAAATCTACTTGAGCCTATTCAATTATAGAGTGCTTTGTTGGGCGGCCCGGCCCCTCCGTGCAACCACAAACTCCTCACAATGTTTCAATTCGTTTGGGAGGACGTCGGAGGGGTGACCCTTCTTTTTTGGACTATTGAAAATTGGTCAATCTCGTCTAATCCTTCTCACCTTTCCGAACGCGCAATAGTGTTCATTTCAAATTAATGTAGTTATTTATTACGTTTGCTTTAATTTTACCAACCACTCTCTTTTCTGGCCACTTCTTGGCGGCGGCAAAAAGTAGTTACATACCGGCAGTCGTTTACAATGGGGCTTTCTCTAATGTTATTTGCACTTGCCCGGACACAAAAGAAACAATAACGTGTGAATCATTGCGACTAGGAGCCATTTTTACGATCGACGGTGGCTGACGCAAATCAAATCACAACCGAGAATGAGAAGTCATTAGCTGTTTGCCGAATTATCCGGAAATTCGAAGAAAATTGTTGATTGGGTGTTCAAGTTCATTTTTCAATGTTTTTTCGGGTTATTGTTGTTGCTCTTGCTGCTAATGATTGGCACGCATTGGTCACAACAGCGACGAGATCTGCGACTGTTGAGGATCTATCTTGTCTTAGTTTCTGTTTCTGCAGAAGATACTAGGAACTCTACTGAAGGTACCATGACCATTTGCCACATGTTCTTTTGAGGAAGTAATTCGAGTTGTTGCTCGGTTCTGGATAAATGATTGGTTTGTGATGTTTTTTTAAAAGAATGTTGATTACGTGTATAGTATTTATGAGGTCAACTTTAATTATTGTAATCAATGCTTGAGAAAATTGGAGTTGCAACTCAATTAGGAAATCACCTTCAAGATAATTTCAATACAATTTTATGAAGATGCTAGTCGGCATAGTAGTTCGATTAATGTTTATTTGTTTATTTGGAAAATTATCACTTGCGAATGTGAGCTTGAAATTGAAGTTCTGGGCAATTGGAAGAGCATCAGTTTACTCTAATTCCATCGAATGTTCGCCACAATATTTTCAACATATATAAGTATATATTGAAGTCGCTTGGATTTTCTTAAAAGCACATTTAACGCTATACTTCGTATCTAATGATTGCTCCTCTGTATTTCTGCAATTGATAATCTGAAGCCCGTCGGTTGATTCTTTTCAAAGCAAGCTTCTTCGGGTTAACTTAGTTTTGTTTGCATACATTATCAACATTTTATGTACGTCGAGATGCCGAACATTTTTAATTGCTCATGTTGCAGATAATCGATCTTTCTACCAAGATTTTGAACCATAAAGTGTTTCGAGTTTCGAGTATAGTCCGTGTGACTTAAGGAGGCAGTGTGGGTCTATTTTTTCAAAAAAATCGAAATTCTAATGATTTTTAGATACTACATACCTACATATAAAATTAGTGTAAAAGCTTTTTTTTGGTCGACAAAGCTAAGACATACATCGATACAATACAGCGTGTGTGAGCGCACTCAGCAGGTACTTAAACTTTAATCGCGTTTTTCTCGAAACAACGTTTTTTGACCTAGTTGACACGATTTCGAAAAATCTGTACTACCCATTTGGCTGAAATTTTTACTGAGTATTCAGCACATGTGTAGTTTCAGCCCCTACCTAAATTTAGTATTTTTTATAAATTTTTAACGGTTTTATCAAACAATTTAACTGCACAATAGGGGTCAAAATTTGGAAAAAAATCCGCCATTTTGTTTTTTCTCGTCCAAAATGTTTAATTTTTCTACAGGCTATAACCAATCAATTGTATTCCAACATGCCATCCGAATTTTTTGTTTTAGATGCTCCAGTGAGGAGATGTTATGTCAACCAGTTTTTCGGGTGTTTCCGTGATAGCTCCCATTTTGTAAGACGTATTTGCTTTGATAATGGAACAGTTGCAATATGTACGTAAGTGAAGGTTGATTAAAGTCTTTCAGTTGAATGTGAATCGAAATGTTGCAAAAATTTGAAAAAATGGACAATAGGACTAAGCAAAAGGCGTGGGGTTTTTGGTAAGAAATACTGCACGTGAAAATATCGATACTTTTAAGTTGATTCTGTTGACTTACAAGAGAAGGATATACAGAAATATACAGTTCCCCTCATGCAACTCTACGCAGCTTCAGCGTAGATAGTTTCTACCGTCGTAGCAGTGTAAATTATTTTTTTCCACTCCCAAAACACGTGAATTTCAATTTTTTTGCAAACTCCAAATGGTAAAGGAAGTATATATCGACTAAATCGTTTTAATTTATTTTCGATTGTAATACTCGGAAATCCCGGAAGTAGTACAATACTTGCCATGACTCAAGGCAAACAATAATAGTGATCTCACAAAACTCCTTTCTTGTGTAAAATATTTTCAAAAAAATGTTCACATTAATTCCATTGTATCCACAGTCGTGCATGATTAATTAAAAAATCAATTATACTATTTCTTTGTTTCCATTTCTCGTACCATCTACAGCAAATCAAAACTATCTTGATGCAAAACCGTCGATAGATAATCCATTATGTTGGAATTTTCAATTAGTTTACATTCCAAACTTCTGAATGAACCACAAAAATCATGTTTGCTATGTGCGACATCAAAAAAAATCTGATCGAATGTATTCTGGACTGAATAAAACAAAATAAAAATGATTTCATACAATGCTTTGTCATTATAGCTTTTCCATTCAGCTCAGCAGTTTTTTTGTGATTTTTTTGTGCATCTCATGTAACATTGCAGCAATTTTTTTATCGATTTGGATCACACTCAAGGAAGTTTTTCGGGGGTAAATTTTTTTTCCTGGATTTTGAAGGCAAAACTTCTATCAGAGATTGATCTCGGCACATAAGCTGATTAAAGTTGATTTTTAGCACCGCAGGTTCGTACATGATAAATGTTTTGCAGGATTTCAGGAAAACAAACAAACATAATGAGCGAAATCATCGTTCAGTGAATTTCGTTTATAGTATAGGTAACAGCTTCCGAATTTTAGTTTATTCTAGTATTGCCGATAAAAACTCATTTAAACGCATTTAAACCATTTAAATTTATAAGCTTCATTATTTGAAGTGCTGATAATATTCATTAAGCTATGTTTATTTGTTTTTATCGAATGGTGATCGCATAAATATCGCCATAGTGATATTTTTTGCGTCAACCGATGTTTGTTAATTCAATTTTATGCTCAATTTATCATCTTTTTTGTTTTTCTAATGAAAGAATAGAATCGCGATTATCGATGAGAATGTATTTAAATACTACTCCTTTACTGAATGAACAGATGCTTGCAATTAGCATTGAAATACATACAAAATTGACTTTTTATTCACAAAGCGTCTGGAACAGTGGCGTACCCAAAGGGGGGGGGGTTTACGGGTTCAAACCCCCCCCCCTTGGGTAAACAAGTTTAGCCTCGTAAATGAAACCAGACATGCAATCGGGCTAAAGTCTGCCAGAATTATTTTTGGAGGACTCCAACTTTGACCGGTGAAAAAGTATGATTAAGTATGATTACATAATTATATCTTCATATCTACACCGAAGCACTGGCAGACGTACCTAGTCAAGACTTGAAAAATTTATCAAAATCCTGCATACGCTACTGGTCTGGAATATATGACGTTCCACGTAGTTTGCACAATCGTACATCAAAGAATAAAACAGGCCCTCCTGCCATTCTGAGTTTCAAGGAAGTGGAGATTATTGTGGTGCAAGCACTACGTCTAATAATTCTTGAACAAAGGACCAATACCAAACCCGTGCAAAAACCATACACCGCACCACCAGTGGTAAAACGTTTTTTTTAAACGTCGTCTAATTACTGCCACCAATAAAAGAGACCAGTTCAAATAAAAGTATTAGAAAAGGACATTTGGAAATTGTACAGTCTAAAAGAGGAATACTTCTTTACAAAGGGTTACAGAGAAATATTCAATGATCCCGGGCCGATATTCAATGGCAATGAGACTAAATATTTAATGTGCCCAAGAGCAGAAAAGTTTTGGTACAAAATGATCCATCGCATAGTACACAAGCTCGCACACTCGCAAACAGTCGGCCGCTGAGAGTCAAAACCAGATCTCTATACAAAACGCTATCCATCCACTGATATACTTTTGTGTCCTCCAGCTCATCGAACTAGCACAATTAAGCATGTGCAGAGGCACATCCTGACCCTTTTTAACGCCGAACTAAATTGCATGAAAGTGTATGTCTTACTACTTGCGAAACACTCTTGACTCCTACAGCACTCGATTTAGTAATACACTTTGGTTTTGGTTTAGTAGTAAGCTTTGGGTTCCAATGGTTTGAGCTTATTAAATATTACGTGTATTACTTTTTTCCATGTCCTACTTGATATTATAAAAACAATTATCTTTAAGGTAAATATTTTAATAAGGTTCTGGCAAAGGGAACAATGCAAACTTTGCTTAACGGGGACCATGAAATGGATGTTTTCTCATATTTCTCTTATTAGATAGTTTATATTGTGCTTTTTGCAGAAAACCTATAATTGAAACCGAAGACACTGAAAACGAATTGAATGATGAGGTTACAATGTACTCACTTCCACAGTTTTCTATTGCCATTACCATCCAACAATTTACCATCTTCGCTGCATCTATGAATAAAAATATCACCCCAAAGAACTACTATTAAGCCTTCATGATGCACAGCGTACACCACAAACTGCAGACTCCTCTGTGTAAAGAAGTCTGAAGAAAGCAGCTGCATCTAAAATCCGTGTAACAAACTTTTGTCATTCTTCCTCAATCATAACGGAACTACTTATCTCTGTAGTTACGAAATCACCACCAAACTTCATTGTAATGTCTTGCGTGAGTCATGGGAAAGCAGTTTTATTAAGATTTCCACAATTCATCGACATCTTGGTCGTTATTGCGATGTGTGTCGATACAACACCAATAGGCCATAAAGGACCATTTCTCGAAATCTCTATTTTTTCCTGGTCAGTCACATCCAAAATTGAATTTAATTGAAAAGAAAAAAGAAAGATAACCACGTCCGAAAGACGAACTTCACTTAACACTTTTAATGACTGTTGAGCTATCAATTAACCCTACACGGCAAGACCAGAAGCATCTTTTCGAGTTGTTCTTGTAAAAAAGCGCAACAACGAACCAGTGAAAGTGTTTTGGCGATGGGCGACGTTTATTTTGTTAAAAAGGCATATCCGGGAAATGTTTGAATTGGCCGTGCGAATCGAATCGCATGCATGAATGCAGTTTCAGGAAATCGGCAGGAGCCTAACCCTTTGTAGGATTCGTAAGTTCCCACATATCCAAAAGATAAGAACATCTCAGCTGCAACTGGATTTTTCCTGGAGATCAGATGTAACTAAATCTGTGATGCAAAGCGTAGATCACCTGGTTTTCACTTTTCCCGAATGAAATTCGAATTATTTTCAACTTTAATTAGCCAGGCTACTCGCCGAGACGCGGTTGAAACTGAAACCGATAATTTAACGACAAATAAACACCAATTTCGCCGCCGAAGAAGGCGGAAGATCGGTCTGCAAATTGTAATGCGAAACCACTCGGTGTGCAAGAGGATCGCAAATGTTTCCGCTTTCCGAATATTTTTTATTAAGACAATTAGACTTCACGAGTAAATTGCCTGGAAATAATGGCATCACGGCTGGCGGCGCATCCATCCACTTCTTGTGATCGTGGTGGATCGCCAACAAGGTGAGTCAGTTGATATGATACTGTTAAAGATAGATATGTTGCGCCCAGAGAGAGAGAGAGCGCGAGTGGTCTTGGCCCACGGCTCGCAACATTCCTCGATTGCACAACACTTTCACCGTATTTGTTGTCTCAATGCTGGGTGCGCTGAAGCTGGCGAGTGTCTCAAAACAAGATCACCGTCACGATTACCGGCGTGACCGACCATCTTGGCCGCAAGCATCTGCTTTGGCGGCAACGAAAGTAACAGCCCCGCGCCATCTGAAGAACCATTGTGTCTGCTCAATGGCACTTGCGGAGCTCTGCTAATGAGTTTGATGCCCTCTTGTGCACCTCCGGAGCAACATAAGTATCTGCGGCCCAAGTGGGTTTTCGATATCTCGTTGTGTTAACATGCGATGATCCCATAGTGTTATGAAGTGATCTTCGATTGGATTTGGATCCGAAAGATCCGATTCAGCTGGCAATGGGAGAAGTGAAGGAATCGCTGAAGCAGGTGGTGAACGTAACTGGCGTGAGTAATTTTTCCAAGCCAGATGAAATAAGCATCCAGAACTGAGATTAGATTCAGATGATTAGATAGGTGGCCGTTGTTGAGCCGATACATTCAATTGAATACGTTTAACGGCTTTTCAAACAGTTAGCTAGCTTAGGTTTGCATTTGTTTTCTCATAGCATTTATGGAGATCTTCTGGTGTTGATGCTTAGCAGGTGTAGCCATTGAGCCAATAAAACGAAACTCTCCAATAGTTTCTTATGAATTATTTCCTAAGGAGCATCCATTTATTTCGTAGGACTTTGGAGGCGATGAAGGTATCCAACCGAATTCTTACACGGGACGACGAGGGGATCGAATGATTTCTTTACGTAAGTGTCTTTCTTCTTATTGACAGGGAAGGCATGATCCTAGTGTTTGACCTCTTTTGCTTTCATCAATTTCAATTAGATTAAAGGCTTCTCAAAGTTAATTTTTTTATGATGAGCAATTTACATACAGAATTTTTTTGAGTCAAATGAAACTTGGATGCCAAAATATTTGCTAAAATCTCCCAAGCCCTAAAAAGTTAATTTTATTAGCTGATGTTCATAGCAGATAAGATGTTATTGATAACAGTTTGATCGAGTTCTGCAGTACCGATTAGCAATTGTTTCGAAATTCTTTCGAAAAATTAAACTAATCTAAGAAATCTTACACAATGAGTGCTACTCAATTGATTAAGTTTATATTGGCCCAAACATATTTATCTTAGAGTCATGCATTGTTTAGTGAAAAATTAGCAACATTGATCAAACTTTCACAGTTTCTGACCAAAAAGTACCCGGAATTTCTCATTTAAATTGCCCGCGTTAAGTATTTTCAAGTATTTTAAGTTTCTTTATGTTGGTAGGAAGGTCTTTAATTGCTTTGCCAAAAATGAACGCGATTTGTCAACCTGTTTATTAACAGCAGCTGGTTGAATAAGTCCACCTCAGTAGTGCTCAGCGAATTTTACAATGAAAAAAAAATTGAACAAAGATTTTGTCTCAAATTTTGTGTTTTGAACGAAATTTCGTGTGCCGAATCGATGCGAATGCTGGAGTATGCTGAAGACATGCTGGATCGGGCAAATTCGCCTTATTCACCTGATTTGGCTCCGTGTAACTTTTTCCTGTTTCTCAAACTCAAATTGCCGCTTCGGGGAACCTGGTACGGCTCCATAAACCTCATCAAAGAAAATTCGCTGAAGGAGCTGAAAGCCATACCGGAAAGCGCCTATAAAAAATGTTCAAATGGAACATATTTTGTAGGTGAATCACCTACAAAATATGTTGTAATATAAAAATTGTGGAGGTCAAGCAGTTTCCGGGTACTTTTCGGTCAGAAACGACAAAAAAATCATTTAAAATAGTGTTGAATCTTCAAGATATAAATAATATGAAAAAGTTGAGCCTAAAAACAATTGTGATATATAAAACCAGCACATAGCATCATCAAGAGGAGTAAGTTTCTTCAGAAGCAGCCAAGGAGTTGCAGCAAAAAGGCCACAAAACTCGCAAAGAAATATTTTAAGCATGTAGAAGAATGTCGTGAATGGCTAGTCGAATATAATACATTGAAATATAATTGATAAGAACTATGTCAAGTTTGTATATAGACTAAAAGAAAACTCTGCATGCATTTCAGGCACCTCAATAAAAAATCCTTTCTACAACATTTGTGTCATTACATATTTCCGTGGCCAAGGATTAATATCAAAACGGAAAAATGAAAAACTTTAATGGTAGCTGCAAAAAAATGGTGGCCCGGCATATCCAGTCAATTTACCATGCAAACTTTAAACACCGCAGTTATAACTGAAGCCACCCTAAAAAAATCGTTACAGCTTTAATACAATCCTTATAACCAATTGTAGATTTGTGAAAGGAACGTGTTGATACCCGTGCTTGCAAACCCAACAAAGAATTCATGCTTTTTTTGGTTTCATTAATATCTAGGTCTCTCTTTGAAACATTGCGCAACATTTCAGGTAATTACAGCATTCAACACACATTTCCCACTGCTTTATTCGTCCATTTATCCCTAATGTTAAAGATGATGTGTGTGCAACAAACCAAAACCCTCGGGCATTTCATTTTAACGCAAATATTTTGATTGATTTACCTCTAATGAAAGAAAAATTATGAAATACGAAACGGCTCGGCCGTTTCAAGTAGTCAGCAATAATTAATTTCACACACAGTGAATCCACGAACCTTTCATTAAATTGAAAGTGCGGTACCATCTTTTCTACCTGTTGCACCACACTATTGAGTGATATTTTCGCAAAGATGAACATTCTAAAGGTAGTCAGCCAACACTTCTTTTTTTGTTGCTTGTTGCATGTTCGAGCCTGGAAAATTTTTGATTGAAAACCGCACAGGTGATGTTATATAAGTAGTTCATTTGATATGATCCGAGGCCATTGATTTCATTGTTGTAGCGAAATTGATTATCCAATGGAAATCAACGATATGCATTTCGGTTTTGTTTTTGTTGGATAACGAAATATTTATGGTGGAAAATGCTTAACACATTCATGAAACAAACTTACTAATATCTTTGGTAAAGGTTGAGATTGCATATGAACATGATTAGGAAAGCCTTTAGACCCTCCATGCATGTTTTTTTTGGCTGACGCGTATGTAACATTTAAGATTTGTTTATAAATTCACTTACAATGAGATTAACACTGAAGATTTTTTGCGCACTTACCTGAAATGAAATAGAATAAGTCAAATTAGATGTTTGTTACAATTTTTTTGAGAAAATATGCTAAGCAGTGGAATACTTTCGATGCAATTATGGCAAATGTCTAAAAAGTTTCCGGCCTGAACATGAAGATGGCAGAACTTTTCAATTAAAGTTGGGGAATGTGATGACGCATGTATTGAAAAATATTCATTGAAATTTCAGCCATTTTGCATGATCAGGTGTTGTTTGACAGTCACTTGAGTAAGTCGTTGTGAGGGTTTTCAGAAAAATGAAAAAAAAGAGTACCGAGCTGTCATTAAATATTTGTTTTTGAAAGTTTGAAAGGCAACACGCTCACGCAAATTTAAGATTAGTTAGACGCTGTATATAGAGACGCTATACCATCATTTGCGACCGTGAAATTATGGGTAGCTGAATTTAAATGTGGTCATACCAGGTTCACTGATGATGAGCGTTCGGGACGACCAAAAACTGCGACAACCAGTGATAACGTCGAAAAAGCTCATCAAATGGTACTGGATGACCGTCGAATTAAAGTTAGAAAGATTGTGGAGGCTATTGGCATATCTACAGAACGCGTTTGTCATATAGCGACTAAAGAACTAGACTAGTATTCTTCTGATTTGGCCCCCAGTGACTGTTTCCTGTTTCCTAACCTGGAAATTTGGCTTGGAGGACAGAGATTTTCATCGAACCAGCGAGTGATAGCAAACGTAAACGCCTATTTTGCAGAGAAAGGCAGACACTATTAGTTGGAAGGGTTAAAAACGTTTTAGCATCGCTGGGAAGAATGTGTTGACTTAAAAGGAGACTAAGTTGAAGAATTAAACTAAATTTTAAGAAAAAATGCATTATTTATTTGTTAGGCGAGAAACTTTTCAGACAACCCTCATATATTCAAATTTAGACGATGGAATAATTGCTGAGAGTTTCCAGATTAAAATTCGGAACATCGAAAAAAAGTTTTCATAAAATCTGTAAACCACAATTTCCGCAGAAAGTACTTAGAGCCATGGGTTTCATGTAAAATTTATGATGAGTCTCAGATTTGAAATTTTAATAATTTTTTCGAAGGTTTTAATCGACAGTGCATGCCAACTAGTCTAGTCTCGAGGATACTATTGTACTGCGTTTAAAATTTTTAAACTGAAATTGATTTCAATCGAAAATCTAACGGCCATAGGTTTGAAAATTAGTACTTACTTTTAAAAATTAGGAATATGAGTTCCACATTGCAATGCGCTCCTAAACTTTTTCGAATTGGTAGGAAATTGTTTCCCATCCCGATTCGACTAAGCAAGTACATACGTATATATATGTTTTAAAGTAATAAAATTTTGAAATATTTAGGCTCATCAAACTACAATGGTTCCTTGAATTAATTTTAGCCGTAACCTGGATCTGTAGCCTGACTTGATTCCAGTTGCATAAACGCATCTTGAACATCAATGTACATATTTTTCAAGAAAAATTTATAACGCAGCGAATAATGCCAGATGATTTTGGAGTGAAGGAACCTAACTTTCAAACTTAAATATTTATTACGAGTATATTTTTTTAAAAGTGTTAATGCGTCCTAAAAAACTTCTGCTACTATTTTTAAGAATCTTTGAATTCAAATAAACTACAAAACGTGCAGTTAAGTTCACCGCTCAATTGAAATTCGGCTTTTTGACTATTGTTTACAAATCAACAGAAGAATCAATATATTTGCAGTGGTACCATAGTTTCATGGTTTGCTGCTTATATTATTATCTAATTATTATTTAAGCGTCGGAACATAACTGAAATTGTTGAAATCAAAAACTGAAAAGGTGTGTGTCAAAATAATTAATGCTTTAAAAACACTCGACTACAAATATCAAAATCGTACCCGGAAAAATTAGTGAAAAGTAGGTTCATCAAATTGTATGGATTAACACTCAACCATTGAAACCACAATTAATTGCAGTGATGTTAGGTTTACATGTTAATCATGTTACGATTTTTTCGAAGAGCAATGAGTTCGAAATCGATAGAAATGCTTACAAAGGAGTGTAAAAATCCATTGTAAAATCTAAGATAGCGTGGAATAGCAGACATGTGGACGTTCAATTACACAGCCAATTAACCAACTATCAGAATCGATGTGTTTACAAGATTTGAATTTCGAATTCAGGCAAAGATATTTTGATCATTGGTAGGTGTTGCATTTTCAGCTAAATTCGTTAGTCATATATTTTATGATCCAAAAATTCCGCATTGAATGACAGATCTTTGATATGATATGTTAAACAACGAAGAAAAGTCGCAATCTTTTGAAAATATGGATAAAATAAATTATAAGTACGAACGGAAGAAAACTGCATTTTAACTCCGTGATAAATGCCAAGCACTGAACATACATACACTTTCTTAATTAAATCATGAGCGCTCTGCTTTAAAACCAATTTCTTATAATTAATTGACAGTGAAAGTAAAAAATGTAGTCAAAATAAATAATCAATTAGCATTATCTTTACATGGAAAGAAGCTGAAAGAATCACATCAATCTTAAATCTCGTGCTAAAGTTCTGATGATGTCTCGTGTTGGTTCTGATATTATCAAAAGGGAAAGTAGAACAGCAAACTATTCATTTGCATAGCATTCACTTTCGCTCGATCGATTTCCATTTTTCGATCAATCTAAATAATAAAAACTGAAAACCGGTCGGCAAAAGACACCTTTCGTCTTTGACCAATTCACTTTTAGTGATGGCGTCATGTAAATTCATTCTCGAGAAATCAGAATCAGTTCTAATGCATTTTTTTAAGACCTTGGTTTTCATTGAATATGAAAGGTATTCATTTCACTCGTCCATTTTAACGGCAGCTGCTAGGAGTGACGCTAAACCTGATTTGGACGTCAGCATATGGAGAATAGATGGGATCTAGATTTGTTTTTGCTGTTTGTAGTCGTATCTTAGCAGCGAAAGATAGCTTGAATACACAAACCATAATACTGTCAAGGAATGAGGGGTCGATCGAATTCCATTTATCCTTTTAGAAAACTCGAAGGATCCAAGTAAGCATGGCTTGAAATGCATCAGTCAATAAACTAAGAACGCAGATTTTATTTGTGGCATGACCAAAAGTATTGAGAAAACATTCGCGAAAAATACATTTGAAGACTATTTGTTTTTAAAGACAGGCATGAAACTTGCAACTTTTCAAATCGTAATCTTACGAGTTATCGCTGGTAGAAAGGGAAATAAATTTTTTTTGATCCGAAATTTTTGTGTAGACCAATATTGGTGGTTCATGGCTTTGCAATAACGAAAACAATTTAAATAATATTCATCAATTACCAATTTTCGGAGTGTTTTACCTTCGGCAAAAAGTTGGCACAGATTCAAACGATCTGGTCTTTTAAAATGATGTTCTTTTAATCTGCGCCATTTTGCTGCTCTATGCAGATTTCTCCCAAGTTCAATGTCTATTTTGATTAGGCCTTTTCGAATTATGTAGCTGTAAGAGGTATCTGCCTTCAAAGTAGCAAATCTTTTCTCCCACATTTAATCGAAACAAAAACATTTGAACCACGAATGCAAAAATCATGAAACTTTAATATTTAAAGCATATAAGCGAAAAGTATTGTATTATTGACGATTACACTCGTATTTCATGTACAAAAAAGTTAAGTATTTTCATTTGCATTTTTCAAGCCTTCAGTTAATGGCAACCACTTTCCAAAGTTACTTGTACGAAAGTAGCAATACGATTTGTTCCGACCACAAAAAAGGTTCATATCGTGTTGCCACACACATGGTATTTCACTTTTTAAAGAAACCTTCGCTGACTCAAGGTTCAATTTGCTTGAAAATCACATTAACTAAATTTTTTTCTCGCTAGCTCCTTTCTTCTGTTATCTAGTCTAGTGTTCAATTCTCGTTATGCAATGTCTTTCTCCGGAGGCACTTACGTTACCTGAGTGAAGGTCAATTTTTCTATTTTCTTGAAGTTTTTTGCGGATTGATGATGAAGTTGACTATCAAGAAAAAAGTGTGTTTTTTGGGGTTTTCATCGTTATAAATCTTTCTTATGTAACGAAATGCATAGTGCACAGAATCTTTTGGGTACATTTTCGGTGGAATGCTTCTATTGGATGCTTTTATTGCATTATCATTCATTTCTTTTTAAATGTCCATTCTAATTGATGTTTTCTCGAAGAATGTAACGAATTTACTAACTGAAATTATTCAGAAATATAAATTTTCATCTATTTGATGGCAAGATTTGCAAAGTAGTTGACTCTTTGTAACATCGCAAACCATTTAAATCTAATTAATAGTAGTGTTAGTGTTTATCCAGATAAAATGATTTGTGTTCAGTATTTAGGGCCAAAAGCGCACCTTTCTTGTGTTGATTTGAGTCGGAAGCAAGTTTTCAACTGAAATAAGTTTAAATTTTTTTATGAGGAAGCCTCCTGTTTGGCAACAAAATATGTCCATAGACCCTTCAAGAGCCGTGCTGACAATGCTTGCATCGTTTGTCTCTGTACACCTGAGAATTCATCCATACGCTTCTTGAAGCCACTAAAGGAGCTTTGCCATCATCAATACCATTGCTCCCATAACAAACCGTGGAGCTCATGATTGTAACGACCTTTTGCAAGAAGAACCTGGCATATTGTTGCCATTGGCGTTCGTTACTTTTTGGGTAAACTTAAGTAGTAGCGTTTCCGCGATGTCTATAGGCAGTTTTGATGACGTATTCAAGGACTAAATTGAAGAGCATGGGATGAGGCCATCACCCTATTTCAGATTGAAGTCGGAATTGTAGCTTTATGTTAGGTCACCTTGAAATTTGACTTGGGGCTTTATGGTGGTCACGGTTACTTCGACCATTTGGACTAGTCCTCCGAGCACATATTCCAAAATATGCCCTTTTTTGTATAGTACAATAAAGTCTAATCTGTACTATCATATTTGTACACTGCGCGTCAATTGTTTAGATTCAGTGACATCTGTCCTGTATTTTTAGTTTCAAATAATGCAAAGATATATGTATAGTTTTTTCATGAACTAATTTTATGTTAAAAGAATCGAGCGTGAGTGTACGACAATTGAATTAATCGAATCTGCTTCAATTATACGTTACCTAATATTACTAATTTGTTTGCTCACAGCTCTGCAAGTAAGTTTATCACCGTTACACTACTTAGAACCTAGAAAATGCTTGCATGACACTCTCGCCGAGAGCAGGCGACAACGGAGGAGAACGAACGAGAACGAACGAGAACCAGCGAGAAGGGGCAGAAACGATCGATAAGGGATGAGAACAGGCCAAAATAAGCGAGAACTAAAATTTGAACGCGTTTCTCGTGCTTTTGAGGTGTTTTCGGGGTGCTTTTGAGGGTGATTTTGGGATGTTTTTACGATGTCCTTGGCATGTTTTGCGATTGATTCTAGTATTTTGCTACAAAATAATGAGGATTTTGAGCGGCCACCATGAAAACGTCCAGCTTATCGATGGACTCTTATTTTGTCGCCAATTGAGCATCTACGAAGGGTAGAAACTCGTGAATTTTGGACTTCTTCATTATGTCAACGATTCATTCAATTTATTTTCCCGTCAATTATGAGGTAAAGTTATCAGAACGTTATCAAACGGCTACTTTCAGAAAGAATGCAGGTTAAATGAAATATAACACTAAAATACATAAATTCAAATGAAGTCTAGCTTGATACGAAAATCAGGAAACACTTATATGTACATACCAGGGAGTAACCAAAAATTCCATCCAAGAAGTTCTTATACCATTATTCTATCATTAATAACATTTTATCTGCAATTATAACACGACTTCAAATTTGTTAGGCAAACACTGAGTAAAGTAGTTACACAAATATCCCTGCAAATGTTGCAATGAAAATTTAAAGAATTCGTTTTAGTGGAAGCCATAGCAAACTATTCAACGAACTCTCTCTGCTTTTCTTTCGTTCGTTGCCGTCACTGTTCATTTACGATCTGTTACTTATACCACCTGTTGATTTTAGTAAGAAAACCACAGTAAAAAGAAAACATTTCATTTACACACCTGGGAAGTTTCTCCGATGACTTGAAATAAGTGAGCATATCTTTGGTTGCACTTGCGCCAAGGTAGCAAACTGGTAGCATTAAAGCGAGCTCACTAATGCTCGTGGAAATGGGGAATCGCGGTGAAATATAACATAAAGGGTTCGTTGGTATCTCGGTCGGAAGATATTTTGGAATCTTATGCGAACGACAATGAAATTGAAAAAGCTTCTACAGAAGAACTCGCATCAGCGTTGAGAACCAACACTTCACCGTCAGTTTCCACCAATTTGGGTTTGTAAATTTTGATATCTGAAGATTTACTTTTTCAATGGGTCTATAAATAATTAAAGCTGCTAATTCCATCCAGAGATTGAATGAATATAACTATCTACCTCCATTGACTTACATATTAAAAGGACATTTTCTCAACACTTCCGACTTGTATGCAGCTTTTAACGTGCATTCCATACAACCAAGATCCTAAGACCATTTCTGAAGTTTCGACTATTTCGTTGCACTCAGATTGCGGTTTTATTTTCGCTTCGGCAATTTATGGCATGTTTAGCATAGCTGGTTCCTTTGGCTATCTTCTAGCATTGGGCTAAGTTATGTTGCTGCCAACAGGTTTCATATTATTATCTGCGCAGTATATGCATCACTCCCAACCATGGTTCGGTCTGGCTTACCGCTTGCAGACACAAGATTCTAATGTCCGCAAGCAACAACGCTTCTTCAGCTAACGTAACAGTTTAGCAATTCGGACAACACAAGAAATCGAAGCGAAATTCTCTTTTCCGGAAAAGTGTGATAATCATCCGAAAGATGCTTGTAAAGGATTCAAGGTTTTCCTGGATCCATATCATGAATGGTACCCCTACGTGAAAATTTATAACGAAAGCCCACATGTAAACATGCCATCATGAGCAATAGAAAATTATGCAACTTGGTCTAATTGCAATAGACAAGAGTTGAATGCGGCTCGATCGAGTGAGTTAGCAGTTAGCACCAGCCTAGGCTTGCACCTCACCAAGAAGACCATGACGAAGAACGAGGTCGCGAAGAAGCTTGGCTCTGAGTCTGGCGCTGGATAGCTAGTGCATGTGACTGGGTTTGATAGTAGAGGCAGCATGCAGGCAGCGTCTAGGCAAAGTCAGCAGCAGCAGCTTGTACTTGCGCTACAAACAGCCACAGATAGCTAGAGCTAGAGGTAAAAGGTACCCAATCGCATGTGCAATCCAAGAAATTTCGCTCAGGTGCGTACAAGACGCCGCTTCTCCTGATCGATTGATCGAATGGAATTGGTATACTCACAACTCGATGGCTGCACAGGTGAAGCCCGCGAATGAAAAGAAAGAGGCGATCAAGAGGGTAGTAAAACTGAAAACAAACATTTGGATAGATGCTGATGTTATTGGGGCTTTAGCTGATGCCAAACCAGGCACCATCGGTCCTCACAGATGAGCTCTTCTTGTGAATTTCACTTTCTTCAAATCCGGATGCCCTCTGATCACTTATGGTAAAGCAGGGTTTTTCAAAGCATCCAATTCAATTCATAATGCATGAAGTTCAATTTTACAAACTAATTTTTTAGAATAGCCAAAAGAATACACAACTAAACCATTTAGTATGTGAAAAATTGAAGCCAAAATGTGAGAAAATCAACGATGGGAGAATGAGAAGATGTCCCATTTAATTACAAGAAGATACTACATTAAGGCTGATGCAAAAGCTATCCGCTGCATAATTATAACAAGAAATTAAAATAAAATTCATTAATTTGCTCAACTTCTCCAAATAGACAATAAGCTGCAAAACAAAGGGAGAAATTGAAAGATTTTCCCTACCAAAATGGTTTTCCATTTCGGACAATTCTCGCTGCGGTTAGCATTCCCATTATATAAACGTTAATATTTTGTGACGCACTTTTGTAGTCCATCCTAACAATTAAGGCCGTAAACAATTTTTAAAGCCATTTTTCCCTCGTATCCACGGCAACGTCAGATAATTATTCTATTTGCTAAGCCGATTTCCAAGGAAGCAATTACGTGCTGATGTGGCTGATTGTGTTTGCCATTAATCTTGCGATTGTTTTTGTTGTGTCCCAAGGGAGAGTACGATTCGCAAATTATAGCTAATAATGGCAGAAAATTTAAAGTGATTAGATATCACATGATTTTCATTACAGGCAGAGTTGCGCATGTAATTTCGGAGTGTCTCCTTGAAATGGAAAGTACGGGAATGTCGTGACATTACGATGACCGCCTCGCAATTATCTATGAAAAATGGAAATGATTATGATGAGGTGAATGCCGCGGAGATTGGAAATTAATCGTTCGCGATCAGCAAAAAAGGACGACACGTTCCGTCGGTTATTGTAGCGTCCCCTGACCAACCGAGGCGGATCTTAGGTGTTGTTTGTCGTAAAATTCCGGACTAGGTGTTTTTCAAAGAACAATACCTTTTTTTTTGCACTATGAAAACATGATTTAAGACCCAGAAGTTTTTCGTTTACATGATACAGTGATTGCAATTGAAGACAGTACATCATTCCATATTTTCACGTCGTTAAGGTTTATCATCGGTGAACATTTTATAATAACTTACACTTCAATTTTTTCTTAACAACAAAATGAGCTTGTCACGATTTCATATTCAACCAACTTTTTTAATTCATAGTTTCAATTTTCATAGTTTCAATTTCAATAATAAAATGATTACAAATATAATTTTTAAGTGAGATTACAACAAATAAATTGATTCAGACAATTATTGATGGGTCACGAGAGTATTTCATATTTTGTGGACAAATATTGTTTACT
The DNA here is from genome assembly GCA_963942545.1 of Oxycera nigricornis. NCBI lineage: Eukaryota > Metazoa > Arthropoda > Insecta > Diptera > Stratiomyidae > Oxycera > Oxycera nigricornis. Next base: position 1,609,310 of record OZ012659.1, read on the forward strand.
AATCACGAAAATAAGTTTTCGATGCACGCAATTATTGAAGAGAATATCTAAATACATAACAAGCTAAGATCGTGGTCTGGAAATAAGACGTTACTGGCGGGTGTTGGAACACTCACTCCAAATAGATTACATATAGTTTCAGATAAATTCACGTTAATTTTCCATGGAAAATAGATGACTTTTTGAATTTTCGTTCGATCTACAGCAAATGACTTTAAAATATACAATCAGCTCTTCAATTTTGTAATTTTAATCGACCGATATTCAACAAATCCAACTATTCATCATACATTAAGGATTTGGGACAGACAATTGATAGAAATACATGAAATTGATGTCCATCGTTTGATTTTAAGCAAACAATTTGTTTTAATCTCTCAAAAGCACATCAAAAATAAATAATTTATAATAACACTTCAAGGATTATTTAATTATGTTTTTAATTAAGGGGTCTTGTAGGTTACAATTTTTCAAAAAATCAGAACAGCTCACAGAGATGCACAATTAGCTTGTGAGGAGCTGTATGAAAAAGAGAAAGAAATTTTGAATGGTCCAGGCATAGCGGAGTAAAGGTATAGAGCGTTTTTTAAAAAAAAAACAATCGAGAAAAAAAGGTAAACGCGATTTTCTTGAACTCATATTTTTTAAGCTGATGGACATGATTTAACAAAAAATACTCAACCGATCACTCTGATTTTTTAATATGTTGTACACATATATAGCCGATAGCGGAATCATTATGATCGGTATCAAATTTTCCGATTTTCACTCAATTTTCCACCCTGAAAAATAGGTTTTTTTGAAAAATGACCGCCATTTTGTTATTTTTTTATAAAAGAAAATCATTTCGGTACCTGCCGTAGGCATTTAAACAAGAATTAATTTGGCGTTTTGTTTTCCCCAGATGATCCAGTCACCTGAATCCACGTCCGCCGTAATTTTTTGATATTTTAAAAAAAAATGGTTATAGGCAAAAAACAATAAAAAAAAACTATATAAAAAATATTTTTGTACACCCAAAGTACCAATTAACATGAGTACAAAATTTTAAAATGATAACCCTTTTTTTTCATTTGAAAAAAATTGTTATTTTTTTTAAATCGTAACCTAAAAGAACCCGCGACACGATATTTTTCCCAAGATTTCCAGATAAAAGTTATACAACTTGACTGTGTAATTTCGAAACATTGAAAGCCCATTTCAATCTGCTTTGTGAAACAACATCATAGAAAATATAAAACAAACATTTTCCAATCATTTCAAAATGTTAATCAGCTAAAATTCAAATAGACGACGCATGATGTTTTTTATAGACTCTAAAGAAACGCACATACTTATAATCTTTAAGTGTATTTTGAAGAGATTGCATTTATAAAAACAGGAAAAATTGGCATAGATACATTATGCAAATTTTTGAAAATGGTACCATAAAGGGAAATCATGTGCTACATGCTGGACAGCTGCCCCCAGAAAACGACTCGTCTCACCATTCATTTTCGTATATTTTCAAGTCATTGGCTGAAAATTCAAGAAGTCATCTATTTTCCATGGAAAATTAATGTGAATTTCATCTGAAATTTTAGCCTTCTCGCCGCGATATCGTCAACACTTTTCGGAGACGATTGGGTAAAGCATTTTGTATGTTAAATCGCAGTGGAAGTGAAGGCGACTTCTTAGGTAGAACAATGAATTGGTCACTAAATGGTTGGACAATGCACGTTCAAAAAAATCAGTTTGTCACTGAGCCAGAATTATAGCCTCAGATTGCATCGGAAAAGGACTATCCTTTTGAAAAATAGAACTTTAGATCATTATACAGGAATTGTTACCCTGCGTATCGACCACATAGTATTCCATTTGAAGAAAATTAAATCAAGAGAAAGGATGTCCACTGAAAATCACTGCATATTTGAACAGATATTTTTCGGACCACATTAGACAGAAATATTTTCAGGCTTTTCAGTGGAACATAACATATCCCGAGGGTGCCAAGTGGTTGTTTTTGTTATTGGTACGTAGAATTAACAGGAACGATCTTCAAGGATGTGTTGTGCAATTTTTTGGTAAAGCGTCGTGAAGTTTATGCTGATTTGCGATTTGTCTAACAAGGAGAAGGGGGTGTTGCGTTCTAATATTTTAAGGATCGAATATCCCTTACGTCTTCTACTTATGCGCCAAATTTCATCTAGATCTGAGAGGACGATGCCGTGCCTTTTCCTTGTAAGTGTAAAAAGTAGCGAAGAAAGATTTTCCATGACTCAGGTCTCCAAATAAGGTTTTGCTGGGAACGAACTCAGCACCGAAAACCATTTCACAAAAGTGCATTCCAGATCAGAAGGATCTGCCGCGTATCGCTTACCGTCTAGTTTGTCGCGGGATCGACTGCGTCCAGCAAACAGGTGCCTGGTGCGATTGCGAGGAGTTCCTGCTCGACTTGTACGTGTATCCATATTGCGTCGGCCACACCTGAAGATCACCCTCGGCCGGGTAGAAGGTGTACAGACTGTTGGTGGAGGCCATCAGGCGATTGTTCTTCAGATCTGCCGTTAGAGCGGCTTGTCGTGGAGCGGTCGGATATCGGTTGGCTAACGGACTAGAGGATGTGGTGGCAAGATCGCCTGGCGCCGCAGACGACGATCGCAGGCCGCCATAATCGAGGATCAGTGACGGATTATTGTTGCTCACTGTATTGCTGGAGTGATGGAGGTGATCGCGGTGACGAATCGCGTCGACCGAGTGCGAGCGCGAAGGATGGTAGGTCGCCGTGGAGAGGGCGTGCAGCGCGCTTAGTCCCCCGGGGGTGGAAATAGGCGATGTCAGGTTGGATAAGTTCGAGGGGGCGGCCAGCGAGGCATGTTGGGTCGCGGAAGCGCTGGCCGCCGCGCCGGAGGCCTTGGTCTTGATGCGACGATAGGTCCTGCTGGCGGGGACGCGGCTCTGCTGGTACTGCTGCATTATCCTGGGCTGATGCTGCTGGTACAGATTGTGCTGGCCCCGTTGCTCGGCGTGGGTGTGGCGCTGCAGCGATGGCGATGATTTCTGGCCGTGGGCGGCGCGCGGGATGGACACCATTTTGTCCTTTAGCCGAATATCCGATTCTGGATTGCCTTGCAGGCATAGTATGCTCGCTGGCCCGCTCAGCTGACTATCGTGCTTTTGCTGCATCTGGTGGTGACTGCGCCGGGGTGTAATCTGAGTATGATGGACGCCATCGCGATCGGTGCGCTGCAACAAATCGAAGGCTGGCGTTGCGGTGTAAGACGCCGGCGAGGTCGTCGCTACTGCAGCCGCACTCGCTGCGGACGAAGGGGTTGACGCTGCCGCCGAGGAGGATGACGTGAGCTGCTCCGAATCTGTTGATATACGATCAGGATCGCTTTCAAAGCCTTCATCGAGCGATCGCGTGGGACTTAATATGGGCTTGGATGTCGCGTCGAGTTTGGTATCCATGGTAACGCGATACTATATCCAAAGATCAGAAAAGTGTTATGAAGTCAACGACACAATCAAGCGCTTTTCATGGGAGGACACAGTTCACTGGCCCGAACAATTCGTATTTCTACTAGTTTCTAGTGGAGTCTCACTAGAACTGCGCGCACACTGTTAACGGCTGAAAATGTAGGTTTTCTGAACATATACTGGCGACCACCGTCAAAATCATGCACATCACTTCTGAGCGAAATCAGTCGACTCAGACTTTCGAATCAAACTCCACTGGCAAACCACAAGTTTCCAACATCCACAATTCCTTGATATTCACAAAATTCACCAAACGTCCCGAACGATGACTATTTCTTCGTGTTTCGCCTGAAAACTGTTCAATGTCGATGTGCACATGTCGTTGCAGCGCTCACAGCAGATATTCCAGTGCCAAGACACCATCATCAAACCCGAAATGTTGAACGTGATGGCTCGCGGTATGCTCACCTCCTCGTCTTTTCGAGCACGGAAAATAACTTCTTCAACCGACCGATCGTAAGGTACTGTCTTCAAGTGATCTGTACCGCATCGAGTAGGCTTCAGCCGTGGAAGATCGCGCAACATTCACCCGGCACCGCGACAGCAAGTAGAGAGTGATAGCAGCAGCTGTAACGCGAGATCCACCTAAGAGATTGCTAGTCTTTCTTATACATATCTGTAAACGTGCTGCTCTGCCGCGGTCTGGTAGTATCAGGTGGATCTTTTAAAGAGAACAACACGGCAGAAACTGACGCGATCAGGTGGTTACCTCAGTTGAAAGTGTATTGATCGAATCCTATAGGTTTATGGTACTGATCGCAGTACCAAACTTAATTGATACTATAACTTCCAAAAACTGAAAGATGTGGATAATATTGCAAAAGTATTTTAGGCATGGTAACTGATAAAAAGGAACGATCTCTGCAAGATGGAACTTCAGGTGGCACTTGAAGGAAGTGTGAGGGCTGAATTGAATTGGATGGCTCATGCCAATTTTGGACACAGCATAAAATGCCCACTGCCAGTTCTAGGGAAGCGTCGTGCAAATTAATTTTCGAAACATGTTCATATTTTCACATCAACCAATCAATTATTAGATTCTTTAGTACCGTGCAGTATAAAATTTCATTGAAGCAGCCACTTGCTACCATCGTATCTCATTCTCTTCATTCGGCATCCGCCAGCTCTCTTTTCTGGATTCTTGAATGAAATTCATGCGACCTTTCTTTTCCTCGCGGCTAAAACGTTACAACGGAGGGAGCGGGAGCGGGGACCATGGTAAAAAGGTAAAAGCTGAGGTGATACACTCACCTGGACCAGAACCGGGCGGTTTCATGTGCGCACGTACTTAACGTGGGAAGGTGAGTCGCGGTGAAACTGATGCAAGTGCAGCTTCGTCTCTTTGCCTTGGTGTCTCGGCGCAGGTGAATGAGGAATGTTCGTGGTCACGGCCAACTTTGGGGCAGAAGGCGCGAAAATTCAAATTGCAGTTCGTAGTGCCCTGCGAGGTAGGTATCGTTACCATTATTGCGTGCAGGCCAAAATCCTTTGTAGCTTTCTGCTTCGGGTTGTATCTTTCCGGCTCAGCTCGAAGAATTTCACTTCGGGTCCCACCTGGAGAAGCGGTTCGCCCGCCATAATGCACAACCACAGTTCGGCGGTAATGATGTAATGCCCGATGAGAGATTGCATCGCGAACAGCCATCGGCATTAGGTAACATGCCGATTTTTAATAATCAGTTTTAATTTATGGTGCGAGCAAGACTGAATGCCATAACACGGCCAGGCCGGGCCCAGCGCAGCCACTGCTCCGGAGAAAGTCTTCATTCCAGAAGTTGTAATTAAAAGCATTCTAGATGGAGTGCCGTGCAACGGTGTTTTGAAAGCAGTGATTAATTATTTCAACTGGTAACTGCACCAGCGTTTAAGAAGTGATGATTGCTTCGGAGAACGCTGCCCGGAGGATGGCAGAGCCCGGGCGAAATGCTTCAATCACTACGACCAGTTTCTGAAGCGCACTTCAATTATGGACTCGTAAGAAATGCTGCACCGAGAGATGGAGCGATTAGAACTCTTGTTGGGCAGCAATCTTACGGGAAGGTGGCGTACTCTGCTCATCTCGGAAGAAATGGAAAGAAAGTGAGTAGTTCGCGCTGGGGTTTACGAGGCGCAATTCAATTGGGCCCATCATAAATATTAGCATTGACGGTGTAATTAGCGAAACATACTTTGCCTTTTATGAGTTATTAGTTTTGCTCGCTGAGCATTTCGGCAATCAATCTTACGAAAATCTGCAAGTTCATGTAATCTAAGTTGAAAAACGTGCGCGGTTGATAGTGTATCGTTCTTCTCCGACTGTTGAAGAACGAAAGCCATCGTTGTGGCTTTTTTGGTGGCATCGGATCGCAGCAAATGTTCCATTAATTTTTATTAATCATTCCGTGCATATTTGGGTATCACAATAGTACCGTACTCTTGAAAACTCCGAGCGTAAAACTATGAGCACACAAAAAGTCTGATAAACCTAAAACAAATGCTTGCTTCAGCGATTTATTGAATCTTAACCGTAATGAACGGATTTAGTCTTAAATAGCAGTTGTGGAAATTAATCGTATCTCGTGAGAATGTAAGAATGAAACTTGAAAATCGCTTAGATACATCCAAAATGTTGGTAGCAGATGTAAACAGTTTCTGGGGCAAAAGCTATAACTGCAAAGGATCTTTTTATTAGGATAGATCAGATTTAAGCAAACCAAGCTTTGACGAAATTTTCAAAAACCAACGAAATTTATCTTCGTAAACACTTGTAAGTAAGCTGCCATGCAAAATTACGTATTTCCGCGATGAGTGTGTGAAACACTGTTCAACAAGTGTAAAATCCCCATACACACGGGCAGGGGCGTAGCGAGGCGGGGGTGTTGGGGGTGTGACACCCCCCTAAAATTTTGTAGCGAGTCGGCATTTTCGTGCCGAAGTTGGCATATTCAAGAAATTTGATTGTAAAGTCGGACAGTCGGCAAATTTTTCTAATCAAGTCGGCATTTTCAACATTTATCACCCCCCAAATTCATGAAGCTCGCCACGCCCCTGCACACGGGTTAAACACGACGCGAAACGCACGAATGACGAATTTTATTTTTTATCACACAACCACCAAGGCTAGATTGCGCGCGAGCGGAGACCAGGTCCATCTGTGAGGAGTCGTGCTCGAATTTGAAGATTTGGATGCACTGACTGTACCAACTTCACGTGACACTTGTAGTCACCAAAATGTTCCAAGCAATCGGAAACACACAGAGAATGTTTCACAGACCGACATACCGAGCGTTTGATATTTCAGTGTGAAAAATTAACTTGATAGCAAGAAAATTTATGTTCATTTCTCCACATACCACTTTCCGCCTTCGGTGAATGGATCGAGGTGTAATTCAAAACTTTCATGTCGAGGATTTTAAGGGGGGAAATCACATTACGCGGTTCAAAAAATTCACTTTTTTATTGCAAAAATCGAAAGTTAAGTAACTCACAAGTACGCTCAAAAAGTTTTAGAACGATATTCAAAATCGTACTTATATTTTCATTCCAAAAAGCGAAGCGCGCTCAAGTATACCGCATGGCCTTTTGAATGGAGCGATCGCAGATAAGCTGGGCGGGACCGCGCAGCTGTCTTTTTATGAATTTATCTTACTTTTTATGTATTGGGACAGATATTACAAACTATTTTTCCTGGTATCGCTGTGTATATAGAAGTAATACACAAGTCGCTTCAATACTCAATTTTTGGTTATTTGTTTTTAAATGCGCTTTACTCGAAACACGTTTTTTCCGGCTTTTGAGCATTGTATATCCGCGAATTTTTGACCGATCTTTAAATACCAAATACTTTCTGAATCCTTATTAAATTTGCGTATAACAAAATCTTAAATTTAACTCGATTCAAAGTTGTTTTTATGACAAAAGCAAGAATTTTCAATTTTTTTAACGCGTCAAAAATTTTTGACTCCAACATGCACGGCAATGAGAGACTCGGACAACGGACCTCCCTGAAGAGCAGCTCTGAACTTTGCTAATTTTGATGATAATCGCTCGAAAAAATTATGAGATGTAGTCCAAAATATGAAGGAAATAACCTTTTAATTTCAATTCAATCTCATCATTTCTTCTTCTTCTTCTTCAAACAAAAAATTACGAAAAAAGCATAAAAGTAGGTCTCCTAATGTGATTTCCCGCCTTAAAGATCATGAACGCAATTGATCAACAGAGAGATCCTAAAATCTCCTAATTATAATTAATTTTCGTGTGTAATTTCAGGAAAGTTTTGAGTGATATTACCAAGCGTCAATTTTTGAACTATAGTAGACACAAAATTGAGTTACTGTAGACTCACATGTAACATGGAGCTATTTTTCTCATGCAGTACATCTTTCATCAACGGAATAACAGCACGATTTCATGGCAGAAGAACTGGCGCTTCGGCGTCCCTGAATATAAATTGATACACATAAAAGGATTAGTAGAGTAACATTTGCATCTATGATTGGAAAATTTGCAAGTAGCAATTGAGACGCTGCAAGCGTAAATGACATATGCTTTCATTCATAATCACCGACTGTTATTCTAGGGGAAAGTTTTGTGTTTGAAACGATTACTTAGCCGTTTAACCTTTTCTGCATATTTTTTTACGATTTGGATGTTAAATGCGTGACCACTTATTCGTAATCAAATAAATATAAGCTCGTCAACGCAAGCCCATAGCAAACATCCGCGTGACAAAGTTTGCTCTGCAATGATCGAGAAAACAAACAAACCTTACCTCACAGGTATACATCGTCATCTATTAGCGGACGCGTCCCGGTGTGCGGGAGCCAGCCAGCTTGACCGTGAAGATCAAAAAGGGAAATCCACGGCGCAAGGAAAAGCGAAAGAAGTTGTGGATGCAGCAGGTCCACTTGCACCAGCCAGACTGGTTGGCATCGGCTGCAGAAAGTTTTCTGCATACCTGTCTGCCTGCCGGCCTCCCAGAAAAAGAACCAAAAACAATCTTTTCGCGAATTTCTCCCGCGAAGAGTGTCCACCGTGGTGCCCAGATATTGGCGATGTCGATCGATGAGTTCGTTGCGTGGCCGCTGGACAGGTCTTATCCGCAAAAGTCGCCCATCTTGGGTGCATTTCTTCGGTTTCTCCTCCCTGGACGATATATGTACACATCCAAGCATTCGAGTTCCGTTTTTCACTTTTATTCATGAAAATCATGCTTGATCGCAGACTTTTTGTCTTACCTCGCGGCACCTGCTTGCGCTCGTGACGAATCAGAAATCGCGAAAAAGCGGAAACCGCCGGAATCACGAGAAATTAATGCGCCGTGGAAAAGATTGTGTCAATCTCTAAGATGGGCTTTATATGAGGCATAAAAGATTATTAATTCGCGGACAGGTAAATGGACGTTGATGGCCGAGCAGCGCACTGAAGCGTGAATCTGCTGGTTTGTTTGGCAACATTTCTCGCAGAAGACTTCCAAACAAATGTGGATTTTGGGAAGCCAGTATTGCACATTGTGGCCTGCGTTGCGTAAGTGGCTGAAATTTCGGAGGAAACAAGGAAATCCAGAGCCAAGCGTGATTCGCTCGTATTCAGATGCGATAACTATTTATTACACCTGTCGTTACGACGGTCTGCAATTCATCAATCATATTGCGCAGCTCGAGCGGCGAATCCATGATGAACGTTTGATGAGTTCCAGGTGAGAGGTGATTGAATATGATTTGGCGCACTTTTCGCTATCGACTGCACGAAAAAGGAGTAGTTCCATGCGTGTCCAGTCACCCAATCGACACAGAACTCTTTTGTGGTGTTGCGGTTTGGCAACTTACACCTGAAACCAGCCTCGAGCAGCATTTGGTGTGTTCATCTCTTTGGCGCGCGATCTGCGAACAGGTATCAATCACCTTCCTCCGGAGGACGAACGTGAACGACAGTCTGCAGTGCATTGCGTCAGCACGATGGCCGAATTTACATTGGGTTTTAGCGGCAAGCAAACATTTTAGGAAACGCTGTTTGGCATTTGGCTTCTGCTAATGGATTGCAAATTGGCGTTTCGCATATGAATGTGGTATACACCTGTGCCCGAGGTATGCAAATGTTGAAAGCAAACATTTGGGAAATGTGCAGCGAAGTGAATGGCACGGATGTCGACCAATGGATGCAATGCTGACGGTTTCAATTAGAATTGGGTTTGGATTGAAATTCATGAGCTTTTCGACTGAAGTGGGTTTCGAAATAAATTTTGCATCAAGTGGATTGGCATCCGCAGCCAAATGGGCTGTGTCTTTCGATCAGCGCCTCGAAATGTGAAATTGCAATACCTTGAATTTCTAATTTATTGGTGAAGACGCATGCAAATGAAGGAAGCAAACTTCAGGTGCTAATAGAACTTTGATCCATCCAAAAGAAGGAAGCTCAATTTTTTTTTTATAATTGTGTTTATTGAATCTTCTTAAAAAGAAATAACAAAAATGGATAAGATGTGGGTATAGATAAACCTATTTCGATTCTTAAAATCTAAACGTTGCTTTGAGGTGTGCGGAGGCACTCCCTGCTTAAATTATAACGTTAATTTTTCTTTTAAGTCTATTTGAAACAATTTTTGTACCCAGCTGAGATACTAATTGGTTACAATGTTGTCTCAATTTAAGACTATACTTAGTTCTTGTTCTCAGAATTTGTTCAGAAACCGATGGTATCTGGAGATCTTTTCTGATATTGGTGTTTCTAATGTACCACGGCGCACAAGACATTAGCCGCAGTATTTTGTTCTGTGATCGCTCTATAATTTCAATTAGGGATGAGGAAGCCGTTTGCCATAACTGACACCCGTAGAACCATATGGGTTTTATCATAGAATTATATAACAAAACTTTGTACTCTAGGGCTAGCTTAGATTTATAGCCTATAAGCCAGTACAGTTTAGAAACCTTCAGATCAATCTCCTTCTTCTTTGATCTTATATGTTTTTCCCAAGTCATGCGTCGGTCTAGGTGGACTCCCAGGTATTTGTAGTGGTCCTTGTGCACTACATCTCTTCCATTGAGTTTGATAGCTGGACAGTTTCCTTTATTTAGCGTAAAGGTGACTTGAACACTTTTTGACTCATTAACTTCTCCATATATTGAGCCACTGTTCGACATCAGTAACGTGCTCTTGCAAGTTCTTGGAGGCAAGTTTTGCTGATTTTCTTGCACACAAGAACGCGGTGTCATCTGCGAACGTGGTGGTTACGGTTCCTCGACTCGTTGGTAGATCGGCGGTGAAGAGTAAATAAAGAATGGGTCCAAGAATTTTTAAATCTCACTTGGAATCGCCTTCCGGTTAAATATGATTTCAGGATCTCGTAAACATAGGGCAGCGTTCGATTGATTTTGTAGAGTAGTCCTTCATGCCACACCTTATCGAATGCTTGAGCTACATCAAGGAATAACGCCGAGCAGTAGCTGCGCTCTTGGTACGTCTGTTGGAAGCTCAATGGAAACTTTAATGTGAGACTGCTTATTTAGGGGCAAGTGCAATTCTTTAGGTGCCGATAAGTATTGATAAAACGTCCATGGCTTGATATTATCATCTCTTCATGAAGACACAGATTTGCCTAAATGACTCACACGGTGCACAAGTCTACCTCTACCTATTTTTGGATGTATGAAATTTCGGTTCATGAAATTTGTAATTGATTTTCCAAAATGTCTACCGACGTTGCGGCTGGATACATTCCTCATTTGCGTCAGAAAACCAGGATATTTGTCTAAAGTTTTCAATTTCGAGGTTTTTTTCGGATTTTCTTTCCCATATCCGACTGAATTTTTTTACACGTTCAATATTGTTTCGAACTCATACCCACTGAAGCCATTAGTTCAAGATACTATGCCCACCAGCATTGATAACAGTTTTGTTCCTTGGAAGGTAGATGCTCGCCACACAGATCCAAGTTCACATTCTCCATCTGAAGAAGGTTTCCTGATATTTTCAAGCCAATCGAGTGTGAACAATGCTTGTTTCTCTATGAAACAATTATGGCAGGCCTTCAGCCTCCGATCGTGTATCATCTACCATCCATTCTTGCTTGATCGTGGCAACTATCATGAATGAAACTCTTGACTTACAGTTGTTGTTCATACGACGATTGGCGACAGTGAATCTTCTGCTCATTGCTTGACTTCCGCGATGAGTATTTTAAGGCTGCCCGTGTACGCTACAATCGATTTGTTTCTTACCCACACGGTTAAGAAAGCAAATCGGTAAGATTGACGACCGGACACATTAGACGATCTTTTTTTTCTTGAAAATATATTGATTCTATAACAAAAAAGCAGTGACTCACTCTGGGAGTGTCCGGTGGGAAGTTTAACTTCGTTTTGCAAATGACTATGTAAAGTTTAAAAAGTTATATATAGATAAATGCAAGAAAAATTCAGGAATTACGGTGACAAATTCAAAAATCTAAGATGCACTTAATATGACAAAATATGAAATTTTTTCTTGCTTTTCTTGACACAAAGTAACTTAAAGTAAAAAAATAACAGAGGAAGCGAGGATTTGAACCCTCAACCTCAAGATCAAGAGTCGGGCGCTCTGCTCACTGAACCAGCCGCTCTACTCTTATATTTGCACATCATTGCTATGTATTGTCCTCAAACTTTTTTTTTCAACGTTGGGAGGTGGAAATCTTCAAAAGATACCGATCAGCTCCTGCCTCTCAGCATGCCAGATTTTTACCGACTAAAACCACCTCCGTCTCCTTCAATCACTCTCTCCATTAATTTTTAGCAACTCTACGTTTTTAAATTTCAGTACATAGTACTTCCCAGACGATAAGAAATCGGTAAAAGGGATAGTACCAAATTTGAAAATTTTAGTATCCTTTTAGTTAAATTAATTGTTCAGATTATATGTTCATCAATTATGTTATGTTAACTACATGTTTGGCTTTGATTGTACTTGTAGCTTATTTCGAATGTTGATCCTGAAGGAGGTATTACAGGTATTACTTCCGTTCGCTTTTTCGTTCGGTACCCTTTTTCTGGGCTCTCTTCTTTCGCTGACTTTTCGTTAGGACCTCCGTAAAGGAAGCTAAACTTCCAATAAATGAAAACGAGTGAGAAATAGAATTCTTTTTCAAGGCGGTTGTGGACTGTTCGTGCAAATCGTATAAAAGGCATGAAGAATCGAGCCGTTTCCCATTTACTTTTGTAATCTCAAGCTCAAGAATATTGAGAATGCGACCAAAATATATTCTGCAAGCTTAAAGAATTGTAATTGCTTCATGGAAGGACAATTAATGCATGAAATCTGTAAATCGAACTATGGCGCAGTTCAAAACAACAATCTGCAGGCTTTAGGCATGAGGCCTATAATGAATATATTAAGAAAGGCAAAATTGATTCATTTTTAAGTTGTAAGAATAAACGTACTACTGATTCATTTATTTTATGTATGGGAACTCTGAAATGAACAATCCAGGAAAATTTATCTTTGAAACTGTGGGCCATGAAAACAGATTGGAATGGAAAGTAATCATCGGGAAAGTTACCAAATACTGAAGTACTGCAGAGAGCAACTGCTCTTCGTTCGCCCGAGGAAAGAAGAAAGTTTTCAAGTTGCTGCTGAAAATCTTCTGCTAGTCCCAACATCATCGATTGATTATGTTCCTGCTTTCCGCTGATCCCGGAAAACGACTGCTGAAATGAAAATCGCCCGTCTATTGACTTCTATCCGATCTTTCCGCTTGCAAGCCGCGTCGGAAGATCGCAGCCTCGTTGGATTGCATCTTCATTTCTGTCCGATCTTGCTTGATTGATGGACAAGTGGAGCGGCTCTGAGTGTTGAGACTTCTGCTGTTGTTGCTGTTTTTGATATCGACTTGGATTTAATATGACTGTAAGCGTTCGTCGATCCGTTGACTCGTTATCGGGAAATATGACTTTCTCGACTTCCTTGTACGTGAGAAGAATCCACAATTAAGTGACAATCAATCAACGAAACAGTTATAGCGTGAGTTAAGGACAAGAGATGATAGTATTGAATGCTGTGCTGCTATGCACTTTTAAAAGCAGTTCAGTAATAAGGCAATAAGTAATGACTGATGTGATATGTTACCTTGCAGAGGTGAGAAAAATTTAATAAGACGGAAGTACAGGTTGAACTTTTCTTAAAATGGCATCAATAACCAAGAGGGTAGCCATATTTACGGGTAGAAATTCATATGATTCTAATTGTTAGATGTCGTGTTGAAAACTGGTTCCTCTGCGTGTCCGTTGGATTCAATTGAATTCATTTATGTGAACTCATATCAAAAGGACGTGACTTACCACTATGTTGTGATCCTAGTAGTATATTTGCTATTGAAATTCCACGTATCGATTTGATATCCAGCAGGAGCTCTTCCAGTTTTCACATCGAATGAAATGTATTTTGTCCATTAGTTTCCTATTGGCTCGTCGTCACACTAGGAGTTGTGGAACGTCTTGTCGGATTCGACGGATTGTATCAGATAAGACCGCTAGTGTAAACAGCAAATCACAAAGCTCAGATTAAATACTTTGGCGGTACTTTAAATAGAATTATCAGTGATTCTGGCAAAATGAATTTCATATTCGACGATGGATTAACCAAAACACTAACTTTTAAGATTCAATCTAGCGTGGAACGGTTAGAAATTTATGGTGGCTGAATTGATTTCACTCTTATTCGAATGATTTATTTAAAAAAAATACGTTGGATTGAAGGGATCTAACAATTGCTGAGAGAAAGTTACATCTGCTTGATCCCTAGATCCAATATCACGTGCGAAACTTTCTCAATGTCATTGATAAAAGACCGCAGTCGCATCAAATTGATCTAGTCAAAGAAGCAACAAAACAGAGACATACCGCAAGCAAAAGTCTCATTGAGGTTTCGCATCTTCTGCTTAACGCGCCGCGGCAGACAGAAGAAAGATTGGGAAAAATCGGTGTAAAAAGAGGGAAAGTCGCCACATTGAAGTGGTCACATCAAGTCACAGTGTCGGCTGCCATACTTCACGCTCCATAACATCCATCAGAATGCCGCAGACTGGATTAATCAACACAGCATTAATTTGTTATCCGTTTTCCGAGGTACAGCGTGGACATGGGAACAGTACGACATCCATATTGCATACAAAGCTGCTATGCTATTCCCCAAAAAAGTCGAGATAGCACGTCAAAAAGATTGTCTGGGCATCATGGCTTCTTCATAGGAAGCTTTTAGTGTACTGGCTAGAGCAAATACTTTCACTTGAAATGAACTGGATGCTGAAAGAAGTGAAATACTGAAGGATCTACTATCGTGGTGAGGTTTTTCGAGATGAATGTCCTCCGCAGCTTCGAGCCACAGTTGCCGCTTTCTGGGCGAGATCTTGCAAACATCATTAACCTCGGTCAAAACTGGTAGGGTCATACCACTCATCCGGCTGCAGCCTCAACAGCAATAATTTTGGGCAGGCATTGAACATTTTTGGGCCTAGTGGAATACATTGGTCTAACGACGGAATCGACAGGAGAAACATGTTAACAATCGATTGATTCGATGGCGATTTGTCATCAATAATAGGTATAAAGATCGAAGCAAAGCAGATTACAATCCGATCCATTCGAATACGCAATTCATTTTCGAAGAGCGCTCGAAAAGCTGCGCACATTCACTTTCGTTTTTTCTCACCTGGAAGACAGCAACATGACCGCGGCGAGGTGAACATACTCATTTGATTTTTTCACATGCTCTTTTCAACCTTTACGAAGTGTTTCCTTGTCGGGAAAGTGCAATATGTAATACGAAACTTGACTTGACGCAAGCAGGAAAATATTCAAAATTTTGCATGTTTGAAAAGCGGGAAGCGACATTTCAACAATGTTTGCACAACTGCGCCAAAAAGTTTAGAGGCGCGGTGCGGATCCGACTGTAAAAGTGGACAGATTACATTCGTTACGTTTATTTGCGAAATAATTGATTTTGCAAACGCGTAACCAATTTGATAATAGCAGTCTTTTGTCATGCGACACGAGATGGTAGATATTTGTGAGGATTTGTTGGGCTTTTGAAAAAAGAAAGATTTGCATTTAGAAAGTAAATACAAATCGACCTAATTGACAAATGCATTACATTTGATAGATTTCGGCATTTTTAACGAAATAGTGTTTCATATGTTCGCAAATTTATCACGAAAAATGTCAAGCAGTAAAAAACAGATAACGGATGGTATTGCTTTTTGATTGTGTAGTCCTTGTTGCTTGTATTTTGATTTGAAATACTTGAAAATCACTTTGCGTGGTTCGAAAATTTACAAATTTACCTTATTACTAAATGAAGTCACATTAAATTTTATGAAAACATGTATTTTTCCAGTGGAATACACTTTACTTATCTATGCGTCTCTTGAATTGAGCGTATGGTAAACTCTAAGATTGAGTTCTTTCTGAGAATTCGCAATTAATGTTAAAATTTTTCCATAATTTCAAGAATAGTTGCTAGAACGAAAAATCTCAAAATATCGCCACGTCTTTGTATAGATCATTTGCCAATGAGTTTTCATGGAAGATCCACTGGACATAAACATGAATATTGGTTGATGTCCTGTAAGCTGGGCCCGATGAATTCTCAGTGTTTCGTTGATTTATTGATGGTATGCGGGGATGTAGTAGAAAAGCTGGTGGAGCACTATTTTGGGGCGGTACTATTCCAATGGACATTGGTGCGATCATGTCCATTACTTAGCCACAATTGATGGTGGCCTTGCCATTAGACAATAAAATATCTAGAGCGACTTAAAAAAACAAAAACCGTTTAGATCATCAATCGCTAGTCTGTCGCTACCACCACCGGCATTGTAGCGCGCTATTTTCTAAGACCATTTTATACATATTAATATTATCTTAAATATTTTATCATTAGCAAAATCTATGGCCGGTGTGGACGGACTAATGGTACGGTTTAATCAAGTTTTAAAAAAAAAGCTACCATAAGGTGATTTCCACCAAATACAATAACAATTTAACAATAAAGTGAAGATCTACTCTTAGATTCGAATAAAAGAATTTACCGATCTAGTTGGGATATTAAGTGGTAATCGGAGATAATATTGATACGTGAACGGAACCCAATCATTGTTTGTTGAATTGGAAGTTTTGTGCACAAAGTGTGGGTACCTTTTTTGCCGACGTACCAAGTCTACCAAAGGATGACACAAAAATATGCCAGCCTGTCCTATTCCTGATTTGCTTATAGCTAACAGCAGCTTTGCCAATTCACTTTGATCGGATGGAGTGAAAATACCAAAATTGATGGTAACGTTAAACCCTGTACTCGGCAGGCTTAAAAATTATCCTCTTGTGTTTTGGTATTATCACTTTGGAAGGGTAAAAAGAAAGAAAGAAAACGAAAAGAAGGATATGCAATATATTACACACAGGATCCACTACTTTCATGATGAGAAGGGATAATATTATGGTGAGCTTACAAGCAAGTTATTCAAAAAAAATTAGTCGCAAAAGTTTCCAACTGGTTTTTTCATCAAATATTCTTGCTTTATGTATCACAACAATACTCCTCATAATCTTACTAATAGATTTTCGTGTACCGGAAAAATAAAAATTATGTAATTATGTATGCATTACATGCCTTACGAAAGGCCAAAGATCGCAAGCAACATTATGTGATATTTTGGAGTAGAGCCTTTTAAAATTAGCTAATGGAATAAAGTACCTTTGGTTCTACCTTATAGTTATGGTTGTCATAAAAATTTATCCAGTTCATTCGATCCAGGAAAAACAATCGAACAGCGCTTAAATATCAATTTCACTAAAAAAGCCACAGACGTACTTTCGCTTTTGCAGCGTCGTATCTAGATTTATGAATGAAAGACAAAGGTGCTAAGTTCCTGCGGACAAATAATTTAATTGACATAAATAGGAACAAAATCATTCACGAAAATAATTCGAGCCTGTAAAGTGTCTCACCGCGAACCATCTGAATCTTTAAGATGCGACATCCCCCTGAGAAATGCATGCCTAATTAAAAATGCAATTTATAACTTTCACAGACGGCAAATCGTGTCTCGCGCGACATGGAAAATGCGTTTGATTTTTCCCATCCATCACCTGTCCTTGGGCTGCGTTCACCGTCGCGGACGCAAACCTGAAAGATTGTTTACTGCGAAGCGCGCGCAGTCAATGGGCGCGAAAGAAAAGTCGCCGATGCGTTACTTTATGCTAATTTAAATAAATACATACGTAGACGTGCACGCAATTGAACGCTGGCTCGTGTACACATGGACCACGTAATGAAATCATATTTTCACCTGTTCGAATTTCTTTTTTAATTACGATTAAAGCCAATCCCGAACGGATGTGCTGTGCGAGTGCTTTCGAGTGGTTTCCGCGGTAGCTCGGAGGGTCTCATTGGAAGTTAGCCCAAACCGATTACTAAATATGGATATTTTTTGTGAAGAGAAATTTGTTTATTTTCAATTTCACCATCAGCTTCAAAAAGGAAACAAATATGATTAAACATTCAAAAGATGACCGGAGAAGAATCGAATCAATTAAAACGAAATAAGTATTACCTATAGTATAAAGCAATGCTAATATCTATTTATTCTTTTAAGTTTTGCACCATTTCGGTTCGAATTAGACACTTTTCCTGAGAGAAAATCACTGTTTCTAGCGATATTCCAAAGACCGAAATTAGCCTAGAATTATGGAAAGAGACGATTTTGCTACTGATCGAGAAACTATTAGCAAACCCGTGAGACTTAAATGCATTTTGGACGATATCACATTTACTTTTTTGGTAAAAGTGTTCAATTTAATGAACCAGAAAAAGGATATTGATTTAAACACACACGAATTTTTGCTGTCAACATTATGTTGTTTAATTAGAATGGTAGAAATCTGTGTTCCAAGATTGCTAGCTGACCGCCAATTAGATTTTAAAGTAATAAGTATGGTAAACGTTTAAGGTTAAACCTTTTTTTCACGCGTTTCCGAACTTTACACAGAGAGAAAAACTTGTGAATTTACTATCGTATTCAACAATGTCCTAATGATTTGTGTTTCAATCATTTTATTAATGAAGAATACGACTTCCTGACTCTCAAATCGTCCCTTGTGGATTTAGCGCTTTTTCGGATAATCATAATAAGTATGATAAAAAATAACACATACCCAGAATACTCCCAATTTCAAGTTATGCTGTCCTGAAAATTGCTTTTTTTCTTTTCTTTTTTCTTGTCGTTGGGACGATCGAAAAATAACTAAAATTCTAAAGAAATGTTTGTATGAATTCAAAAATATATTCACAGTAAATTGTAGGTCAGCCTAACGACCATCTTGTCGGATTAGCTAACTATTTCCAATCATTTGTTGAACCCTCATCATCCTCGCCAACGGTTTGACCATCATCCCATTGAAAACCTTATCGAATTGTCTGCAAGTAGCAATACGGTTCCGACTGATGTGGGAACATAGGCCAACGTGTAATTTTCATAGAGTATTCTTTCTAATTCCTTCGGTAACCGTCGCAAAAGAAACAAACAAACAAACAAACAGTTTGTTTCCATGGACAATCATAGCGCCATTTAACAGAATGCGTAACTATGAATGTTCTCGGTCAAGAGTAGATCCATTACAATTGCCTAAATGCAACGTGTACAACCTAGGGTCGACAAGAAGCTTAGATACTCAACAGTCTTCTGCAGACTCGTCGAAGACGGATCCATAGACCCAAAGAATCAGGTGAATAGCGATCCGATGTAAGTTATCTAGACGATAAGAGGAGGCTCAATACGAGTGCGTCTGTGCAAGCAAATCGTACGAGCGCGGATGGTTTCTAATGATGATTGCCCAGAAAAAAAGTGTCAATATTTGAGGTTTCGATGAGAATCTAAAAAAAACTTGGTGAAACGTCTGTTTAACCATGGCACACACATTTAGAAAAACGGTTGCGTTAGCTTTCGAGCAAACAAATAATTAATGATTAGATCCAAGATCCGTGGGGCTATTCTTCGCGATACCCATTTACATAAGTGGTCGCCGAAGGAAGGCATTCAGAGAAACGTGAAACGTTTCCATGAGCTGTAGTGTGGAAGCCAGGCTAGAAATGGGCGTTTCGAGCCTTTAGAAATTACGTAGATGGAGTATTTGGTGTTCTATTTTTGTATGATTTGTTGCGAACGGCTGGAGTAGATGGTTCAAGACAAAATACAGACTTCTAATTGAAGTTTGCGTGAATCTTTAAAGTTAAATATAGAATACGAACCTAGAGGAGTACCGAAAATAATGATAAAATACATGTATTGTACCCAATTTCAGCAACGATCAACAACCTGTTAATCTACTGTCGAATATTGTATAGAAAAGAATAATATATATATCATATATACATATACATACAGCTATTATTGAAAAATAAGTTTATATCATTTTCGCGCAGGCTTCTTACTGCTTACGCATTTCAACGTGCGAAGTCAATAGCCATTATTGCGGAGGCACTAACTGAGTTGAATTTTTTGTCGATTTCTTTTAAATCTTTCTTATATTCTCAACTAGCACTTGCAATGTCTCTTTGTAATAATAAGAGCTTACCAGAATCAACGAATATCGTGTTTGTATCGCAATTTGATTTTCAACGACATGTCACACAAAAATTACACGCGCTGCTGCTTTGATTAGAATGGGGATTAAAATTGTTAAAGTAAAGTTTGTTTATAATAAATTTGCGAAATTTTTTTCGGCAACTTTAATAACATATATGTTTGTAAATATTTGTGAAGATTTAGTCATCCGCGAATTTAGAAATATGTTTCGTTTGGTTTGGTTTCGGATGACGTGGATTCGATCATTTATCCACAATTGCAATTGATTAACAGTATGAGAAATAGACTCAAACACATTATTTCTGTGCAGAAAAACTACATTTAAGCTGAAAATTGGTTATACTTATAGATTTTGTTAGAGTTTACACAAAAAAAAATCATGCTGCAAAGATACTTGTGGATCAACTGCAAAACTACAGCTTCTGCTTTTATCAATCATTAATTATTAGCCGTGAATACCTATCGGTTTTTAGGCTAAGTACATTTAAATGAAATGATTGCCAATGATATAACTAAACCAACTTTTATAATTGAACCGAATATGAAATACATGTGAAAAATGATATGAAATTCGATTAAAAAATGTGCATGAATATGATAAGGGACCCGATCAGATATTCCGGATTTGGATCTCATCAGGCACGTAACGCAAAAGAGTGCTTGGATTTTCCAGACCAGGAATGTGGACATCGAGGGTCACAGCTCGCGGGTTGTTTTGTTTCTTGTGGTGGCTTATTTTTAGAAATAAGTCTGTGGAGTAATTTTGACCCTAAGACACATCCAACTTACATAGATGCGATTGAATTCCCACAATATATTTTGTGTTAGTTTTCACTAAATATTATACACAATTGATAAACACGAAATGTAATATGTTTTACTACGAATCGGATAAGATCCCCGTTTTTATTAGTGATTCTAAAGGTTTCTCTCACAATAAAGTCAATTTACTGCCGTACGCATCGTCTTCCCACGGCCATATTGACGGAATTCCAGTATCCCCTTGCAACCGTTAGTTATGACTTTTAGCTGTATCCAAAAACCAACAGCTCGACCCTTCGCTACTGCCAAGCAATAAATCTTCAGCAGCTAGATCCAGAAGATAATAGCATTAAAATCTCCAGGCTGGGTAAATTCTCAGCGACGAGCGTAATTTGACACGCAATCGCTAAAATGCAATTATCAATCCATGTTTCGGAGTCCACCATCAATGCGGAACCTACAGGTGAAGTGCTGTGCCCAACAATCCAATACCTAAACTTGACCAATAGCGGCTGGGCCACTCCATTGACAAAGTTACTTAAGGCAGTTAATAAAATGTTACAACATAATACGACCTGCGTTCGAAAGCATCTTCGGCGTGGAGCCGACCAGCGCTTAATTGAGCGGCGTAACTTTGGCTTATCGCGAAACGATAGGTACGCCATTCAGGGATGCTTTAAATTGTTGCGTGAATGGGCCAATGCTTCTGCAACACATTATCGCTTTTAATATTCCAACCGCGATGGAATGAAAGGGACTTGTCGACGGCGGCACAGCCGATAATTATCGATCGGATACTGAACAATGCGTAAAATACGGCGCCGGACAGCGATATCTTGCGCTGAAGAGATGACGATAACAGCTCAATTTGTGGGAGCGATTACCACGTTGCTATTTATGACCCCAGAATATGAGACGAAGGAACCACACGATCAGCGGATTTTTCGCACAATGCAGAGATGAAACCGAAACCTTTTACGGCGAATAGCCGATGATATATGCAATCGCGCTATAACTACTACAGCCACTTATTGGGACGCGATAAACGCTGAGTGCGCCAAGATTATCCGAGTTGAAACCTCAGGAAAAAAAGCCATATGTTGAGAAACCATGGTAAAAAACATTGAGGACCCTTTCGGACATCATATATGTCACTTGTATACATTCTGTGCCCAAATTACTTTTATTGCTGATTGGCCAATTGGGATCCCGAACACAAATCCAAACGCTTCGGCTTCGAATGTAGACATTTACCAGATTCCTATTACGAAAAAGCTAGGCAAGACTACTCACGGAATGGAGTGCAACGATAGTGCCACTATTAGATTAATGACGAGGCAGATACCACTTTGCTACTAATTAGCACCCGTAGTAATTGCGCACCACCTGTAACCTGGATTCCTGCTGAATTCCTTCGGTGCACCCAAGTCCAGCGGTCGGTCCGATTGAATCAGGCCACTTCGTTTCGGAGCCGTTGCCCGAATTCGTTTGATATTTGGATGAAATTCTACTAAACCCAACACCAATTATAGCAGTGAATGCCAGTAACACTTATTTCTGCAATTAATCTCGCTTTGGTTCAGTACACGATCATTGCTTCAGCGCTGTCGCCTCACATCTCCGGAATAGTGTGTGAGATACATGCGTGATGCATATCAAGGATCCAACCATGTTATTGACTGGTAGCTGCGATTTAGAGGTGCATCGGCGCTAAAGAGCTAGAGTGTTCTGAAACACTGAGGAAGAACTGGTGTATCGGATGAAACCGGGACACGTAATTGTTCCAATTCAATATGAGTTAGCGTCTTCAATTGCCATGCGATTACTTAATCAATTACTAAATAAATGGGGAAGTACACGAGTCACCCACAGACTTTCATCATCAATAAAATGAAAATGTTTGCGAGCAGAAAAAATTAGTTCATTTTTTTTCAAAATGTGGAATTTTCTGTCTCTCACTAGACCTAGCAAATTCGCATCTTTGGCGAACCAGATTTCGAAAGGAACTTTTTACGAGTTTTTTAATATGTCGAAATAAAGGAATGTGTGCTAAAAAAGCTTCACTCAACTCGGCCTATTTTTAGCCTAATTTGACTGGGCCATTAATCGCTTTGACCCATCCAAAACATTTCCACCATCAAAAATGGAACAGGATTGTTTAATTGAAGTGTACCGATGGTTCGTTTCAAGTGCCTGAAATTTTTTCTCGACACATCAAAGGCATAAGAGCAATCACTAGTGTATCTAGTTGTTGTTGTATAATTGGCGGCATGACGTCACAACCAGCAAACTAGCCAATTCCAGCATGAAACTTTTTGCAAGCTAAATGAACTGTCTCCGCGAAAGGTGGTCTAATTGAGAATGAATCTGCGTCCATCACCCTCCCGTCGATCGATCCAAAACCAATAAATAGCTGTAAATTCTTGAAATTCTCGTTAATATTGCTGAAGATATTATCAAACACTCGTCATTCTATCGATTTGCCCATAAATAATGTGGCGTAGCGCCCTATTCGGTTGCGCTAGCTCTTCCAGCATCGTCACACCACACTTAAGTTACCTGAACGCTTGCTTCAACCCGGAGGAACTGCTTCTCGGATGCAGCAACTAAACAAGCAGTTCCCGGGATGAGCAAGCATGCCCGCGCTTTAGCGTTGACCCAATAACGAATATTACCTGCTGAATTCTTCGCGGAGGTGCAAACATCAGAAATTCCTGGCGAAATCGATTAATTGTTGGGCATTGACGGTTAACCGTTCGGAGAAGAGCTCAATATTGGCAGCATTCCCTATTATTCGGTGGTAAGCCACTTACTGCGCTTAATTAGTGTGATGGCAGACGGAATAAAAGAAACATTAGCAAGAACGCACGGCAATAACGGTATTAATTAAAGGTGATCTTCATGAACATTCATACATCCATAATTTCCGTTAGTTCCATGTTCAGTTTTGTATAGTGATCTTTGAATTCAAGAATAATTGGAAGTCAATCATAACAATTGTATGGGAAGCCGTTGGAAGATGAAACAACTACGTTTTTCTGTTTTTCTGAACGTAGTCTGAAAAGTATCGACACTACGTTGGGCGAGGCTCATCAGAAAACACATTTTTGATGGATTCTTTTGTAACACCTATCATCCGCAAATATTCATCTAACATCTCTGAACGCGGATTAGAGTTGTGGACAGACTAATTAATAATATTCAAACCGCTTCAGGTTATGTTGTTGTTAATTTTTATTTCACTTTAACGTTCAATCAAATCCCCTGAAGCTTTAATAGAGCTCAAATACTAAAACACCGTTCATTTATTCTAACTATTATCAACTAACGATCATAATACATATGTGTGGCACATACATATATTCCATGGAGAATTCCTACGCATACTTGGTCTACATAATTTATAAACCATGTCCTCGAAGTGATCTCCATTTTCGTTAATATGTATTGAAGTCACTAAAGATACTTTTGATGAGAAGTTGCCAGGCAAATGCTGAGCACGTCTGGCGCTTTGATTTGCATGTGTCGCCTCTAGAAACGAACGTAATCTGGGATATTGTAGATACGAATTGGCTACGAGAGTTGGAGTTCCAGTGGAAATCGGTGGTGTGATTTGTACGCACGACATGTAAGTCTGTCACACGGTTACCCGATTTTCGCAAAAATCTAACTTCACGTTAGCCTTAGTTTGACCAGTTTGTTTAGTTTAGATAAAGCGCTTTTCCTGGAGGCTTCAAACGCCATAGTGACCAGAGCAATTTCAATTTATTGTTATGCTATTGATATCCCCTCTCTAGTAGGGATTGTCGATTTTCGTATCACAAATATAGTTATCATTCAAATTTCTTCTTTAGAAACTAAGCTACGCCTTCAACTAAATGAAATGAAATTCTTTATTTAAGTCTTTTATTTAACTCATCGCATTTAACATCACTTTTTAGAGCTGCGCACAGAAGGGTCTATCGGAATCATATTGTTATTGCAAAGCTGTCCGTTTGTTTTCCAAAAAAGACGTAAAGGCGCATTTAAAGTTGTTAAAAAGCCTCTATTTGAAGGGGTGCCATATGCAAACATAGGAAAATTGTCCAGAACTCTATATATATAACTATATTCTGTTGACAAGATCTGCCAGTAAGACACAATTTTTTCAGCTTTCCAGACTTTAGATGGTTCTTGCGATCCCTAGAAAAGTCGAGACTGAAATTTACCACTTATCTTTACGTTTTAAGATCTTAGGAGTGAATTAAAAGCGTTTTTGATAAAAAGACATAGAACATTCTGTTCTTCGGCGATGACTCTCGCAGGGAAAATTGTATCGACTTTGTTAAGGTTTCCCTAGACGCATATTTCCAATGTCACAAGTTGATTAGATTTTGGTAAGATTCGGTTTTGTTGTTGTGACATATTGCAAAAATTTCTAACATGCAACAGAAATATTAAGATGTCGATCGCACATTTGTAAGATTTTGCATAAATTCAGTGCTGACTGCACTGCTTTTCCTTGAAAACAAATGCACAATATAGAAAAGGTTCCCGATTGAAATGTACTCTTACCACATGATACTTATAAAAAGCAGATGCTCTAAACAAATCATAGTTTCTGGCCATTTTCTGGCCATTTTCTAGCCATTTTCTGGGAATTTTCTGAGCATTTTTTTGTCATTTTCTGTTTAAATATAAACCATGAATGAATGTGAACAGAAAAGTTCACATTCATTCATGGTTTATACTTAAACAAAAAGTACTAAAAACAGTTTATTGTACAGTAGAAAAAATATTGAAGAAATGTTTAATGCCTATTTTGATTTATATTTAATTACAGCCTAAAACGATACTTAGCAAAAGCAGTGAGTTCAGGTTTTTCAATAATTGAGGAAATTCGTTCATACGAACAGAAGCTGGACGGACTTTGCGACATTGCGCAACCATTCTACTTGAATATGAGGTAGGATCTTCCGATGTAAAAACAGAAATGAGGTCAAGTTTTCAGCAAATTAACGAAAAACCCTTTAATCCTGACAACAAAACGATAAGCCTCCATGCTATCATGATGGCTTGTTGTAGAAATAAATACACACACATTAACCCAGTAAAATCCAAACGAAAGTAACCCAGTTTATTCCAGATCACAAAGTATCTATTTTACTCTCTTTCCTGCGATTTTTTCCGGAAATGTTCCAACGTGGCTTGCATCAACTTGTGAACTAGACATTCACCGCCATTCTGTGTCGAATCTATTGTTCTGCGAGTAGAATTGCAGGAATGCATCGAATGCACCGGCCTCGGTTGCACGCAAATCTGAGCTCTCAGGTCGTAGATCAAGTTCGTAAAAGTATCTATTGTTGGTGCTGCGCTGTGCATTCCGTGACGATATGAATCTGCAATTTGCGTCGGACAGATGAAGGGAGGCTTCGGCGATGAAGTTACGCAGCGTCGTTTGAATTTGTTGTTGAGTGATCGAGGGACATTATAAGTATTGCAATCTTGCCACATAGAATCTAAAAATTGATTTCTATTAAAAATCTGTTTAAATATTAAAGACAAAAGTTGACTAGGGCGTATCTGTAAAAAAACGACTATAATTGGCATACATACTGATTTTTGCAGAAAAATGTGGAATCACTTGTATAACAATAATTGACCTATCCTCCCTCTCAAAAAAATCGGGAACATTAATAAATCAGCTAAAATGTTTAAAAATTATAAAAAAATCGATTTTATTCATACTTTTCTCGCTTCTAACTTTGAAACGATTCATTTTAGAGGAAAGTTGTGATGAAATAAAAATCGAAAAATGAAATTTTCTATAAGATATGATTGATTAAAAATTGAAAAACAAGTTTTACCCTTGCCGCAAAATATCAAAATTGCAGTCTAAATTTATTTGAAAAAAATTTCCATCTATCAAATGAACTTTATAATATTAAAATCTTAGGAAGTTCTGCTGAAAGTGGTCATAAACTCTAAAACAGTGCTGGGCGGCTGCGGATTCAATCAGTGGAAGCATGTTTAAACCATATAGAATCCAAAGACGCCCAGCACAGTTTTAAAGTCAATTGACTGAAATTAATCGTATCTCGTGGATTGATTTATTTACAGAAAAACTTTTCAGTCTAAATTTATAGTTCAATTCAACACCTACAAATTTTAATTGGAACATTTTTTATAGGTATTTTCATTATTTAAACAACTATAGTAAAAAAACTAAAACAAAAAATTTCACCCAGCGATATCCCACAAAATTGCATACCCATCAGTGTAAACCCTTTCAACTATCTACATTTAAATTTTCTTTCGTTTTAATTTTTGGCGACGTCAAATGTTTCGATTTACTAGGCTAAATCATTTCAAGAATAAAATAAGAGCGCCAGCCAAGGTGCGACACACAATACCAAAAGCTTTGAAATTATTTGATGAAATATTCTTGCGAACGACGACAAATTTATTAATCTTATTTAGCAACTCTCAGATGTGAATAAAAAGTATTTCTGGCTGATTGCGGAAAAAGTTGTAAAGTGAAACGAAGCCATTGCATTCCAGTTGATTGAATGCAGTCAATTCCATCAAATGATACACTCATCAAAATGTTAATTGAAACTGAATTTCAATCAAACTATTTGTAACGGATTTGAGATGCAGATAACAGTGGGAACGGCCGTTATGTGATTATCCAAATGGCGGCTCTTTAGGCATTTCCAAAATCACTTTCGGTTGGCGTAAGGCCCGCGTCGAAACAACCAAGCAATCAAGAAATGTATCAAACGACATGAGTCCACTTATGTGACGTTGCCGAAGTTATGTTTGTTGTCGCTTATCCAATGGCTGCTTTGTTGCAATCATGTAACGATTGATTTTAATTGGTTTTAAATATCACATGAATGGCAAACGTTGTTGGATTTTGAGCCAATGAAAGGTTACAGTTATTAGAGCGATACCACTTTCTCCCGAAACTGTTGCACCAAACGAATATTCGGCTTTAATCCCGCGCGAATGCTTCCTTACTCTGGAAATGATTTGATGGAAATGTTACACAACAGTTGAGTAACCCTTTCAAGTTATAGATGCTATTTAAACGACAATCACTTGTGACATTAATTTGAAGATGATAACGCTTATTTCGTCGCCTGAAACAGGTCGGTTGGTAGGTCAAAAATGGCGAAAGACACGAAATAAGTGAACGTACACACTTTTTACTTTGTGCTTCTTCTAACTTACATATCTGATTTTTTTGGTTTATAAATGCAAACCACTGTCACTTAGGAATTACATGCGCATTTAAAAAAGTCTTCAAGGTAATAGTACACATTAGAAGGCCAAAATATAGCGATTTTTTACGATTTTTTTCTCAGCTTCTTAATTGAATATGAGCATGCAACTTATTCCCAACACTACATCTATCTTTTGAAAATACAAATTTTTTTTTTAAATTTTCGTTATAATACTAGGAGCGCCAAAGTTGACACCACGAAAAGTACCCTATTCCATGGCCGACAGTTAATCTCAAAATTTTGCGTTTCTAAAACAGAAAACTCAAAAGCGGTTTTAAAGACTAAGGTCTCTTATGTGACAATTCACCACCGTTTTTGAAAAACTGACGAAGAAAATTCCGAAAAAATGATTTTCAGTCGTTTTCTGCATGCCAGATTTTTGTTTCCCATTTTTTGGTCTAATTGAGGTGAATTGTCTTGCAGAACTTGTTAATAAATTAAACGCACTAACAAGAAGAAGGCACGGCATCGTCCTCTCAGATCTGGATGAAATTTGGCACATAAGTAGTAGACGTCAAGGATATTCGATCCTTAAAATATTATACAGCAATAACGCCCCCCTCCCCTTTTTCGCACAGCACAGCAATCCGAAATTATGGAACTGTAGAACAATTACGTCCCTAGTATCTACTTCATGACACAATTACTCAACACCATAACATTCCTGGCTAGCCACGTCGGGCGCCACCCTACTTTATTGCTTTTTGCCGATTTGGCTATGAGGCACTATGGTTTTGCAATACCATAGTTGACGGTATGATCATCCCTGGTTTCTGGAAGCAATCCTGCGTCCTCGTCGTGTCTCATAGCCAACTCAGCAAAACGCAATAGACCAGAATGGTGCCCAGCGTGGCTAGCCATAAATACTATGCTGTTAACCATCTATTTTATTCAAAATGCTTCATGTTTCCAGTATTCAACTGCAATGTTGGAGATAGTTTGGAGTACATTTTGATTAATTTTTTTTCAATGTGAATTATGGTTATTTAACTTCAAATCAGGAAATTCTGCATTGCATCTAAGAAGGAATTATGGTATTTTATTTTAGTTTTTGTATATTTTGCATTATTTTATTCACTAGTAGAACCCTTCAAGAGTATTCAGTAATTTTTTTAAGTTGATTGGAGCAAAACTGACGGGGTTACAGGATAAAACACTGCTCTTCGATGTGCTATAAACTGTAAATCGGCTGTTTCTCTTTTTCCAACAGTTAGCTTTTTCAAAGCCGGTGAATGCTCTAACTCAAAATCTATTTATCCGATCCTTTTCAAATTTTGCACACATATTTTGTATGTAAAACACGAGGAAACCACGTCAAAATTTTTTATTTTTAATGCATATAATTTGTTTAATAATAACAAATTTACAATTTTTTAATAGAAAAAATTTAAAACGATTTTTTTACTTAGAATTGATGCTAAATATTGAAAAATCGTTTAAAAAAATACATCTTGACGTGTTTGACTTGGGAAACTCATAAACTAACGAAATTTGTTGTGGTTTTTTGTCATCAGATGATCGAATGATGAGTTATGCGTGTGCACCGCAAAACTATTTTTTTAGGTGTTTACGCAAACTTGCTGTCTGTGGCTCAATAATCAATAGTTTTGTACCAAAATTTTCGAGAACACTCTTGAATAATTATATTATTATGCACTTTTTTTCAGAAATATATTTGTATTAACAGTAATTTAAAAAAAAACTTAAAAATATGCTGAAATATGTGTAATTAACCATACATCCCCCATAAGTATGTTATGAAATGTATATATGCATTTATACAAGAAAATTATAAAAATGCTGCATATTTTTGATCCCGATAACAAATTATTCTGTTTTCTAGGGTTAATACAAGTGGTACCGTATTTTGATTTATTGAAATTTCTGCAGAACGAAAATTTGGCTTTTTGAAATATATAAGAATAAAAGCTTCACAGTTTTCTAGTAGTATTGACACTAAACGTTGAAAGCTCTATGTTAAAATGGATGTGGTTTTGCGCCTATTTATACACTCTATACTGCGGGGCATGGCATCTACACTGTTAAACTTAAATGATTTTTAAAATGAACTGATGCTGCGACTTTGACTGCGAAAAAATGTGATAGATAACATCGATCTATCTTATAAAACATCGATGATAGAAAGCACATTGGAATAAACCATCGATGGTTCACAATCTTCAATTTATTTTTATATTTCAGCATTACCATCTCACTCTCTATCGGTTATGTTTTGACTGTAATTACCCCAGGAATTAAAAAATCAAATTTTTCAAAGAAAAATGTATGATGAGTGCAACTTTACTTTTAATATGATCAAAAACTCTCTTTTTGTGCAATTGTCTCGTAAAAATTAGTATAATATGCTTTTCAGTCCAACGACGAGAGATATCATGCAGAAATTAATATCCATACTCATGATTTGGCACTTTGATATTAGCCAAGCTCGTCTATGTTTAAATAAAAAAAAACTTATATATAACGTATTTAGCAATGCCTGACGACTTTTTCGCAAACAATTAAATTCTCGAATTTAATCTTCCCTAGTGTTGATTTCCATTGAATTCTATTATTATATCGACTGAAAAAATTAAATCATGACATTGCAAATTATTGTTCGCCCTCCTTCAAATGCAATTGTTTTTATGTTGAAGTGCGAATCACATCAAATAATTAATCGAATAAAGCACAAAATATATAATCTTATTTAAATCACTTCAAAGGCAATGCGAAATTAGTACTTACTGCCTAGCTTTGAGAAAAGGTTAATTTGAAATTAGATACTTTTATTATTCGTTTGCATATTATGGATGGAGCTTAACTTTTCATCAAAGTACACGTGAACTCTGTGGTTCGCCTGGTCGTCATTTTCGAATACAGCTTATGGAAATCTTAATTATATGAAACACACATGAACAAGTACGCATGGAATCAATTTCGTGGCTGCATGTTTCAGCAATAATCTTCTTGCGGATATATCGCGCCCAATTATCTATTCAGCAATGAATTTCGCGGTGACCTTTCCCATGGATTGTGTATGGAATAATGCAAATCGATTGCAAGAGTACTTGTTTCCACAGAAAACAACAATGAAGCTAAATATGCATATCGCAAACTGCTCAAGAAGTTCATTGAAAACAATTTCACCACCTTAACCGCTGTTAAAGCCTCTTTTGGCTGGCGCAACTCACTCGTCGAGGCCCACTCCATCCACGATCGCAGTTATGACCCATTGATTATCGCCGCGTTAATAACATGGACAAGCCTTGGATGCCGCTAAAAAGCTCACAGCTCACGGAAAAATCTTTTATGGGTCAGATAATCAATAATTTCTTCATATACGACAGGTATACAGGTTCCGTGGCCCTCACGTTCTCGTTTTTCAGACGCGTTTGGATACGCGGCGTCTCGATATTCACGACAGCACATTTCTTGGTTTTTTAGCAGGTGAAAGTTGACATCGAAGATATTTTTTGTTTGCGTTGTACCGACTGAATATGAATGATTTGACCGGTCCATTGATCGCGGTATCCGCTACCAGCGTAGATTCGTCGGAACATACTTTTGGTCGCAACAAATTAGCTTTTGGTTCGGTATTTCGGGCAAATTGCGATCGGCATCACCCAGGAGCATTTTCCATTCCGCAGTGTTGAGTTGGAGCAAAGCTTGCATATAAGATTGGGCGTATACATTCTGATGGCTTTCTTTTCTCATCTGATCGACAGTCGGTCAGAAAGACGGCCATGCACACCCACGATTTTCATTCTTACCGAAACTAATATTTTCATAATGCAGTCAGCGGACGCATTCAGGTGAATTCTGAATGTAAATTATCGAATTCTGGAGTCACGGCTCATTTTGAGTTAGGGTGCACGACCAGAGAGTTTACCTTTGGCACATCACATAGAACTAATAGAGAATTATTTTCTTATTTACGATTTACTTTCTGAGCCGCGTCGACATAAATCAGAATGCGATCAGAATGTAAACGATCGCGCTGATACTATGAGGGGGAGGCTGTGCCAAATCAGCTCACGGAACGAACTTATCAAAGGATATCACATTATCAGAAATATGAGTGACAGAGAATTCGTAGATTATAGAGAACAAAATTGATATGGGACCGATTTTTTACTTCTGTTGAGAATCCAGAAGAACTAAGCTCGGTACATATAAAACAATACGTTTCGTTAGAGACGAAATATATATCGACGCATGAAAGCCAAAAGGGCGTACGTGGATTTTTTGCGAACTGATATTAAAATGTGTTGTTGTGTTTGAGCTATGATTGAATAATTGGTTATTTCGAAATTTTCAACAATCACCCAAATCCATATCATCTGCTAGTAATGTTACTTATGTATTTTCTTATTATCAAGAAAAGTTTTCATTTGTCTCACTAACAAAAATTGCTGTAAATAATCATTTTTTCGTATTCCTATTCAAAAGTATTCTATTATTTAAATTTTGCTATTGTTTTAAACCTATCAAAATTGTCTGGAGTAGATTTTTGACCTGGAAACTGAGTGAATTGTATTCCACTGCCAATTTTCAAGACTGGACCTTCTGGAGTCGCTTTTAAACGAAATTCTTCTAATCAAATGGCTTAATTAGCAAACGCTCCGTCAGATCTTCATCATTAATTTGACTTTTCACGTCCCTGAGAAAAATCCAAGTTTAGAACAATGTAACAAGATAGATACTATTAAATGCATATGCACAAACAAGCGCATATCTGGCTTAAATGTCTTCAAGATTCTTTCAGAAATTATAATGATGTCAGTTCGTTGAAATCATGCTGGAAAGGGCGTAGAACAAGCGTGCCAAACTCAATGTCTGAAACTTCAAAAAAACAAGTTTTGTGTGTCGGGAAGCAAATATACACTTATCTAGATAAACAACAATGTATGTTTTTAATTCAAAATGTGCCATCCTAGCATAGTACCGCCCGAGCGGGAGCCATTTCTGCCCCTTCCAGTACGCTTCTGCCTATTTACATTTTTTTTACACTTCGCTGATGAAGAAATTTAGGAACACAACATATTTTATATAGTTTTTTGTATCTTTTGATTTTAATGACACACATATTAAACACATGACTGAACTTCTACGTGTTCTATCCATGAAAATCTCTTGTGGTGCTGGTTCAGGTATTTGTTTCAAATTTTCAGATTTTATCAAACATACGCTGTTTTCTGTACGAGCCAGACATGCAAAATTATTCATTTCAGCAAATAAGCAATCAAGTATGATAAAAAAACCACAAGTAGACACAGACAGTAAATGGAGATTACTTATATGCACCTTTTGTGGGTCTAAAGTTGGTGCACTGTAAATCGAAAAGGCAATTTCATTCATTCTTAATTTAATGGCCAAGTGTTGTCATTACCACTAATCTCGAGACCATTTTTTTCCTTTCAAGCATATCAAAAGCGCCAATATTGATTTGATGTTTTGAAAATTCTTTCAAACTTTATTGGAGCATTTTACAACCACTTATTTCACACCTGGTTGACTCTGCGTCGACAATAAATCTTTTATGGGTTTGTAGCCTAGAGCCTGGAAACCTGATCCTTTTCTTTTGCTTTTCGTAGTAGTCTTATTTTTTGGCCCCTAATCATGAAAGAAAGATAGTCTTGCACAGGTAGCATCCACTGTACGTTAAGGCTTCTCCGTCAGAGCTCAAGAATTTATTTCATCATCGCTGCTGTCTTGTGTGAAGGCATTTTCTTCGGAGGACCGAAACAGGTGAACAACTGCCTACTCGTGTAAAATCTCAACATTCCAAAGATGATACTGCCGAGAGTTACCAACACACACGGACCAATCGTATTTGGGTAAGTGTGTTTGATGCTGCCAGCACGCTGGCGCAACAGAGCCGATTAACACAAATCACCCATTGACAAGTTCGAAAATAAGTAGTGGTGCTATTGTGGGCTGTAGCTGGTTGCTCGTCCTTCAAGCTCTTGGCATTACTGGGAAATACGTGCGATTTTCAGTGCACGCGTCTGCTATCTTCTCGTGACTCGCATCTTTTAATTCTGCGCCGAACTAAGTTGCCGCCAGCTTAATCCGGTCAACACTGAAGAATTTCACTCTTTTGCGCGGTCTGATCCACGATGCGGGTCCGAAATGCACAGACCTATTGCTTTCGCAGAGCTAACACACATCTTCGACCCATACAAGCGCAAAGGCGTGAGGTTTCTTGAGAGACGTGTTGGAAAATCGGTTGCTGAAATATTGTTTTGACCTTGACATACCACCTACCACGATGATTGAAAAGAAATCGTGCAAAATATTAAAATCCTGCGGCGCAGTATGAGCGATTGTTGTTTCTTTTTTGGCAACAAACTTAATCGGCTGTATCGCAATCTAAAGCTTTTACAAGAGCCGTGCGTCGGCAACTGTTGTTGCATCCATTCTTGGTGCGAACAATCTGCAAATATTGAAAACTCTGCACAGCAGCAGATCATTAGCAAAATATCCAAGGCTCGCGAGTTCGTGGCTCTCCAACGAATTTAGTACTAATGACTGGAACGGATCGATTTCGGGATATTTATATCGCGAAATTTCTTGCTGCCAGCGAAAGTAAGACGCATTGCAATTACGTATTTTATCACTTTCTGTGCAATTAACTGGAATAAGCACACAAACAACTACATACGTAGTTTGATTTCAAAGCTACCGAAATTATCTTTCAAGTGAAATGTGCAGCAAGAAGTATCAATCAATGATTGTGGATATATTTTTGTGAATGAAGAACAACTGGAAAGCAATTCCTTGGCTAATTTCTTATTTAATGAATCGAAAACAAGCCTTCTCTTTACTTTTTTGATCGTGAAAATAGAACTACTTTTATTAATTTTAATGGGATTTAATTTTTTTCATAGATTCAAATTGTTGACTTCACACTAACTACAATCAAGCTATTTCGATCCCTCCAGGATATTTCAAAACAGAAGAAACTTTTGAAAGACATTACAAATAATTTGTTTTATTTTGAATTCCCGGATGTAATACAATGGAGCTAAAGAGTGTTTATTTATTAATCATAATTTTCCTCTCCATTTTCGGTGACAATACAATATTCAAGTACTATCGACGTGAGCATTGATGCTTCTCAATAGTTATCAGTTAGTCCATCAAGTTTGGGTTCGTTCAAATCGTGTTGATGAGAAATATCCAATGAGCATAGTGACCAGGGTTATTTTGAAAGTGGAAGTATCAGCGTTTATTTTAGTTTCTTTAACTATAAATTTTATTTGAACATGTGACGTTCGCAACATTTATATGGAATGATAGAATGAAAATGAGAATGAGAGGGTGTCATCAGTTCCAACGAAAATAAAATCATTTGAAAAACGAGGTAAAAATTTGTATTATACATACTATAATGTCCTGGAAAGGCAAAACGACAAAGCTGATGGAAAAAAATGCTGTCAAATAGGAAATAAAAACACACTCTTGAAGGAAACCTTCCAATTTCTTCAACACCAGAAGAGGTAATCATTATCACCAGTCGTGGTGCAAATTAATTTCAACCTTTAGCTCTGCTACGGATTACATTGAAACTCAAATAGTGAACGAATGGATCGAATGTAAGATATGCAAATTTTGGCTTCGCGGCAGAGTAGCTCTAACTAGAACCATCGAAAGTACACAGCAGCTTGCCATGAAAAGTTAAACTGAAAAGCGGAAACCAAATAAAAAATAAACCAAAAACTGAGGAAATGTCTGGATTAATGAAAATTCTTTAAAAACCTATACAAGACGACTGGAGCAAGTGCCACGCATGCCGGCAGTGGTGGTTCAAAAACATTCTAATAATAAATATGAGTCTTTGCACGATTCAAATGCGAATTTTTGCGAATATATCATCTCAATGCGCAATTTTAGACACTTAGGTGCAAATATTATTCTTATATTATTATTAGCGATTTACCCAAAACTTCGTTGAGCTTTGTGATTACAGCTTCGTACTAGAATACTAAAGGTTAGATTAGACATGAAGTATAAAAATGGAAGTGATAAAATGAAAAGCGCGCAAATTTACACTCTGCGTAAAAGACGGCAAATAAAAATTTATCGATGACCGATAGGAGCCAGTTTCACACATGACTTTTAAGAAGTTTTCAGTTGACGTCATCCGCTCCCCAACGATAAACCGGCCGCCTTGCAAAGAATTTTTCCAAGCAAGTTACTTGCTTGCATCGAAGTTTTTCGTTTCGTTCTCCACCTTGTCAACAAAGTTCCATGGGCTGGTCATTTTCAAATCGCACGGAACACACACCATGAACTCAACATGTATGCAATAAACTCGGTCCTAAGTCCTGAACACTTGCAACGATCCAATGAGAAGAGAGTGGATATCATGGCGGCGCGTGTGCGAGCCAGCACTCACACCTTCATAGAAATTCCGATCGGTCCATAGATGATTGGCGGTGTGCAAGGTGGGTCCGCACACGGTGTAGTGCGCGACGGCATGTCCATATGATCGTAGCTGGCCGATTCACGGAATAAAAGCAAAGAAAACCGGCTTTTCCGTCAGCCACGGCACAAGTCCGTCAAGCGGACGAGGTGCCCGATTGCATTCTCACCTGGCCAAATCGGACGGAGATACCTTGCCGTGGTGGTTGGCATCCGGCAGCGATCCCGGAGCGGACCGAGTGTGTGTGTTGGGGCAGCCATGCCTGTTGACACTGCGTGGCTCAAATATGGATTCTATTGCCTTGCGAACCGATTGAGTTGGCTCGTCCCAACAATAGCTTGCAGGCCTGATCCTGTGCTTCGGGTCTGTTCAGAAAAATGCCAGCCTAGTCAATAATCTGATCGGTGCATTTCAGGAATTCAACAATATCAGATTCAATAGCCACAAACTCATGCCGCTCAGTGTACGGCACTCGGCTCCGCCACCAATCGAGACCTGTACCTGTCTGCGGTCTTGTAGTGTTGAAGGTATCTACGTCTCAGCTTTTGCATGCCTTCTCCTCGCCTTCGGAATTCAGTTGCGGTGTGACTTTAGAGAATTCCATTTCAGCTCTGCCTGCAGCGCAAGTGGCCGGAAGATCAGAAGAACCAAGAAATTGACCACGTCGTCGACAAGCTCAGTTTTCCGGATTTGGACAAATTCGCAGCACGTTCGGGCCAAAATCCGCCATGTCCGCCGTTTCCAATGCGGAAACCGCACAGAAAAGATACTTTTCGAAAAGACTTTCTCGCCAAAGTGCTTCGAGTTGAAGAGAAAATCGCACAATACGAATTTCGCGAGTGCTGTTGAGGTTCTTGCCATCGATGTTGCGGAAAAGTGAGTGCAAACGTTCTAATCGTTGTCGCGGAAAATAATCGGAAAGCACTTTACAGTGGCTCCCACGCGTTCCGCCCCTTCCGATTGAATCCTTGGCCATTGTCGCGACGTTGAAAAGTGTTTTGGATTACACGGAAAGATGGATTGAATGCGAACCTCCGAGTCTCCACGCCTGACGCCATATTTGTGGTTAATCACTTGATATATTAACCGCACACCACCCTATTTCTACCTGTTCCAAGACACGGCGATTCCATTGCCCAAGAAGAACGTATCGAGATGTTGGCTGCGGTAATGGTGTAGTTGTGCCGAGCAGTGTGCGGTAGTGCGGCCGTGGTGTGGTTTCGTGGTAACCTTAAAAGAATCTTTTCTGGAACGTGATCGGGATGCGCAATGCCTTGGAAAGTCGCGATCTCCTGAATGGAAATGCTTGGATTAGGATCGGTCGGATTCGCTGCATATTTGGTGACTCGTGGTTGAGACGACTCCAAGTGTTATTTTAAGGACCCTCGGACTGATCGAAGATCAGATACACTCTGAAGTGAACTCGCAGGGAAATTCCATCGAAATCGGTGTCTCAGAGGCAAACGCGATAATTGGTTGTGCACCTGAAGGCGTCTGGTGTCAGCTGACAAGAGACTGCAATTGAGCGTGACGTGGCAAGGATTACGGTTGAGGCGTAGAGGCAAAGACTTCCAACTTAGACCGGAGGGAAAATGGGCGAATCGACACCAATATGCCGCTGTCGAGTATTATACCTGGGCAGCGCAGTGCCACGCCAAAGCAAAAACGGACTGCAAGGAATCCAGGAACCGCTGCGAAGTCTCTACCCTTCCGAGGGCGCGATCGGTGCGAAAGGAATCGATTCGTGGCTGAGTGTTTGGTCAAACGGCATTCTTTTGGAAAATGTTGACGAAAACGGAAAACAGGTGACTCGATTCTTTCCGATCGAGTCGCTGCATTATTGTGCTGCCGTCCGACAAGTCCTTGTGCCGGAGCGCGGCAACGCCACACCTGAATTTCTTCCGTTGGACTCTCCTTTCGCTCGGATTCCGAAAGCTCAACATCCTCCAATATTCGCAGCGATTCTTCGCAGGACGACGGGAATTAAAGTCTTGGAATGCCATTTGTTCATATGCAAGCGAGAAGCTGCTGCAAATGCTCTAGTCAGGTGTTGTTTCCATGCTTACGCGGATAACTCCTATGCTCGACAGCTGGACGCGGAAAGCCTGAAGGGAGGCGTATCCAAGTCCAACGGGGACTTGGCCGCAAGCAGTGCCAGCGCGTGGAGATCGCGGGCGGGGAGTACGACTACCCTAAACAGCGTCGGCCGACACTCAACAATGAATGGTGGATTAAATGGAAGTGCTGTTGGAGGAACAAATGGATTAGGAGGCACAGAAGGATATACATCAGTCAACAATTGTAAGTATAATATCGACTATTTCAGAAATTTGCTACCGAGCCCGACATGACCGACCGCTTATGATGAATCCACTCGATTTAATAACAATCCAGAATTCAGTCTCTGAATACAGTCGGTCCACGATTTGTGCGCTACTGTATCGAAATGATTTTGGAAGGTATCCCACCCAAATTCTTGAAATTCCTAGAAATTCGGTTGATTCCTTCAACCATCAACTACATTTCCAAATCCACCTTCAAGCTGTCCAACTGAAAACGGAATGCAACTTGGAATAAAAGTTAGATCTTACAAATTTCGAGTACTGCAGAAGTAATCACAACGAAATTTACTGAATTTTTCTGTTACTAAAGGATTTTTTTCTTGTTTTCTAACAATTCAGTTGAAACTGATCATGCCATTTAACTCGGAGAATAGTGTTTATGACAAACGACAACACGAAATAATAAATTGCAAAAATATTAAACCTACATATAAGCTTTACTATTTGTTCCACTTGATTTTTTATAATCCTCATTTCAACTCATGCAACATTGCAGCAAAAATAACCATGATATCACAATTGTTGCTAAAAATGCGCAAAATTACTTGACATTCAAATTTTCGTCCGGA
The DNA here is from genome assembly GCA_963942545.1 of Oxycera nigricornis. Lineage (NCBI taxonomy): Eukaryota > Metazoa > Arthropoda > Insecta > Diptera > Stratiomyidae > Oxycera > Oxycera nigricornis. The sequence continues at coordinate 1,648,792 of OZ012659.1, forward strand.
AGAGAAACTAGGAAAATAGGCTAACAAATAGGAAACTTAACAAAGGAAATCAAATTGAAAGAGCATGACAAAAACGAGTAGACTATGTAAGAAATTAAATATCAGCAAGAATATCACACGGTTTCTATAAAAAAGCGGGTTTATATGGCTTATCAATACATTTGTGAAGCTCAAACTATTTTAGAAAGCTGCTCATAAATTTATATGATATCTTGAAAACAACATCAACATGTTTAACATGGTTGATTTCAATCCATCATCATCATCATCATCATCGACTTTCGCTAGACTCGGTCACATTTGCGTATTCCGCCTGTCTGAATCATTTAAATTTGTATCTGAATCGCTAAACAAAAGTATCTCAACAGCACAAGACATCAAATCCGACTTAAAAAGCGCAGTATGTAGTTTGAGTAGCCGACTAAGCCAAATTAGGCTTTTGATCGTTACTTTTTTGGTTGGTTGGCTTCTAGGAAGCCATTGGTGTGCCGCACCAAACTCAGCTGCATAAGCAAGCTTAGGTGCTGAGCTAGCAAACTTCTGTTGGCGAATTTTTGCATATGAGATGTGAGTGGGACTTTGAAACGTGATCAAAGTTGATGGGTGCTGACAGTGGCGCTCTTGCACGTTGTGCTTCAGCCGGAAAATGTTCGTTACCTTCTTCAATTTGAGCGTTTCGTGAAAAGCAATTTTCGAGAATATGCAACTGAACTACCATCGATAGCTGTTCAGTTTTTAATGTATCCCAAGCGCTGCAAGAAAGACTTACATACATACAAGATTCTGCCATACATTTTCCAATATTTTTTTTATTGATTTCATCAAAGTTGTTTCAATGATTAAAACAAATTTGTGTGATGGCTCAGTTAATAAAATAAATTTGATCGGAAACGTCATTTGTTTCATTCTATTTCTATAAATAATCTAAGGAATGCATATTTATCTAGAAGAAACAAATGACAGTCGTTAAAAGTATAAGATTCTGCATTTACAATAACTTGTTATATTCTCCGACAGTTTCCTATTACCTTTGAAATTCATTATTTCTTGGCGCATCGCTTTTAATACGACAAATCCAGACAGGTTACAAGCTAGTTCGACCATCATATTTTTCTTTATTTTCAGAAGAGCCGGTGTCGTATGGCTGCGAGATAAAAATGCTAATGTGTTCCATTGAAAAATAAGTTGAAACTTTTGTAAACATCCGCATACTTTTCTTGAATCAATCTGGATTTAGAAGAAATCTTAATGATTGCTTTGAAGAACTAAATTCAGAGTCTAATTTTATAGCGATTTGTATAATTTTATCGTACTGAATACTTATTTATTATATAATAATACTGGAATACTTTCTCCAATATGAAACGAGGACTTTTTCATGCTTACCGCATATTCAGTCCTATGCAAACATTTTTATTTCCACAATAATGAAAATTAAACTTGGGCATTTTCCTATACTTACTTCTATATATGAACAGTGGCTGAACATTTTTGGGACTAAGGTACTTGTAGTGATTCTACCAACTTATGCGGGAGGTCACTAAAAAATATAAGTAGATAGTAAATAAAGATGCTTCGTTAACATCACCATGTCTGAGCCATCGCTGCATATATTGAAATTATAACATCATATTGTCATAAAATCACTTCTAAAAAAGTGGAAAAACTGAAGAATTTTTTTTGAAACAATAGAATGTGGCAGCAAACTTAGTTGCGGTTACAAATGTTAAGCACGATAGTACGAAAAACTTTTTTTAACATACCTTCGTGCAATGCACTCAATTAAGAAGTATCCATATACATATGCTCGTAATCAGAAAATTTTAACGAGTCTCGTATAGACAGATTTGTCTTGGGCGTTAATGGTACAAACAGTTTGAGCAGCGTACCAAAAATTTCAAACCAACAGGTTTTGTCGTTAGATATTTATATATGTACTGAAAGTCTACTTTGACCACGAACCTGACGAGTATTGCATTTGAAATGAGCCTGATCCAGGCGAGTTGAAAATTGAAAATGGATGGTGAAGCACTTTCATAGATGCGGTTTGCATCAAATTGATGATTTCCTATTCAAATTAGTACTTTTCCAAATCAAATTGACACTTTTACAATATCAATTGGATTGGAATTTCCCCGTCAGTACGGACACAATAGAACTCAAGGTTTCACGGCTCGTGTTGAGGAGCTCCTTAGTGCGTTTGGAACTCAGTGCGTGCCATGTTTGCCTGGTTGTCCAACAGGTTTCTTCCAGTAACCAGGACCTTTTTCCAGCCTTCGTGTAATGCTGCTTAAATCCTAGCTTTATGGATGCTAGAGGTTGGCCGACTTGGGGTGTAAGTGTATACTCCTGGAGCTCAATGCCAGCTCTGGCTAGGGCATCCATGTCGTAATTTCCCGGTATATCACTATGTCCCGGTACCCAGTGTAAAATCACTTCACAATGAAGCGACATCACGTTCAATTGTGTTCGACATTCCATTCCAATCATGGATAGCAGCTTGACCGTCTGAGAAAATATTCAGGTTTCTTATAGCTTCGATTTGATAAAAAAATACAATTTAATTCAGAAAGCAATCGATTTTATTCGAAAAACATCTAAATTGTAGAGAAAATGCTATGTAGGTATGTTGCAAAAATTAATAAAATAAAGATAGAATATTTCTGCGCTGCAATTGCTTATATGAAATAATTTATCGAAACTATTTAGTTCCATTTCATTCCAATTGAAATCATGATACTTGCTTGTGTGCCCGTCAAAGTATGATATGAAAAGCCCAAACTAATCTATTATCTACAACTTTCTAACAATAAAAGCAACTTGGTTGTTATCCGCGAAACAGGTCCACTTTTACATTGCATTTTTTATACATCGCAGCAGTAATCCGAAACCTAAAAGTTCTTAACTCGTTTTGAAAAGTATTTATTACAGCATTAAATTCGAAAATCGATGCCACGTTAATTTACATCGCCGCCAACAATTTAGCAATTATTTCAGATTACCTTTACGATCATGTTTGCTTCGTTTTCTCGCCAGATTCTCGTCTAGCAACGATCGTTGCATCTTTTATTGCTTTCCCAAATATAAGATTGTGCCGACTCAGCCATAAAATTGCTTGACCTCCAAACGGACTCCATTGGCAGGAGTGTGTGTCCTGTCGTGTTCCACTTGCTGCAAGTTGCTAAAAGTGGTTTGTCAGCTTTATTAATGGCATACAAAACCACTTGTCGTGAGCAATAATTTATTGTCATAACAATTCAGTTTGGGATGTGCCAGCCAATTTCGGCTGTCGCTTTTGCAGCAAGTCCGGCCCAAAACAATAAACATTCGAAAGAATGGCAGCGAGCCACATTTTCTTTGGAAAGTTTCGTGGCGGGAAACTCAAATAGCAACAGTGGAGGAACGCATCGTCAAAAGAACGAGACACTGCGCCGAAAAGAAAAGTGTTTTGTTAAATGCAAATCAACTGATTATGAGACGACCGAAGATATCCACCGCGAAGACTTGTAGGAGTAGGTGTATACCTGTAAAGTGGTTCTGCGGATCCTGAGATGCGTTCGGCGGTGTTATACCATATGTATATTTACTGCTTGTGTGCCATATATGAATCTGCACCTGTCGGCGGATTCCGATCTTCGTGCAGCATTGATTGCTCAAGTGACAATGGCGGTACGGCCGCGGGGTCATCATTAGACGGTATTGGAATGCGGAATCGAGACATGAAGCTATGCATCGCTATCTATAGATCGTTAGTGTCCCATGAGCGATACGTGTTCCCAGCACTATCGTCTGGTAATTTTCCGACCCCACTCGTTGTTAATGACGGATCCATTAAGTAGATAGCATTTCGTAATCTTACCTGGGTGCTTAATCACATTCCTTCACGTAGGGATCCGACGAATTGTATCGACAATTGGCTGCAATATGCGTTTTGACTTAAATTTATTTCAGAGGGGAAAAGCAAGCACCTGAGCCAAGATATCAGCCAGTTAATATCCTTGTGTGCCAATGAAAAAGCAGCAGATACTTTGAATAACAAAAATTCGATTTTGGCTAGCTTTCAAACTGGTTTCGAAAACTACGTCGCGTCCAGCCAAGTAATTGTGTTGCGACTTTTTTGCATGCTCCATGGCATTGCTGCAAGCTATTGATGACGAGCAAACGATTAGCTTGCTTTTGCTTATAACGCCCGGTGAAATAAGCTCAAAGTCAAATGTTAACAACAGTCGCGAAAACTGAATGCCATCTTTGTATCGCATCTATCAGCGCCTAATAAATTTCCATACGTTTAAGCTAACACTTTCCACTCCCATGTGCGCATATTGAACGCGTGTAGAATGTCTCGAAATTTCGCGAATAATTCATTCCAAACTAGTATATCATCCGAAGACAATTTGCTGCCTGATGTAGTATTCCAAATGTAAAAATAATAACATGCCTTTCGTTATTGTGCGCCTCACAAATGTCTGAGCCTTGAGCTGGTGCGTAAGATACTAACCCTAAATGCAAATGTTAACCTTAACTCAAGTGATTTCTATGCCTCACAGCCGACATTTATAAATGAAGGCCCTGCTAATGCAAACTATTCAATTGGAAATGGAATGGGTGATGGCCGAGGCTCAGAATACGACGAGAACATTAAATATGAGTTATGTTGCTAACGAAAAACAATTGTTCATCCTACATTCAGTGCTTGGAATTTATTGGGCATTGTTCGAATGTAAATTTGCAACTGATTAAAATTGAATGACGCCTTTGGATGAGGTAGAAAAACTCGAACATGTTTATATACATATAAACGCAAAGGGTTGATGATTAACCTGATATAACTGACTCCTTTTGCAGTCACTTACTTTTTCTCTTGTTGCAAGGTGAACCTCCAACATTATCAAACTAAGTTACACTATCAAGGCCAACCTGACCTCCAGCTCTTTCTCGACAAGGGTCCTATCGTGTAAAATAATAATTAAAACTCTGGTTTTACTTGCAACACTAAATTTAGTGACGGATTTGTAGCTGCACACATTATGCTGAAAGGTGGGTGGTTATCTGTTCTTCAATCGAATTCATGGTCGAACATTTGCTCAGTTGAAAAGTTGATAAGTCTGCGTACCTCGACTTATCAACTTTTCTCAGATTTGGTTTCTCATACAGTTTCACTAATATCTACCTAAAAATTTGCTCAGAGATTAACAGACTATTTCAAGTTTTCAGGATCACTTCGGTTTAGGCTAGTAACTAAGCAAAAATAATTTTCCTCTTACACTATCACAGCTACCTCAACAATTCAACAGAAGCTTGACTAGCATATGCATCTAATGTTGTCATGTTCACATCATCATAAAACAGTATCAGGATCTTTCCACAAGGGGCTTTCAATCGTCCTTTTCCACATTTCTTCAATCTAGATTCGACCACTTCTTGAGTACGAGCCTAACTTGCCTGCGCTCTGTCTCCTATAAACAGAATTGGGCAATTATGCTTGAACAACAGCTCAAAGACATACTTAAATTCTGTAGTATTCTTTGTCGGCACAAACTTATCAAAGGCGCGATCGTTTATGTTGTTGTTCTAATCTGCGTTCCGAAAACGTGGTTCTGTTCCCTGGAAACTCCTAAATATTCACATCCGAAAACTCTAGCAATTTTTCACTGTCCATGTATCTAAAAGATTCCTCTGACAATGAAGTACATGCATAGAGTATGCAAATACACTTCTAGCTGCAGTTTCATTCATGAAACTTAGTTTTGGCTCGGTTACGAAAAAGGCGTTAAGCTGCTCGTAGCTTATCAGGATATCATATCAGATCCATTAGTTCGAAAGTACATTCACTTTACCAACAGAAGATCCATCACTTCGTATGGAAGCTTAGTTACTGGAGACAGAATCACAGACTCTGAAATGAACCAATCTTGAAAATCTAAGACTCAAAAAACCAAGTTTTCAACTGTTGCCACATACAAAATATGCGAGAAGAACAGGAAACCATATTCTCTTTAGAATTCTTGTCAAAATCACACGAGGTTGCGGTATATTATTGCAGATGAAACATTGAAAAAGTAAGCATAACTGGGTTTTAATCAATATTTTATGCACGTGTCTATTAAAGACATTAATATACATGATGACTTATTTTTTTCACCACCAAGCATCTTATGTATGATTATATATGAACACCGTTTGAGAGTTAAATCAATACCAATAAAAAATTCAATTAAATCTTACTAATTTATCACTCATGTATGCGAGTAGGGGTTCTTATAAGTAAACGTACATACGTATGTATATGCTATGTCAAGCGAATCTCTGGGCACGTATGTTGCCACAAAACCGACCATCGACTTCAAACCATCGCCAAATTTTCTAGCTAGTACAAACATAGATCAAAGAAGCAAAATGAGACAACAGAAGAGTAACAAACGGAATTTTAAAATAGATTAAACCCATGCCGTGTGTATCAACGGGTTTTTGCTAGATACTGGATAAAATGGTGCTGCCAAAACACACAAGAATTTCGTTTTGAAGGAAATATGTATCTAAGAAAAATCACCGAAACAATGTTGTCAATACTAGCAGTAGCTTTTAGAGGTTGATTTCGAACATAATTTAGCTATATTTTCCATTTAGGAAAAATAAATCTTTGTAAAACAACCTTAGAAGGTGAACCTTGAATCGTACGTGCAATATATGTACTTGGGTACATATATGCAAACATTACATTAGCTATTCGTGATGTTTAAACCATCAAGATTCTGAGAGAAAAGGAAAATTGAATTTAACCATGCAATTCAAGGTTGACCTTTCAATGGCGAAAAACGAATCTTAATTTCTGCAACTATTTTTAAAATTTTTTTAAATGGTCGGTAACTCTTTCCGCTTGGTTACCAGCTGCTTTTCATTTTTCGCGACCATTGACTCTTGGGTTCTTTCTCACGCTACACACTCTGCAATTCGGCGCTGAAGCAAGATTCAGCCCGAAGCAGTATTGGCAATAGCAGTGACTAAATGAGTTAGATACAAACCGAGTGATGCAGGGATTTAAAGTAGTTCAGGTACATTCGAAGAAAAACAACTGATTGCGGATTTGAAAACTATGTGTTGTGAGCTTTGGAGTGATGCAAGCGACATTATGTGATGATATTGTAGTGACGAGCAACGAAAGGTAAAATAATTCAGGAAAGAAAGCTATTACACACTTCAAAGATTTGAATTATGAGGAAAGCTGACAATTGTATAAACTCCCACAGGCAAATAAACCACATAGATGTATGTGCCTTCATGAAGAAACATCGAGTCGCGTTGAATGTACTATGTGTTCGAAAAACGATACCTATTTATTCCTGGTACAGAAACACCCCGACTTACACTAGCCCAGAGTCACGTAACTTCTGAATTGCACAAACAAACAAACAAAAACTTTAAACACGTTTTTCGCAAAACAACGCTTTTTAACATGGCAGAAAGATGATCTCGCGGGATCTGCTTAACCGATTTTCAAAACTTTGATGCATTTTGTTTGTTAGAGTATACTACATCGTAATCTACCAAAATATGACTAAAAAAATTGAAGAAGAAAAATTGTGGCGTTAAAAAAACTACGAAAGTAGAATATTTAAGACATTTTTCCACAAGTTCGCCATTGATTTTTTTTTAAACGGTGGTGGATTACGATGTAAGAGATCTTGCTTTTCAAAGTCCCGTTGATTTTTTTTGTTTCAGATCTACCAATCCATAGCTTATCTCACTGTCGTGGAATAACGAATTTTTCAAAACTTAATTTAAGCGCCCTCTATAAAAGGGACTAATAAATGAAAAAATAAAAATATTTTTTTGTATTATCCCAATATGAAATCATATTATAAAAAAGATTCATGTTAATATATAATAAAGTATCTGAGAAACAAACTCTTGAAAAATGGTCTTTTTTCGCCTTCTAAAGTGGATTGGTATCTTAAGAAAAAAAGAGCGCATTTCCGGCAAAAAACCAACAGGAGTTTGCAGGATTCCGTGAAACCTTCTATGTCAAAAAAAACTATGATCCGTTTAACTGATCTGGTGAAATGCGCAGTAATAAATAGATATCCAAACGGTTTTTTTGAACTGTTTTCTTCAGATACATTCGCGAATATATAAATAAAACCAAAAAAAGATCAATAGAACATATTTTTCCATAAAAAAAATGAAAAGTTCAGAAGAAGGTAATTGGTTAAAAAAAATCTTTGTATTGATTTATTTTTTTCTTAAATCCTGGTGTAGAGCTGACAGGCTGTTTTGCTATTTTTTCTTAATCATAGTATTGTATAACCCTTTGCTCGATCCCAAAAAACATTTATTTTCTTGGTTACATCTATTAAAAATTTATGTAAAGAAACTGGCAATTATAAGGCAAGAGCAAAACACCACGATTCAATTGTTGTTATAATAGAACAAAATCGTTTTTTATTTTATAATCGTATAACTGAACTGAACTGCGTATGGAAGTTGCACTTCGTTTTTATAAAATTTACTCCCTTCCAATCGTTGTTTAATGGAATTCAATGAAAAATGAATCGGGAAATCGCAATGCATGAGCAGCTCCGGAACACCGAAGAATTGGCGTCGGAACAGGGGATAAAAATGACGCTGACCTCCCCGCAACTGTAACAAAGTGAGGTTTCTAGCAACAGATTTATTCCTTACTGAAGTTCCAAGCCGAATTCATCAGTAAGCGTGAATCTGCTTATATAATTCGTTTTCTGCTGTGTGAAAAGGTATGTGGCCCAGGCGCTCACAAATTAGATATGCATTTTGCCTCTTAGCAAGTTTAACATTGTCACATCCCCACAATGATGGTGTTCGCTGTATTATTGGCGCGCAAGGATCATAAATCATTCAAAGATCATAAGCCATCAATGCTACTGTTTCTAGAATTCTTCAATGATTATTCAAGTACCGCAATTAGCAAAAATTTACAGTCTTGTAGACATTTTTTTCTTGCAAGTGTTGTCGCAATGCATGCTTTTTGCTAGCGTTAGTCTGTTGCTTGTGTCAATTCTTCTAATTACATTGTATCTAAATCCAGTTGAATGTCGAATCGCATTCCAGTAATCATGTATCGTATTCATGGCTAACAGCTAGCCCCGTACTTTCATTATTGCCAGCGATTTGCTCTGAACATACTCATTATTGAGTGGCTCAATTGGAGTTTGAATGAAAGTAAGGTTGTGGGTTTAAAAGAATAAAAATATTCGATATGAAAATGGTTTGGTAACTATTCGAAATGTCCTCAAAGACTAATTAAAGTGAATGGAAGCTAACGACGTGAAACGATCATATTGTCGAATATAGCATGCAAAACATTCATTTTAGTTCTTGTACGATCAGGTGCCGATTCCATAAATTTGAATGATTTCTTACAGTTTTATCTCTGGAAGGTTTTATCTCTGGAAGGTGAAGGAGATCCTATATCTTCCACTATCATAATGCATGCTGCAAAAATAGAAAAAGACCTCCAGCCAATATTGAAAATTTGAATTAGGCAAAATCTGTTTTTAACTTGTCACAAATAGATCAGATGCACTCCTTTTCAGCCAAATATAATTTTCTTCAAATTTTTATCCGCCTTGAACAAGGCTTAGTCTAATTTTGTTTCATTCATTCACTTCCAGCCTAAATGTTTCCACCATATGTAAATCTATGTGGGTTGTTAGGCATGAAAAAAATGATTTATTTCGAAAGTGTTTCGGCTTACTGATTAGCCAACAAAGGTCATGGTTCCCATTCAAAAGGATGAAATGCTTGAGCCAACATCATTTTGATACATGCAGCGCAGCACAAAGCGTACCTCGTCGGGTTTCGTATTAATAATCGTCTTTAATCTGCATCACAATACTTGAACAGATCTTAACCTTGCTTGTCCCCATGCCAAAATGTAGGTGAGTTGATGTTTTAAAAGACGTTTTGCTGACCTGCTTACCATCGTGGATGACGGTGGAAGAGGAACGTGGATATAATTCTCTTGGTGTAGAATAAAATGATTGATTAGCTGAACCTGGCTTGGTATTTAGCACTCTTATTGGCAATTCGAATGAGAGGCGGTTTCATTTCAGCTCGATCAGATGAATCTTATGGTTGGCTAGATTAAAACGTTCCTTGGTCACTAGTCACCGACCGAATGACCACAGAATCTAGGTACACAGTTTCACTTTCCAATTTCGACAATCGTTAATTGTTGATGATCAATTTAAATAATTTATGTAAAATGCTTGCGATGTTTAGAACTTATCTCGTCATTTTTAGAGCATCCATATTTTGTGTTTTGATGGAGGAGCATATTTAAGTCAAATTTTTGGTCTACGTTTATCGTAGGAAGTTGAAATATAACAGCTTTTATGCAAGACTAATATAATTTCCAAAATGAAAACTTTTGAATAACTTAGTCTCATTTAAAGACAGTTATGAGTATTTTATCTGATCGGTTTTATCCTAGGTAACCCTTATTTACATTAGATACGTTGGCACTGAGCCCATTTGAATTGAATCGCAGAATGAATATTTAGTAACTGTTATCCACGAAACTCTCAATTTGAATAAATACAATCTGATAATGAATTGCAGTGCATATCAAAGTTTTATCATCACCTTAAAGTCAGAGTTCGCATACTTTGCTGATGGAAGTAATAAAAAGAAATATTGAAACAAAGAAACGTATCGCAAAGAGCTATTAATATGTGCATCCACCATGAAATTGCGCTAATGTTTGAGTGTTTTTTTGGTAATAAAACTCCGTGATTTTATTGCTAGTTCGGCATAACAATCACCTTGATGGCAATCTTTTTCATGGCAGTGATTTCTAGGTGATTTGTTTGGCGTTCGATTGAATGGTGATAGTATTTACACCATTGAAGGATAAGAGGCAATGTTTGGATATGCATAATCAAAAGGGTTTATCTGTTGAAATTAAGTAGAAGACATGACATAATTTCGTGTCTGGGATCTTCTTTTGTTCGTTTACATGCACAACACAAAGTTATGTTATTCAAACAGTGGCTTACACAGTGATTGCCAGTGTTTGTCGATTTCTAGCCAAAAAAAAACAATCAGGCCATCTAAAGCCTATACGTACTTGATACTAACTTTAGTCGAAAAGCAAAACAACCTGTCCATAGTTTCTCCTTCCATGATTTGAACTATTTTCTTCAGATAATTTGAGTTGACTGTTAATAAATCTCAGTTGAATTTCATCTAATCAACTTTGTGCGCGTATACTCGATAAAATTGCAACAATCGATTTCCAAAAATCTGTTCGAAAGTCATTGAGTTGTGCAAAATTTCAATATGCAAATTTCAAACCTTCAGAACTAAATCCGATGATCTATGACTTATTTTGTTGGCGATCCATATTTTCATGAAATTGAAATTAAACTAGGCTTTATTTTCAATTTAATATCCCTCATTCATAATAATAATACAAAAGCACGCCAATTAGCACTGTAAACTTCAATTCTAGTTTTTATCCGCATACTCGACCAATTATTAAAACCTAAATGCCTTCTGAGCGATTTGAAGGTAATCCGCTAAGCAAAGCTGTACGGCATGAATCCACAATAGCTTAGCCTTATTTGAACTGCAAGTGCTTTTTTGTATAAATAAACCAAATTAAATAGTCCGAAAGGCAATCGCAAATGCGTATCTTTATCTGTAAACTAAAGTATCTTGCTAACGCTGTACGCCTATTGACGCCAACAAATGATGTCTGGATTTAACGCTGCGTTTCAGCCAAATCAGACCAACAAATATGTTTCTTGCAACAATCTACCGGAAGCAGTGTTCAAAGAGATAGAGTCCATCTGTTTTCGGTTGCTCACCTTTTTTGGGCTGCATGAAAAGTTGAGGAACTTTAGGTTTTTGTTACGAGTTTTTTGACCTAGAAAATATTTTCCGTTCGTATCTTACCTTGGAAAATATCGGTTCGTTTTATGCTGTAACATTAACACTTTTATATCACACATTCATTTTGCGATCGTGAAAAATGGCAAAGGTCAAAAACCCGTTTGCAGACGTTGTCGCTTTTTGAAAATATTTGCCGTGCGTATGTTTAGCATGTGACAATGTCGGGGCAGGGCGGGGTTTTGGATATAAATACAGTCAACTCTTGATTATTCGGAGTCCTTATCTATATAAACGACATGATCCATACATCCGCCAAAGATTTCTCTTCAGCACAGCAATCCGAAATGATGGAACTGTTAAACAATTACGTCCCTAGTATCTACTTTATGCCACAATTATTCAACACCATACAATTCACAGCTAGCCACGTTGGGCGCCAATTTGGGTATGAGACACGAAGCGGACGCAGGATTGATTCTAGGAACAAACAATGATCCTACCTTCAGCTATGATTTTGCTTCGACGATGCCGTGCCTTATCCTTGTAAGATAAGTCAAATCGTCAAGAACGTGAAGCCAACCGTGCATTTCGGGTAGTTTATTTTTGGAAATATGTCGAGGATGTCGGATACTATTTTGGCACTCCGACATTTAAATGCTACTCTAAAACGGATATTATCGTTATTGCGATATTAAACATAAGCCCTACAACCCCAGAAACAGAAACTTAAACCTGTCGTTTAACCCCTACTCCTCAAAATGCACAGTTGAACTACAATTTGACTGACTGACTCTCAATTTGTTGATCATCTCTAGGCCAACCACTTTTTATGGTGCAACATTACTGCATAGACACTAATGATAATGATGACAAGGCAGGCGTGATCTAGATAATAAATAAAGAAAGATCCAGGAAAAACACCATTCTGAATTTACATATATGGTCAGGTAGCAATTACTAATAGTAGGTGTCGGAAATCTCAGTGGCCTTGACGAAAATGTGCCTATATGAAAACAAGTCATAGAAAATTTGTGTGTTAATATGTTTATATTTGATGGAATTGGTTTCAGTTTATCTTTTCTTTGAAATGATTTGACGTAGTTCTGGTACCGTCCAATAAACACTTTTATCTTCATTGCAAGTTTTGTTACTATGAGAAAGTCAAATAACAAATCGAATCAAAATTGCACCAAGTTCATTAAGATGCTAATCAAAAGATATCAATGTGTTTATGAGCTGATCCTTTTTTTATAAAATTCAATTCAACAGTTTTTTTGTGTAAACAGAAAAGTGGTGAACAGATTTAAGCAGATTTGTCTTGAAAAAGATTTATCATATCTAGTCGATACTTTGAACGAGTAAAAACAAATCGACGTATTTTAAAATATTTTAAAAAAAGCATTCAGGCGAGAGTAGTTAACAATTAAACAGCCAACAAATCTCCAATTAAAAATATTAAAAATAAATCTACGAAAATACATTAATATGCCAGAAAAAGGAACGAATTTTACACAGACAAGTCTGCGTTCTCTCTTTAAAGCTTGTAGTAATTTGCAAACTTGAAGTGAATTGACTTGAATTTCACATAAGATCCTAAGCTTTCTTTAGAATCCTGCGAATTTTGGGATTGACCTCTCATTCTTCGATTGGAGAATAGTATGCTGTTGAAGGACACAAATTGTTACTACTTTTTCGAGATAAAAACAAACAAATTTACTTTAATAAGACTATCTTTGCGGGATGGTGCGAATATACTTCGGCAAAGAAATCTAGCCGATGTTTCAATAGATCCTAATTTTAATTCTGGCTTGGGGGATATTCTCTGGTCATGTATAATTGCTGTATCAAATAGTTCCTTTCGCAATTCAAATCAGGAAAAATGACATTGAATTCGCTTTAAATTATAAATCGCCATCCATTTCCCCCTGGTGAAATAACCATCACTTAAAGTTTAAACAAAGATGCTTGAGAACTGAAGTCCAACTGCAATCTCGCCACCGCAGCAGCAGATCATTAGCAAAGCAACCAAAGAAAATATTCAATTCACGATCTTGAACTTTTTCTTTACCGCCAAATATCAAATCATGCAATGACTAAACATTTTCACCAATGCAGCATTCAATTGCTGAGGAGTCCGAGTAGATTTGATGAATTCGCGGTTCGTATTTGAAAAGATACATCTTGTAGCCAATCCCGCTTCAATGGCTTTTACATCGAGTCAAAACTATTCAAAACTGTTTGTGCAGACTTGCTGGAGTTGACCTTAACATTGCAAGCAAATGGAGATAAGTAGTTCACTCGAAAGATGAGATATGCAAACGAGCAGGATTGGCATAATGTTGTTAAACTCAGGTGATTTGAATGATTATTAAATTCAAATGGATGCGTTGATTGCCTATTATAATGGCTTTCAACGTTGGCACCGTGATCGACCAAAGACTCGCATGATTGTAATACATATCAATAACTTTCATTGATGATGTTTTTATTTTGTAAACTATCTAAAAACAACAGACCCCCCCCCCCAACAAATGAATTGAGAACTGTGTTGATACCATGAAAACATGAATAATTATGCATGCTGTGCTATTAGTTCATTTTGCATGAAAAGGTCAAGTCAAAATTTATATATTTTCGAATCATTCAGACTTTCCACGGAATTTCTAGTGTGGATAATTGATACAGTTTATCGTGGAATGGCGTACCACACAGTAAACAAGATATTATTGAAAGTTGTTTTTAATTCACTGATAAAATTTATTTCATTATCTTAAATATTGGTTGTCGATGAGAACGCCTCACGCAGACTATTGTAAATTCATTTAATTCATGTCTTTTATTCGTATGAAGACAAAATGCCTCATAACAAACAAAGGTCATGGTGTTTGTTGTGGAAACTATCTCACAATTGTTGCGGTTGTTACAACCAATGATAGCAATATCTTTGATGAGGTTCATCTTCAATCCACCAGCAAAAGGAATACGAGGGTGCATGTTTGCCCACGCTCACAGTACTTTGTTGATAACAGCGCGTTTGCATGGTGCAAAAACGGCATTACTACAGCACCCGGAAGCCAGTCGTGCAGAAATAAACTGGTAACTACAATTTGCGGCTGATTACAACCTTGAGGTTGGGTTTCATTCTATTAAAACTAGTTGTGGAGCAAACAAGTGATCTATAACTTTCTTGCCATTGTTGAAATTCTTTCTCTGAGATACGTAAATACAATTAGCCATAAAATACTAATGAGGAGTTTGGTTTCGATGTACATATATACATAGAAAGTTAGGGGAACTTATTAATTATAAAGTGTAGTTGATTTGCGTCTGAATTGATGTCTTCATCATGCAATTTGTACATATGTAAATAATATGCTTGAATAAGCAATACAAAATTTTATAATGGCTGTTAATATTTCAATAAAACCTTTCAAATCAAACACCTAATGTTGATTTGGCGTTGATTTTAAATTGTAATTGAAATTGCTAATTTTGTTAATAATTGTTGTAAAAAAGGAAGAAAACTTTACCTATTGTAGTTCAAATTTTCAGATTTTTAAACATTTATCGAGTTTATTCTCAAAAAAAAAACACTGCGATGATTTGTCCCGATAATTTTTGATGGCATTTTCCATTTTAATGGAAGATGATGAAGGGAGGATACGTTTTGAGATTGTTTCAATTTTTGTCAGAAAACAACAATTCCCATCCCAACTAAAAACAGTGCTTGGTTTCTTTTTTGATTCAGATTGTTTTGAACTAACGTTTATTTTCTCAGCAATATTATTTTGTTCCTCGCAGCTGAAACATCCCCACTATGCAGCTTAAACATCCCAGCGTAAGCTTTCTTTTCATTGTACAGAAAATTACACTCATGAATTTTTTCCATCAATTGGAGGCGAAAATCTTCAAATACTCCAATTACCTCCTTCTTCTCGACTTGCCGGGTTTTTGATTGGCTAAAAACACCTTCATTTTCTCTGAAGCACTCTCTCTATTAGTGCTTATTAGTTCCCAGATGATCGTAATCAGTATAAAGGATGGTACCTAATCAATAACGTTTAGAACACTTTGGGTTTCATTTATAATTCAATATATATTTTTAAAATTTTCATTCAGATTGAATCAAATGTTCACATCGATTTTTTGGAGCCATAACTGTAAGTACTTCAAATTTTGTTCATGCAGGAGATATTTGTCTAATGTCGATTTAATTGTCTTTGGGTTTGTGATGTCTTTTATTTCGTTTAACTATATTCTTTACATGCCTTGTACCGTACATTTCCCCCCCGAAAATTCTCTCAAGTTTCACTGAGCTTGCTGTGTAAAATTTTATGCATAAATTTCGCTCATGTCACGGAAGTCTAGCCCCTTCTAAGTTTAGTTCTTGAGCTATTTTGTACATTATAATTCCAATTTCGTTCCACACCAACATCGAATCCAAGTGGTACTCGAAACTCAACAATTTGCGCAAGATACATAGTAACCACCACACTTCAAGCACGAATAACAAGAATCCATTGCAATCATCAGAAATTGGGCTAATGACGAATTTCAATGCACCTATCGTGCATGAACCAGGAATACCTGTTGGTTGACATGAAACCGCTGCACGGCTTCTTCAATTTTATAACTTAATAATTAATCTTCGCTCAAATTAAAGTTAAAATCCTGATTGGAATATTGTCGATAGGTAGAACTTCAAGGCAGGATTGTAGGCACTAGTACGTTTTTGCTAATGTAGCCAGTTTTAATGCGAATGGCGGAATGGAAACCCGTCTTTAAGATGTCCAACTGGTTCAGCCAGGCTAGTTGACCGTGGTTGCTGATTAGTCAAAAACGAACATTTTCACGATCTTTTAAACGTAGCGCCGACATTTATTTAGGGCTAAAAATCTTTTATGCTTGACATACTGAAATCTGCGCTGAGGCTGAGATGCTTTAATATTTCTGACGAATTTAGGAGTTGCTGTGCATTATATGACTTTGAGAAGATCGATATATAAAGTTTTCTATATCATCAGAGTCCTATAATGTATTGAGTTAAGTGGAAGTTCAGTCTCAAATATTCAATGGCCACCATTGGCTTTTAACAAAATTACATATTACTGGAAAAGTTGAATACATATTCAAATTTGGGATTTATTACTGGTTTTGCTTTTGTCAAATTCTATTGATATTTAACTTTATTGTGTAATCATCTTTATTTCAACAGAAAATATATCTTCAACAGCTTTTTCAAACTGGAAGATATTGCCAAAGTTTGTTTCAAACTCTTTCGGTTTTCTCTCATTCAACGAGAACAAAAGCCAATCTTGCATAATGAATTGCATAGCTTCATGCTGCCCCTACATAAAACCACTGCAATTAAAGAATCTTCTTCAATCAAGCATCCCACTATGCTAATTTCAAGTATACTGAAAACAAATACAGCATCTTTTTCTATCATCAGATGTTACGAAAACCATTCTTGATAGACACCTCAACAATTTAACCGGCGAATTCTATTCATCTATCTATGGCTTTAGGCATTCCTCTGAAAGTTTCGTAAACGGAAGCAGAAACACACATCATTAAACATCCATTAAAAGATCTACGAAACATAGGAAAATATAAACAATCAAGATGAAGCCACACGAAGGTTGGTTTGCCTCTGGCAACAAACTTGGACCATGGTTGCGGTTTCGCAGGAATAAGATTTTAAATTTTGTATTTTTTGAATGATTTGTCGGTTTGTTTTTATAAATTATCAAGGAAGGTATATATTGATAAATCCGAGCGCCGATATTTGTTTGTCTGTTAAACAAAAGATTCAAGCTTGTGATGCACAAAATGATGACTGTGATGCCTTGCTTTGGCGAAATAAATAAATAAATCAAATGCTCTTCTTAGATGAGATGTTCGATTGGATTAAAATATATCGTGGTAATAGACAATGGATCTCATTATATTAGACAATTAAGTGATAAAGAAAAAGAACCTATAAAAGATGTGTATTCGTAGAACTCCTAAAAATTGCAAAAAAAAATTAGCGGCATTAAACAGTACTTCGACTTTTCTTTATGGTGGAATTGCATGCCTTTTGATGGATTTTCATTCGTAGGAAAAGTATTTCAAATGTGAACGTTGGCTTAAGAAACTTCTTTTATTTCTTTTATTTTAGTGCCAAGTATAACGTACGTAATTAGCTGCTCTTTTCGACGTTTTTCTCGAATGGAACAAATAAATTGCCTACATACAATTTACATGATACTTTTGCATCATAGTACTCCTGTTTTCATCGTCATTTTCGCAAGCTACATATGACTAGCTTATCATTTATTGAAGCAGATTAGTGGGATAATTAAGATCTGCTAAAATATCACTGAAATTAAGGGCTGCAAAGGTTACTAACAAGCTTTGTAGCTAGGTCGTACAACTTTAAATGGGTACCGCAAATAACAGTTCGATTAATTCTCTATTTTATTTAGAGATGTTACTATACTTTTTGAGGGTCCTTGTAGTTGAGGAGACATGAGTGCAATTGGACCAATTAATGAGCCCATTCGCAAAAATCAATTGACACGAATGAAAACTCGGATGGCTTAACAAATGTCTTTTCATGTCCTGAAAATACTGCTCGGGTTCAGATAAAGATTGCCTGATAAAGCTTTACTCATCTGAACCTGCCAGATCGGGTCCTGATATATGTTCTGGTTCTTCCTGAGATCAATTTTAAGCGAGTTTTTAAGGCAACACGTGCTTTACATAATTCGTCGTCGAAATCACGCGATAAATGACTTTCTTCAATTTTTTACTTTGTTGAAGAAAGGGGTTTGCAGTTTTTTAGGAAGTTCAAACGTCTTTAGTGGGTGACATTGAAAGTGGCTATTTATTTTCAACATATTCTGGGCAAATGTACTTGTAATGTTTTTTAGAAAGTCGTGTAAATCCGCTCTTGTTACATCTAAATTTGTTGTGATGTGCCTGCATTCCACAGAACACCCTCCGCCTCATAAAATTTGCAAAACAGGAGATTTTAATGTGACTCTAATTTTTTGAATTTTCCGAAGAGCTTATCAGTTGAAATCATCGATTTAAATTCAGTTGCTATCATAAATCCGTCACATCATTCCGTTTTTAGTGAGAATACAACGATCCAACCATTGTGATTAAGCCTCGGTAAAACCAAACCAATAAGGAATTCAGTAATTTTTATTTGATGAATAGCTAATTCGTAATTCTCAGGACTATGCGTATTTTGAAACGCCTACGACTCTTTTCCTTTAAACATTCGTGAATACTACTAATATACCCAAATATAGCTATTTCAAATTGTATTCAGCAATTATTTCCTTTTTAATTTCAGTGTATGCAAGCAGTGCAGACTTAAATGTCGTTGACGACGGCGACGGATCAATTTATAATGGCGACGAAAACCATAAGGTCTGGAACGGATCGCACGAGCATTTAGTCGACGGAATCGGTTCAGAAAACCACTATGAAGTATTCTCGGGTAGTTCGTCGACCTTGGGACGGCCCATACGCGCCCGTCAAATCAGTGCGCCCATCCCGGTCCCACCACCGCCAAAGGAAGAAACCAAAAAGAAGGACAAGAAATCAATGAAGCATGCTGGCAGCCAAAGCTTGTCGGGAACGCTTATTCGCCCGAAGCCCATCCATGCGAACTCACTTCAACGATCTGGTATGCACATGCATCCCTCGGGGAGTATGATTTACGGCCCGATGGGACCACCGTTGCCTACGCGCCAATACCACACAGTTAGTCACAGAGCCTACGCGACGAATGGAGTTCCGGTACCAGGACCTCCTCCCCATTTCCTGCCGCCGCACATGGGAATGCAGATGCACCATATGCCAGTAATGGTCGCCCCTCAGTTCGCTACTCTTCAACACCCCCGGACAAGCAAAAAGAAGAAAAAGGACAAAATGAATGGAATCCCAGTAGGAATGCCAGTTCCTC
The DNA here is from genome assembly GCA_963942545.1 of Oxycera nigricornis. Lineage (NCBI taxonomy): Eukaryota > Metazoa > Arthropoda > Insecta > Diptera > Stratiomyidae > Oxycera > Oxycera nigricornis. The sequence goes on from OZ012659.1 coordinate 1,668,626, forward strand.
CACCGTTATTTGCTTATCCTCCACAGGGATCACCATCTATGCTAGGCGAGCAGCGTCCTCTTTCCATGAGCAACAGAAAGTTAGCGCAGTCAGTCGGAGGTGGCCTGGACGATTCCGGAAACTCGGGCGGTGAGTCGCCTGGCGGGACCGGCATATACAAACGGAAGGGCCACTTAAACGAACGAGCCTTCAGCTACTCGATACGACAGGAGCATCGGAGCAGGAGTCACGGGTCCTTGGCTAGTCTGCAATTTAACCCGCCCGATATGAAGAAGGAGCGAGAGATCGCTCAAATGGTGGCGGGACTAGACCTTAACGAGGAGCCCACAACCCTTAGCAGACGCAACATGAGCAACGGGGCCGCGATGGCCGCCGCAGGATATGGGCCCACGGGCACATTTGGAAAGCCCCGAAGATAATCAAATAGGATGCGTGGAAAGATGTGAAGTCCAAATATTAAGTAGTAGCACAGTCGCTTGTATTTATTTTTGTTGCTTGACTTGTTATCTCGTTAGGAAAGCATGTAATATAGTCCGGAAACTACGTTGCAAATCGAATAAGCAAGCTGTAGGTCCTTTGGTGAATTCATTGAACATAGGTCAAATTGAAAGGAAAAATGTTTAACCCGTTTGCAACACAGTTAGACGTAGATGTTGAATTCAATTTCGGATTATAACCAATATAAAGGTCACAATGAATCTGTCGCGGTATATGTATCTATATCAAATATATCTTTATTTATTTTATAAGAAACTAACAGACCTACGATTCAAAGAATTCGGTTATCTTTGCTCTGCATCGAAATATATGATCATGACACTTGAAAGGGTGTTATCTGACCAGGATGTGCCGATCATCTAGTACGCACAATCGCTTGGCTGTTTGTCCTTGTTTCCCTTTTGTGTGCTTAATTGTCCCATTATAATAGATTATTCAGAAACAAGACTGTCATGGAAAGAAATCAACGTGGTTCGGGACAGAAGAAATCACTTCATTGAGCATTTTCGAAAGCCAAATACTTTCTTGGTTGCTCTAAGGCAGCCAGCATCGGCTATTCTGATTGTGACGAAAAAATTGTTCAAACGAAAGCTTATATATGTATATTTAGACGTTGCTACAAATTAATTTGATTTTGTTCTATCTATCGAAAATTGCTACAAAATTTTCTCTAGAAAATCGGTGTTTCAGCTGCAAAGTCATTTCATCAAGCGATTTAAAATTCAAAGTTTTGCATGCTGCAATCGTAATAGTATAAATTGGTTTTATAGATCAAAATAACACAACATCAAAATGTGCCTTACTAGGTCTTACTTTTCGTCTTTAAGATTAGGAAATAAGTTTCCGATAATAAATACACTTTGTTATTGGTAAAGAACAAGGGGAATCGAATAATAAATAAAAGAATGAACTGGAAAATTATCGAAAGCGTCATTTCATTATAGATATTCTGTTGAACGGGAATATTATTCATGTTATTTGTTTTATTACGTAAAAAAAGGAAATATATATGTAGAAATATATAAATTGATGTCATGTATAAAACAAAACAAATTATTATTTTATGATCGATAATTATTTTTATGATGATATATATATATATATTAAAGTTACATAACGAAAAATTAAAATTGTGAACTTGTTTCACATTTTATTTTAATAATTTCTTCAATGGAGTTACAAAATTTTCAGCAGGTTTTGTAGTAGCTACAGATTTTTCCAGGACGTTGTTTTTTTCTATTTCAACATACACAGGAGTTTCAAATGATTTAATGGTACCTTTATTAATTTATTGGAAATTTGAAAAGAGGTTAGCATCAGTGAATAGATTCACTTGACTAGAAAATAAATCAGAATAAAAGCTGAGTGAATGTCTACGATTTATGAAGAATTACTTTTCATTTGTTTCTATTGATAAGAAATAAATAATATGCTACTACGAAGTGAATGCTATCTAAACCTCACGAGACGCACCCTTACTTTGATTTGTCTATCTTTTATCACTTAAACAACCTACTGGATATCCATAGGCTGCAGTCGCGGTTATAACCAATATTAGAATTTATTTTCGAGAGAACAGTAAGTGTTGTTGTTAAGTATGCCGTAAGCTTTCTTGGTTATAAAATGTTTTTTAGTGAAGTCCTAAGTCCTACCTATGTATATGCTCTTCGCCAAAACGCAGCATATATAATAAGGATGGAATAGATAGAATACGATTTTATTCCATAAGTTGGGGTTTGCAAAGACATTATGCTTGATTCATTACCATAAATAAAAGCAACTTACTTGAAACCAGGATTAAACTGCAAAATATGCTTAATAACATCCATAAAAAGAATTACCCTTTTACTTTTCCTTCCACTTTAAAAAATGCAAAATACCTCATTTTTCGCTCTCTTCTAACCCTTAAGTAAATAGAACAACCTCGAAACCAAAAACTTCTGTCACGGTTTTCAAATTTTTCGCCACCAAGGATGCAATTTTCTTTTTACTAACTTTAATAATAAATACGACTTTTTCTCGTTGTTGCGATTGCGTTGACATTTTTCTGTCTCTTTGAATCAAAACATAAGATAAGATTGCTTCCTTCAGGTGAACGGATTATTCTGTTCCCCAGCAGATCCAACAAAGATGAGAATCATATACCAAACACTAACTTGTTCATTATATGGGAAGAGCTGCTGCAACAGAACTCTGCCGACTTCCATAAGCAAGGTGTTCTTCAAGGTACAATTTCATCATGATGGGATCAAATCAATTTAAAGCACAACTTCTGATCGCAGGAGCTGATCCGTTTTGGAGTCTCCCATATTAAATTTCAACTGCTTTGGACAACATGTTCGAGTGTGTATGGGGCCTTTGAAGGTGATCTTGGGTTCAAATTTTTGTAGTTGAAGAATATCCTGCGCTCCATCTTGAAATGATGACGAAAATGATACGCCCTATATCCATCATATACAACTTATTTTCAAACATATATTTTTCAAGAGTCTGCAGCTTCCTTTTATGGTGTAAGTGACCTAACAATAATTGGTGAACGGAAAGCATTTTTTTGCGAACAACGACATTTTTCCATATTGTGTTCACATGATTCTCCTCCCAATGATAAAGTAAATAGGCAAGCTGAAACATTTCGCACCATATTTCAGGTATCGCAGCGAATGAAAGCCGTTTCACTTGCTGGCAACCGCCCAATTAGCATTTGCCTAATCACGCACTCTGCCAAACATTTTCTGTGTGGAATTCCACAAGTGCAGATACGCAAATAATGCCAGGCAAACACACATGGGCTCGTACTTCTACATACATTAACTAGTCACTTAGCACAGGTGCAATGTGTGAGTTTCATAGGTGCCAAAGTAGCTCGGCTTGCAGAGTAGGTACACCTGATCATCGGAGGTGCTTCAAAAAGGCCGTATTCCAAACTATGTCACCGACAGAGTTCAGATCGGGTATAAAAAGATCTGACATACTTGTCGGACTGCTGGCTGTGTTTGATGACGATGCTGATCTGAATACCTTTGACGAAGAGTCTCACCTGTAATCGGTCGCAATAGTTTTCTCCCAGGGAAGGTTGTACATACTGCCCAGTGATTCCATTCCCGATTGATTTTTGTTCCAAAGCAGTGTCTAAAATCATTCCTTTAACGCAACATATGCTCGCTTGGAAATTTAAAAAAATATTGGTATAGCCCTTGTTAATGACTGTATCTATGAACGCTCAAGTCGGACTAGAGTCCAAAGTAACACTTAATCGTCCGTAGTTCGCAAGCTCAAAGCAGTCCGTGGCTAGGAAGCTACAAAATAGTCCACCCAGAGTAATGGTTCAACAAATCATACATGTGGAAGCATTCCACAGTTTCATTAAGAAGACTTGGATCTGGATCTGCTTAATATGGACCAGGTTTGCCCTTCCAGATAATATGATGACGAATAACGATCTTGCCTAATAAAGATGAAAATACAGTCAATGACGGAATTCAATAGCTAGTATGTAAGTAAGTCGTTGGTACTTTTATCATGTGCAATTCAAAAAGATATTATTGAAACACAGCACACTGTTCCGATTTTTAGGGTAAATTCTAATTCTAATTCAGCGATAGCCATAAGCCTCTTGAATACAATTTTTGTTACAGAATGAATAAATTGAACGAAATTAAAAACAACCCACGAGGTGCGACCCTTGAGGTCCACACGGTCATCTTCCCAGTAATATCTACATAAACATCAACAACATTACAACAATGAGAGGTAATAGTAACAGGAATGAGTTAATATGAATCATATCGTCTACGGGCGGGTCCATTGATTACGTAAGGTTTTTGGTCGATGAGGACAGATTGAATATTCACGCGGATCAATCGGTGGGGGCCTTTTTGGTGTTGAAGAATTTTGTTGGTTTTCCAAATTTAAGCAATTTTTTTTAATTAAAAGATTATAAAAACTATTAAAAATCTGCTCAAATTATGCAAATATCTTAAAACTTTGATTGAATTTATAACAATTTTTTTAGAATAAAAGATATAAAGTAATAGCACTCGTATGAACCCTCTTTACATGGTAACTTTGAATGATTTTTTTATTTTTAATTTAGTTTTTTCATAATCATGGAATAAAATTTTGCCGGTTTCTCTCCAAAAACTGATAGGAATGTATAAATTTTATAAACTGGATCACTGGGCTGTGCAAATCGAGTTAAAAAATATTTTCTATGAAAAAAACCATAATTTTTCGCATTTTCTTCTATTAAATTAAAAAACGGCTAAAACGAATTTTTATAATGTTAAAAACTCTACAAAGATGTAAATACGCGTCAACTGACACCTTAATGATGCAAATATTATATCTGGTTCGTGAGATATAGTGAATGATGAAAATGACCTTGAAAATCATGATGACTTTTAATGATTTTTTATTTTTAATTTATTTTTTTACGTAATCATGAGAAAAAGTTTTGATGACGTTTTTGCGAGCATTGTTTGAAGTACATAAATTTTATAAACATTGATTACTAAGACTTGACAATAAGGTTAAAAATTTATTGTTTTTGAAAAAACACCTAATTTTTTGCACTTTTTTTTCAAAAATTTGAAAACCGCTCCAAGAATTTTTTAAAAATTTGATAGAATCACGCAAACGTCAATATGCGTCGATTGACGCCTTGTTCAAAAAAATCGTACGTTTGGTTCGCGAGATATAGCGCATGACAGAAATGACCTTCAAACGGGCAAAACAGCAAACCTCCCCGACCGAAGTTTTCCAAAAACTAATCAGCTCTTAAGATTGCAAAGACGCTTTGATTGACACCTCAACCAAGTCGATCGAACTTTGTTTACGTGAGTTATGCTCGTAGAAAAAACTGTCCACGAACGTACAGACGTACGTATGTACGTACATACACACACACACATACATCTCCCTTTCTAAAAACACTTTATATATATTCTATAGACCTCAAAACGTAAAGAAAAGTTGAAAATTTCAATTTCGATTTTCGAGGCGATTACAAGAACTTCCCATATACTGGGAAGTTAACAAGCAAACCGTAAGGTGCGACCCTTGAGTTCTTCACGAACAACTTACCAGTAATATCTTGTGCATAAATATTAAAAATAATCATAGTTATAAAAATATTACTCTAATGATAATAACTCAATCGTATCATCTCAATAGGGATCCCTTAGATCTCCTGCTAATGTCGAGAAAAAATTGATGGCATTGTGGAATGAAAGTTAAAAATATGGTAAAATATAAAACATGGTGAATTTTTTTGCCATATTAATAAAATTAATGTGTTTATTCAACTTAATCCTTCCATCATTCTCGGGAATCAATAATGATATTGTTCTTTTTATCAAGCATAAAGACATACAACAAAACCTTCATTTAAGAGTTTTATTGAGAGCGTTATTTGTGTAATAGAAGCAAAACTATTGTAGGAAAAAACCAGCTCGTATTTTTATAGTTAAACTCTCTATATCAGCCAATGAATATTTACTATCAAATACCATACGAATGGTAGATTCGCGTTATAAAAGAAGAGTTTCAATAAGAATAAGAAGAGTTTTGTAATCAGTGCAGATCGCAGATTGTATCTTCCGTTCCTTGAAGCTCGATTTGTTACAAATCATATACTATTTTTGTTCAGCCAAAATCATTCGCCAACGTTTATAAACATTGTTGCCTTCGTATGAGTTTCAAAACAAAATTGATCTCATAAAAGCGTGTTTTGAAAGAGTCTTAAACTTAGGTTTCTAAAGAAGTTTTCTTATTAGTGTCTTACTCATTCAGAATTAAACTTTTTTGTAAAACAGCGAAATCGACAAAACGGTTCCTATTATAAAAGTGGAGGTCTTGTTGAGTTCACATGTCACCTTGTACCACAATAAGGGTACTTTGACCGTCAATTGCAGCCACAATATAGGAGTTTAAATACCTTTTTTGCCCAATGATGCCCTAAGTGATGGCTTTTTATTAAAATACATAACTCAATCACTTTCTGAACTTCGGCAATAGTTTTTCCATCGACAAATTTTGCACTTGCACCTCAACTGTCCAGTTGAAAAATTTTAAATTTACAAAATAAATAGCTCAACAACAAATCTATTTCGTATCAATATTCAACTTAAAATGTATCAAAATTGTGGTAAATGTATTAAATCTGTAATGTGTAAAAATTAATGTGATGAAATATATAATTTAGTACACATAAAAAAGCTTGATTTTGACTAATATCTTTTTATTCTTACATGCGTACAAAAAGAACACAATTACACTGGATTTGTTTAAGAAAAACATTTTTTTCAAGGAAAACTACCATGTAATATCAACTTCAACTGCAATCTAGTATTCCCATCATATCATCGCATGAATCATATATTTAGCCGAGTATGATTTAGCATTTAGAGGTAGTTGTGATTGGTTTTAATGATAATTTTTGGCATTTTAGAATTCATTGCGTAGTTCATTCAGTTTTAAGAGATACTAGGAGAGTTGTTCCAGAAAAAATATTTACTAAAAATCAAATACATTTAAAATCATTTTCAACAAAATAAATTGATTACTGATATGGGATATCAAATTCACGGTAATATTGCAAATGATTATATTACACTGCACAATTTAATTTATTATATATAAATTTATTTGGTGTGAACTTTTTCCCAAGAACAACGTCGAAAGCAAAACATTGGTAAGAAATATGCTCGAAATGTTTTTTTTATTGATTTTTACCAAAAGTTTTTTTTTAATCAAGCATGCCATTGTTTTCGTTAAGCTGTTTGCTATCGATTTTATGGAATATGAGCTAAAAAAACCAAATCACGCTTGGAATTCATATGCATTCCGTTCTCAGTGTTCAAATCTTGTATTCCGAATGTGGTGTAGATCTCATGCACAGGTTTTGTGATCGATTCCAATTTTATGAGGCGGTCACATTTAAGAGGAATGCGGACAAACAAGTGAATAACCATCCAGCCCCACATTATCCTCTGCAAGAGATATGAACGTGTCTTTCCAATAGCTGCACCGCGCAACACAACACAGCGAAGCAATGTATCTTAAGATACTTCGTCGACCCAATGGTTAGATGTTCATGTGTGCTAAATTGTAGGCTGGGGCTTGGCCCAATGAGGAAGTGAAATGTCGTCAGCGCCATATAAATTACATATGCTAATAGAGTAATTTTGACCTCAACCACATTTCAATCGGAGAAATTTGGGTCAAGAATATGAACTTTCAATTGAATGCGTGAAAAGGTCAACGGGCGAGACAACACGACAGGTGACCGCGGACTAAATGGTCAACAACGTCTTTGTAGCAAAGTCAGACAGCGAGTGCTTGAGTGTTGTCTTCTGCTACTCCGCGATAGCCTGAGGTGACACATATTACATCAACTAGTAAGCCTATTCCAAATAGATCTAGTTTTTTTCTCTTCAAAATAACATGGCAAAATAAAAGGCGTCAGATATTTGAACTCACCGAAAAGTGTTGTTTAACCATGTCAATTGAAATGTTTGACTCTGGCTTCACCTTTTTTGATCGCAAATTTCACTAATTGACCCTGAAGCGTGTTGCAAATTTTGAATTATTGACTTCTTCGTGATGAAGCCTTTTTATCAGTGCACTTACAAGGAGAAGGCATCGCAACATCCGTCAGAGAAGGCGTCAAGGATATTCGATCCTTGAAATATTAAACCGCAACACCTTCCCTCCCCGTTTTTGAGAAAAACACCTCTAAAGTTTTTAGCGTCGCTATATATATAGTCCTTTGTTCCTAGAATTCAGTTATTGTTGTCTCCTTCCCTCAGTGCCAAATTGGTAGGATCATTCCTTGTTCCTCGGCCTCTTCGCGTCTCATAGCCAACTTGACAAAAAGCAATAAACCAATATGGCGCCCAACGTGGCTAACAATAAATGATATGGTGCTCAGTAGTTGTGGCATGTAGTAGATACTAGGGACGTAATTGTTTAACAGTTCCATTATTTTGGATTGCTGTGCTCGAAGCGAAATCTTTGCCAAATAGTCATCTAGTATGATCCGCTCTAGTGATCTAACGAACCAGGAAACCACACTAACGACTAGCTCTTGTATATATTCACACATGTATCTTTTTTCTAAAATGTAGTAACATCCTAGTACTTTTTAATTGTAATTTTAACGATGGTTGTCACCGTTCTCAAAAAACGGGGGGGGGGGTGTTTGCGGTCTAATATTTTAACGATCGAATATCCTTGACATCTTCCACTTATGTGCCAAATTTCATTCAGATCTGAAAGGACGATGCCGTGCCTTCTCCTTGTTAGAAACATCCGAAGGTATATATATGAGCCATGAGAATTTCTTTCTACATCGCACGAAAATCGTTTTAGAAACGCCAGAAAATAGACAAATTAATTTTTTTATGAAATTCGAAATGATTTTGGTATGAAAATTTATATTTATAAATATTTATAAATCTAATTGAATGCTTTATAGGCTTATATGAATACCAAAAGTATATTCAATTTATCATAAATTTTGAACTGTGTATCCAAATATGCTTTTCTATCATTTCTTCGCCTTTATTATCTTTCCATTCTGAACCGTTTCATCTATTAATTTTTATACAGACGTAATTCGCTGGGTCCTGGTATTTTGGAAATGTACATCTCACTAAAAATGAGCATTTGGAGAGAAAAATATGACTACGTGATGCTGCTAAAAGCAAGCAAACTTAAAACTTAAAAAGCTTAAACGTTATTTTATTTATTTATATCCAAATAGGGAACCTTCAAAGGACCTACGACTATTTTTATTTTAATAAACTAAGTAGAAATATTTGTACGCTGGAGATTTACCAGTTTAATAGAAAATGTATTATTTTAAAAATTTTACGATATTTTTCCAATATTACAGGGTGACTTTAAACCGAATAAATATGGAAATGTTTTCAATATTCGTTCAATAAGACATTTTAAATCGAAAAAACCAACTTTTCTAAATACACTTAAAGCGTAATATGTAAGGAGTACTATGATGCGATTTGCATAATATTTTGAAAGTCATCTATATATATTTCACATGTCAATTTCCATTCCTCTATTCACAGTTTGCAACCAACACACACAATTGCACTAAAAAGTTGCCTAGCCCAGACCGCTTCCAGAAAACACACGAAACATGTCCAAACCGCGCATACGAGTATTCTGCACGCATAACGTTGAAGGCAGCTTCAGTTCCACCCGAAGAATTAATTCCTGTAACTGTCGATCAGTTACTTCGCCATGTAACATTTGCAACAAACTGTTGGCTGCTTCCATATTCAGTTCAAGTTTAAAAGTAGCATTGGCTAGCTCGCTAGCCGCTACATGTGACTTGTAGTTGACTTGCTGGCATCGAACCGCGTACTGTACTCTAGCGGCTGAATATGTAATGCTGGAATTTCCTAGACCTCAGACTGTACAGACAGCCGTGCCTAGCTGTCGATGTAGACTTACCTATTGCATAATAATAGACTGGCTTCGGAGCCGCACTCACCTGAAAATCTTTTATGCAGCTTTTTGTATAGCACGGCATTACTTAACAGTGCTGCTCTATTCCACAATTGCAATGGAATTTGTCGTTTGCATTGAAGTTCGTACAGTCAATATATCTGAACGGCTGCTACGAAGTTCTCGATGCAATCGGAGAGGCGTTGTACGGGTTACAATTGGTCGGAGTTGCATTTCTACGTAGCTGATTTCCACACTGTTTCCAAATAAAGTAGGTACTATTGACGCAATGGGGTCTCGAATAGTACTGCATTCCGCTTCCGATGGTATCCATCCAAAGACGTTCACAGGCCATCATGTATAGTTGCAGGTACTAGCGATAAAAATTTTTTGATGAGGATCTTTCGAAGTATGCTCAAATCTATAAGCACTCATGATCAAACACTTTGGCATAATATAAAATTTTAAAAAAATGTTGGCTTTTGAGGTCTGATTTCTGATTTTCCAAAGGAAGTACTATTACATGCACAATAACTCTTCGAAATTTCGACCGGCTACTGAGTAAACAGAACCCTGACTGAGAAGGATTTTGAAGCCTAGATCTTACCAATGCATATGTAACTCCCTCGAAGAACTCCGTAAACACCTACCACCACTAACCGCTCGGGTAAAAAGCGAAAGGTAACTAAATAAACAACGTACTCCATAACAAGCTTCACAAAATATTATCACACCAAACAGGAAGAAGGGAACTTAACCAACTTAAAAGTTATCCCTGGACTAGCTCACCGCCAAGCAAACACCTCAGCTTCTTCTTGTAGTGTTGGATTTAGATACAATCTTTTAGAAAAACTTTTTCCTATAGGATTTCCATTTATTATTTCCTTGTTGCACATAATTTATTCATAAGAATCTGTAATCATTTTGACTACAAGATATAGCGAATGTAACGTTGGTTGAGATACAAAAGGAGAATTAAGCTCGAAAACGTTCCTTCAGCATTCGTCATCTATAACTAACGTTTCCAGCACCCAAAAAGGGTGCGGCCGATGTTTCCACACAAAGAAAAAGCAACGCAAGCAAGTAGCCAATCACTCCCTTATATTCATTTATAGTTATTGGATGAAACTTATATTACCTATTAATTTTGTTATCCTGGTTACAACATTAAACACAAATTGATTGCATGATGTCGCTAATGAGCAAAGTATTTCGGTGATAGAACTTAAATTTCTTACCCTGAATAATTATTGAGCTGAACTCGCCTTTATTTAAACTAGATTTCAAACATAACGTAACTTTTAAAAAACTTACGAAAACTTCAAAAAAATCTTTATACCGTTTTCCTTGTCGTTATATTTCGAGTTCGGAATTGTGTTATTTCTATGCGAGTGTACTGTATATGCTGGTACCACGATTCATTAGCAGACTCTTAGGTGGCATCGATGTCCGCTAAAGAGAAGTTTTACTGTATGTATTTGAAAAGCTGGAAGTCATGGTAAAAGCGTTCTGTCGAAAACTGTATCTTGGAAAACGAAAAGCGCAACTTCAAGAAAAAATACCTGTTCAAAATGAATCGATGCATTGAACACAACTTCGGAAAAGCCTTCCGATCCAAGAATCTTGAAACGAAAAGCTTCCGCGATCTTAACGAGAGGTGGGCTTCTTCGGCGCACATTACACGATCATAAAAATATGATGAGATCTTTCGTCGAAGATATGATCATAAATTAAATTCATTTCACAGACTTCCGCCTCGACTTGCTTGGAAGTCGAAAAAATTAAAAAAAATTAAACATTTTTTGAAAAACAAAAACAAAATACATATAAAATAAATTAACAAATCATATAAAATTGATGAATGCCATTTTTACCATAAATTTAATATAAATAGGGGTAACACTTTGGACACACGTTTTGCACTCTTCTCATCGCCCCCAGTTCCCTCACCAACCCGCGGAAGGGTCTAAAAATCACTTCTGGAAATAGGCAAAATAATTATTTTTTCTACAGATTCTATATGCAAAACTAGAATGTAAAATTTTTTTCAAGAAAAGAAAATCTATTAGACTGAACTATTGGCTTAGTGCTTGCTTCAGTGAGTGTTGCAACTGACCAATTCGGTGGAGCCGCTCTTTTAGTTCCGCGAAAGTTCTAGCAGTTCCCGTCTTCTAACACTGATTCAGAACGATTGAAAAATGGCTAATAAAAGATACGTTTCGCTGCGAAGTTTGTCCATAAAGTCAGTGTCAGCGGGAAATAGTTTTGTCTAACTCAAACTATTCACATTGTTGATAAATCAGTGGTCAATCGTTTTGAATTAATTAAATAACACAGACCTGCTTACCTTCGAGTCAATCTTCAAGGTAAGTGATGTTTTTCGGGCACACATTGGCATCTACATAAATCCAAGAGCTACCGCTGGCACATACAAGTAGGATATTTGCTATAGCTAGAATTTTGTTACGTCTATCAGTTAACCTACATTGCACATCCCAAACAACGATTGTGCACTCTTCGTTAATTCGCTTACCAACAAACTAACGTGCAACTGGATGTTAGCCTCGTTCAGAAGATAGCAACCTAGGGCCCACCCATTGACCCCAAACAATTGACCAGGCATTTTTTGCGAATTTTCAAATCAAATGTAACAAAAGTTACAGCACTTCATTGATACCCTCCTTGGGAGGATGTAACAACTTTGTTGTTCAGTAGCAACAGAGATGGCCTGCTGAAAAATTTTGTAGCGGAAACTATTTTCGGTTGAATTTACAAGTTTTTGATAGTGTACAAGCCAACTGAATGCATCTAAATTTCGCTGAACATCTAACAATATACATTTCGTAAAAATTGTTGCGTGAGTTTCGTCAAAATTGTGAATTTAAGAAAATTTTGTCTAGCTCTGATTTTCTGAAACGTAGACGGATGAAGTCACACAAGGAACAGTCTTATATATAAGTATACTTGGAAAGATTGATAAATAAATGCGGAAACTAAAACAAGAAAATTATGTAGACATCCTTTGAAAAAGGTACTCCTGCCGCACACAATAAATAGTTGGCCATAGACAATTTTGTTTCTATCAATAAATTCAGAACACAAAATAATAAACGAGAAGTTAATGAAATTGATATATTTGATTCATCTCCTTTTAAAAAAATAGAATGTTTCGTTCCAGTTGCTCCCAATCCTTTCGGATGCAACGGTCGTATGGTATTTTCAATAAAAATTGATGGCTCGAATATTTTCATGCATTGTTCATGGCAGAACTATGCAATTCATAAATGACTATTTTTAAGTTAGTTCCTTGAAATGATAAGGTCGCTTGCCAAGTTGCTCGCAACCCCTTGGCTTACACGATTTGGAGCTGATTTTTTTTATGATTATCGAATTCATAGCATCCTAATTGTGGCCAAAGGATGGTTGATAATTGCGACAAACCACCCACCCCACTCTATTTTCTTAAAGTAAACTTGGACTTGATAATAATAATCTTCGCAATCGGTGTTTACATTTGTGAACCATTCATGAATATGTTCGATGCATTCGTTTTTCATGAAAACCGTGGCTGCCAAGGGTTCGCGGGGATCTACGATGAAGTTTTCAATCGTTTTAAGCAAACATAGAGCATAGACTTCAAGTTAAAAACAATCGTTCGCGATTTCGATTAGTTTCCCATGAAAATGCATAAATGATTTCAATAGATTCGTTTTTCAGGGCATACTACACAATCACGACTACCATGCAGTTTCGCGCAGCTGCGACGAGACAGCTTATTTTCTTAACCAACTAGAGAAACAACACTTTGATTTAACAACAATTATTTATTTATTTGATGCATAAGCTCGCCATAAACAAATCATGAATTTATTCATTGCATTTGTTTTTATGGAAAAATCGGAACTTTAGAGCTTCCCAGGCTTCTAGGAACCTAGGCAAAATCAGCTAAAACGAATGGTGGCTCCCTGTACATTTCTAGCAGCACTACTGACCCACAGAAGATGGTACGAATATTTTATGCATAGGACATTCAATGCGTTTTTATCACGAAGGAGACATTCATATATAACTGATAAAAATTCAATATTTCAACATGGCAAAGAACTATTATTTGTTAGTTTGAAAGGAGTTATCATTTGTGTTGTTCAACTTATATGGTACTTCTTTCTCTCTTCTCTCGATACTTTACTGACCTCTATTCAGTGCTTTGGGTTCTTCACATGCAATCTATATCCAACTAATTTTGCAGAATCCTGCTTCTCATCTCGTACACGTTCTATCCTCATTAGCGCAACAATTGACATGTCTCGCGAGGTTCAACAGTATCTTTTTTGTAAGATCGTTTTTCCGCATTCACAAGTTCAAATAAAATGTGAATTTTTGGATTGTGAACACAAAAAGTTATAATAGATATTTAATGATGTGATGATTTCGGGTAAGAGCATGGACACTTTGAAATAGTCTTCCGGACTCAAGTGTGAATTTATTAGATTTGCTATCTAGTTTTCGTCTTTCCGTTCACACGAATGTCCCTCGAGCGTTACTATGGGCGGCACCTACAGTTTTGGAGCACCCTTAACAACCGTGTTAAACACCATCCGGTAGATTAGATGCGCTCCAAGAAAATGCGTCCAAGAGGTTGTTTCGCTAGTTGCAATCAGGGCAAAAACTATGATGGTATACTTCGAGTTGGTGTGTGTTAAAAGGCTTTGGCGCTAATGATGATAATTTTTCAATCAAAACTTGCTCAATGCGACTTGCATAAGACTTGCCACACGCACCAAATAATGTTCGATTAAAATCTAGGCTAATTTTAACACCTGAACATAATTACACGTGTACACATACACGGTTTTCAGTTCGGAATTTTTGGTGTTTTTCAGCCATAACTCGCGGCAAAGAGCGTCCAAGCTGGCGAGTGAAAGGTGGCAGCGGCCGTAATGAATGCCAGTCATTAAAGTTCACTATGGTTCGGTCGAATTAACACACGCCGGATTGTAGGCTGTGACTTGACTCGTTTGGAAATATCTTCGTCTTCGAGATAAACGATAGTCTGGATCACGGTTGATGGTAATCTTGCAAATTGGTAATTAGTTATGAGGAATAAGATAATGGCCGCTATATGTTTGCCAGCATGCAATTTTGAAAAACAGTGGCTGGAAACGATATATTCATTTATTAATCGTTCCCAGTTGGCGATTGATTTTTCACTCCTACTTGAAAATCGAGCAAATACGAAGCAGCATATAATAAGATTTCCAAACCATTTCCAATTTTTTTTTCAATCGGAATATTCGAGAATAGTATGCGAGTGTTGAACAAAAAAAATATATAGTTTTGGCTGACTAGCCTAACTAGGTTTATAGCCGAGTAGTCGGTGAATAGTCGACGAATAGTCGGCGGATTGTCGACGAATAATTGGCGAATAGCCGGCGAATAATTGGTGAATAATCAGCGAATAATCAGCGAATAGCCGGCGAATAGTCAGCTCACTCATCTTTTTATAAAAACGCGTTCAGAAATCTTGGAATTTTGTTGTTTTTATATGAGAGTTTAATTTTATTTTTATTTTAAATTGAAGTAATAGTGTAGTAGAAGTATACATAATTCTCTTAAAATCTCGCAAAAATTACAACAAGAAAATTTTAATGTACGTCAACGAAAGGGTTAACATTAAAGTAAAAAACATCTTTACACTGCTAGGCATGCAGTTTCCCGGAAAATCAGTAAGTGAAGAAAAATTTATAGTTTTTTTAACTATAATTGTTGAAGTAATGAAAAAAAATGTTCACAGTAAAATTTGTAGCTGTTGACTTCATCCACAAAATCTATCTAAACAATTTTTCGATATCTGTATTTGCTCTTGAGATATACGCAATTTTCCAATTATAATTTTTCAATATCATCATTTTTCAAGTTTTTATTTTTGCTGTAGTTTTGAAACAATCACGTTTAGAAAAAAATGTTTCATGCAAAAGTTGCAGCATCACAATGTATCTTGAACTTTATTTTCAGTTTTAAACAATGTCTTAATTTTTCTAGAAAATAATATCGATTTTCCGCGTAAACCTCCAGTAACAAATTTATGTTTTTCAATCGTTTGCAATGAAACAATCAAAACAAAAATAATTATTTAATATAATGCATTTGTATCACAAACGCATTTATAGATATTCACTTCTATGCTGACAAAGTTTTGAATAATAATATTCATATTGAAAATAATTAATTGAATTAATTAAATTTTCTACAATATTGAAAAATTTTTGGTATGAATTAAAAAAAGTTATAAATTATTTAAAAAATTCAACGTTTATAAAAAAACAGTATAAATTTCTGGAGGTATTTTCGATTATTTATGAATAAATTTTCATTAAAATATATTATCTTATAATAAATATATAATTAAATAAATTCTAATATATATGTACAAGTAAAATTAGATATGTAAAAAGCCAGGAATTTCAGCAAGCTATTGTTTTCCTCCTATAATATTTATCCCATTTTTTTGTAACAATAATGTTACATAAACATTAAAAATATTAAATCCAAAAATAATTTTTTGCTGCAATAGTTATAAAATTAATATTAATCGAAACAGTTTATTGTGTTTTTGGGACTTAATTTTTTCATAAATAAATAGATTTTACAGTTAGATAACTTTTTTTCAAACTTGAAAACATATTCATTTGAATGTTGTGTATTTCTTACATTTGGGATAACTTTGTTTACGCTTTCCGGGTAATAAAAGCCCCAAATTATTGATTCTTTTATCGAGCGATAAAAAATTTCGAATACCAGACATTTTATTTTTCTAAGCATTATAGTAGTTGGCAACCACACCGTTACCTTAACTTAAAATATCCAGCCAATTGGTTGCGGTTCATTAAGACAACAGCACAAATAAAAAGATACGGTCATTGAGTGTAGATTTACTTATTAAATTAATTGCCAGCTAAATTTCGGTAAGGTTTAATCTAGTCAAGGTCTGTGACTATGAAAAATGCGCATAACTGTTGAAAATGTATTATGTAATCTTGGAAAGGTTTGCCAAAAGTACTGGATT
Source organism: Oxycera nigricornis (assembly GCA_963942545.1). Taxonomy (NCBI): domain Eukaryota; kingdom Metazoa; phylum Arthropoda; class Insecta; order Diptera; family Stratiomyidae; genus Oxycera; species Oxycera nigricornis. The sequence continues at coordinate 1,685,661 of OZ012659.1, forward strand.
TTCTCTAATCAGCTGGTTTGCAATAGTTCGTCGTACAATTTTGGTATGGCGGAAGTCATAGTTGAAATGTTTGTTATGCAATTCGTGTCCTATCAGTAACCCGATGACGCCTGAATCTCGAAGTAGGATTTGGTTTTTAGTTGAAGCACGATTTTTTGAAAAATGAGTTGGAGAAAGAAGAAAATTTCCACCCTATTTCACCCATATAATATTTAATTTAACCAACCAATTAGATTTCCAATTTCGGTTAGCCCTTTCGAAAAACAGGCGGTGAATGCAAACGTAGTTACATATGTATATAACATAGCATGCTACCCACCTTCCTATATATGGAAAATTCTATAGGCATCTAAAACACAGTTTCCAGATTCTTAATACGTAATCCCGCGAAATCTATATGATAACGAAATAATATTTGCTCCAGATTTCATTGAAGACATATGAATCTGGGTAAAATATGGCTAGCTGTGCTGCAATATACATAAATGTCGTTCTTCCAGCTCAAAGTTACATAGAACCGTTGCGGCCTAGTTTAAACAGGAATCACTGGATTTGATCGATAAAATAACGTAACCGGCACTTGTACGTCGGATGACGCCATTAAATTACCATTGAAACGGCTTATCTAAAAGTAGAACAAAACATCTCTGGACGTATGTATGTATTCCGATTGTAACAAATTGCAAAATCCGTTTTTCACTAAACAGCAATCGGAATTAAGTCAAGGCTGTCTTTTGCTGTTAGCACGATATTCGGTGTCATGTACATACGAAGAGTTGTTGCTGGCAAACCTGCTGATGACTCGAGTTCCTGCCTCTTGTATATTGACCTTGCTCTAAACATCTGAACGCTTCCAAAGATAAACAGTGCAGCAAAGATGTATTGCAATTCAAGATTCATTCTGATTGTGTTGACTTCTTGGATAAGTATCAAACATTGATTAAAGTAATTTGAGCAGAAATTGAACTTGAGGAAGTATTCAGTTGATGGACCTTAAGAAATTTGTTGCTACTAGCTTCTAGATGTAAGAACAATGATTCTATTTTGAAATAAAATCTGATACTCTCCAAATTAACCCTAAGTAATTTTCATTTGATATTGTTCCGATTGAAGTTACATGCATACCTATGTACCTGCCAATTTAAATAATAAATCGTTTTATAACTTGACTAATTGCTATGATTGTCTTTTTCGTATTGTATTTTTATTTATTAAAAGAGCGTTATTGAAAGTTATTATGAAATTTATTTCAATCTTCTATGCTTCTCAGCTTTAATCATGGTTGAGAAGGATTTTTATTTTAAAAATTTTAATCAAAATAGCGTGCAAACACTGCATTTGATTCAATTTTTTTTCTTCCTTATAAGAATAATGAAAACCAACTGACTAATATATACACTCTTCAATTATAAACAAATCAATTTGCAATCGATAACAATTAAAATCATCAATTATATATAATCAAGATAAAGCTATTATGCAGCCATATTCGAGGAAAGATATTTATCTAAAACAGCTTCTAGTCTGACTTCATTATGCATCAAATTAATTAAGCCTGAGACGCTGATACTCATGTACGAATCAACACCAATTAAGACATACATAAGCTTTAACATACTTCGGTAGATACAAGAACTTCACTTGGGAAAGTCTTAATTTTGTCATGAGCTTATTAAGTGGAACGAATGCAACACTGCGAGGTGTTCGATGTGTTACTTCCCATTTATCAATGATTGTATTATGCATTCATGATAATGCTAGATTATGTTGTAATATATGTAAAATTGACGAAACCCGTTGAATGAACTCAATTCATTGGAACACTGTTATTGATGTGTACTTTGATGAAGGTATAACATTCTTTCTTGTTGAAAAATGTGGTTTTACCTTGAATTCATAGATTAGATCTCTGCATCTTCAATTGTTTCTGCTATCCGAAGATGGATTGGCTTAAAGGGAAACATGTACAGAATTCTTAAATAAAAATTACAACTCAAACTTTGGGTGCAAGTCTAATCAATCAATGTTCCTGGATTTGCAGGTGAATAATTCCTTTTACTTTTGATTGGTCACGAATTTCGATTCCATCCATACATGTGACGTTGAAGTGGGCGCATGGCATCTATTGTTTGGAAAATATGGCACCACGGGTCATGACGTCCTTTGATAGGTAGAAGATTGGCGTACAGTGTACATGAGCATCATATGGCTTTTATACTGTTTTCAAACAGTTGGGTGTAACGCTGTGGTCTTTGTGGAAAAATGGTTTACTGGATTTTGGTAAACATTTGAAGTTCGCCGACCTCGGCCTAAATGTTGTAATAAAGTTTTTTGCCCTAACTATCTAATTAGTATCTGTAATAACCATACATCAATTGGAGTGAAAGTTCAAAAAAAACTTGCTTATTAGTAAATCGAAGTACCTACTGTAATTCATATGGGATGAATAATCAGCGATTTGTGAATATCTTTGCATTCGAGACAGAAAACGTCTGAATGAAGAATATCTTGATTAATCGCAACCATGAACAATCCAGTACAACTTTTCGCAAATAATTTGCAACAATGAAACCTGGCAATTCGGACGTCTCATTAATTGCATCGTGGCACGCACTACACCTCCCTCGGATGTAGTTCTGGCCCGTCATGCGAAGCGAAATCGTACGTTGGATGCAGAAGCTTTCAATCCGTCCTCTTGGGTATCCATCCATCCAAATGCAAATACCCTCATCCGCCTGCAAGCGCACTCAACAATAAATACCTATTTACCTGGGCAAGATTCCGCATTTCTTCTAGCAGCCGCGATGGTGCTAGCTGACTCCTCCACCACCGGTCGTGCAACTTTTGATGTTAGTCGATTCCTTTCTCTGCAGTGGCCAAGAAACTGCGGCATGTATCAACTGTGCGTTGTTGCTTAAGCAGCCACGATTCGAAATACGAATACGAATATGAATTATTGATTTTGTGGTTGCCTGATTAATTGTGGTAAGTGAAACACTTGACCCACTGACCATCAAAAAGCATTGATACTCGTAAATGTTTATTTTGATTTCAACGATGATGGGAAAGTGTTTTGTGTTATGCGCATCGCAAATCGCGGAAATAATTATCACGGGCGTTGCAAATTTCAGATTTTAGACATCACAAATGCTAAATGAATTTTGTTTAGCGTTCTTCGATTCAGGCGAGCGGTTTTTTCAAGCTTCTACTTAAAAGACGCACCTTAAATTCCTGGGAATGAATAAATCTTCAATCTGGACATGCCGAAAAGCAGGAGCGACTCGGTATCTTTTGAAAATTTCCACCTTCCAACGTTTAAAAAAAGTTTAGCGAACATGCTTCTTCAAACAGCAAACCACCTAATTTTATTGAACCTATTGTGCTCAAAGATGGTTCCTTAATAACCACACATAAAGCTGACGGACTCTTTAATAATAACGGATGAATTGTTTGCAAAATATAATTGACAGTATCTACAAAAAATACTGTGTATTTGGTTGATATTTTTCGTCGATTTAAACATCAAAGTTATATAATTACCAAAATCCAACCGATGGCATAAAGTCACTCTTTGAAGAACAATTGATGGTATTACCAAGAAAATCGTTTGGATTCGCGAGACTCCATCGATAACAGTTAAATGCTACCTTTCAAGGCGCTAACAACAGCCGCGCGAAGGCTTATTGACCCTCTCAGATACCTGAGCATCTTTCATATGTGGCTGCATCTCTGCAGCCTCACTGAAAAATGCAATTATGGACAGTTCCAGACTATCCCGCTATGTAATTGAGAACACAAGATAGTAGTGCATAATGTGCCGTTCGTGCTGAATAGGCACCAACACCAGTGTTAGCCACAAAATACGTATTGATGATCTTTAGATACAGTAAGTGCAAATGGCGTTGCCTCCGCACTTTTTGCATGAACAATGGCCCAATGGAATGTTTATTTGCAGTTAGAAATGTTGGTGTCGTGAAAACAGAAATCGTTGATGAAAATGTAACGATTGTAGGTTCTAGATCTTTGGACAGATGAACGATGAGTTCCAAGAACGAACGGAGCTTTTCAGTCCTATGTAGATCCTGGGCCTAATTTCGCATATATCTATTTTTTGGTGAAACTGTGCTTTTATGAAAGATCAACTATTATGGGATAAATGATATTGAATCTTAATTATTTGTTTTATAATCTTCTTCTTGAACTTTATCGAATTGATTGATTGACCTGAAAATTCAATACAACGGACTCCTTGACACTGCATTACAAATCGGCAAAAAATCACACAAAACATACACCTAATTAAGGGGACACCGTTAACACAGTAAGTGTCGCAAACATCCATCCCGATGTATAGTCTCGTGCAACATTACCACCTCAGCTTTGTTACATACCTGATTAATCGACAGTCTGAGCATCACATATTAAATTTATGGCCTGAAAGCAACCTGCTGCACGCAATCGCAGCATTTTTTGATTCGACTGCCATCGTTGCTAGTCCAACGCCTAACATAACAAACAACTATCTAGATGGCTAGATGCGTGATGAACTTAAAAGCCACAAATGGTTACAGATACGATCAACATGGCTTTCATCGTCGGCCACAACGGAACCAAGTTGTCTGCGACTTGTATCTTTGTATCTGTCTCTACTCGAGATGACTATCAATCTGACCTTAGTGCCGTGAGTATCTAGTAGTATCACGAATGGTGCTTTTGTTGTAGGTTTTCAGACAACCGAATCGGCATCAACTAAATTTCAGTTTGTTCGGGTGTTGTAGCTACAAAGCCCGTGTAATTAAGTACAAAGTGTTGGACGAGAGGAGGATTGTTTGATGGAATTAGTCCCGTATTGGAGGAACGCTACTTTCAGCACTTCGTCAAATGACTTTAATAGTTAAAATACTTCAAATGCCTAGAAAAGGTTACCAAGCAAAGACTCTGTTACTAGCCTCCATGCATCATCTTTTATTACGTAAACAGAAGCTAGTTGAACTATTTACGACCATACCGTAATCATTTATACTGAACGGGCTAATAAATTGAATGTGGTACAACGTTCTCACATAAGGGAAGCAAACGAACCATCATTAGAAGGATCACCGTAGAGTAGAAAAACAAACAGCATTCCGTTTATGGCTATCCAAGCTGAAGTAGTTTTATATTGAATGTAATGAAGTTGACCGCGGCTCAAGTTGTTAAATTCTGCAAAGAATTTCCTGATTAGCCGCTGGTATGAGTTTTCTGAGGTGATATTTATATATGTATGTATATTGTTAATGTTGTATTTCAAGTTCTCATTACTAAAGAGGATCTTGAAAAGACACTGTCTGGATTGAGAAACTGTATTTCATTTTAATACAACGGGTTGGATTGTGTAAATAATTAAAAACAATTTTCCAGCAGGATAGGATAAAATCCATCATAAAATAAACTGGAAAGTGTCCCACGGTAATTTCATTTATAATATTATGAAAAATATTGGGTGTACAACTTTGCTTCCACGGTTTTTTGCTCGAAATTGAAGTTTTATTATCGAAAAGTACTAACGGATATGTTATTCAAAGTATTATCCATCACTTACGACAAATTTCGTCCATCTCTCCGGCAATTTTCGGATCCCATCTCGGAAAAAGGAGGCGTCTTTTGACGCGATGCATGATTGTATCCATTTTCGTACTTCCCCGTACGAAAAAAAATGCTGATCAGCCAGTTCGTGCGTCATCGAACGAAACAGATAATAGTCGGAAGGAGCGACGTCTAAGGAATACAGTGGGTGGGGGAGGATCTTCCATTTCAGGGTCTCCAAATATGTTTTGATGACTTTTGCGACGCGTGGCCGTGTATTGTCATGCTGGAGAATGACTTTTTCGTGTTTTTCTCGGTACTGTGGTCGTTTTTCCATCAATGCACGTTTCAGACGCATCAATCTCCTGTGATGGTTGTGTTTGGCGAGAATCTTCTTCGAGCAGTTCTTCCAATTCTTCGTCTTTGAATATTTTTTCTCCCACCACCATGTTTGTCCTCGACATTGAAATCACAACCCTTGGAACGTTGAAACCACTCCTGACACTTTCTTTCACTCAGAACAGCCTCACCGTACGTATTTGAAAGCATTTGATGAGCCTCAGCTGCAGTTTTTTGCAATTGAAAGCAGAATATCAAAATTTCCCGCAAATGACGAGAACTTGGCACAAAAACAGACATTTTGAATCAAGGACTCATTCCAAAATGCAAACGACTTTCACTTATACGGCAATATCGATACGTAAGCAGATGTCCCAAATAACTTGTGACAATTGTAATCTACGTACGTACCGACCGCTGCTTACCGATAGAGCCATCTATCGGGAAACCGTAGAAGCAAAGTTGTACATCCAATATATATGATTGATCGTGTCTGCTTTCTGCTAAAGAAAAATCTGTTTGAAACGATACTAAATTTAGCTGTTTGATTTAATTTTTGGGCTCAGCTGCAAAGCACGCTTCTATGAAAAAATGTCTACAATTGTTGGTAAAATTAGATAAGTTCGGATCCCAGCGAATTGAGTTCACGCTTGATAGCCAAGTTGTATCTTCCATCCATTACCGTTATGAAAACTTCTAGTGAAATCGTAACATTTTGAAACTTCTAATTTACAACGTGTTCTTTTTGGCGAAACAAGAGCTTCAGTTTCTCAAGAAATTATGAAGAATCCACGTCAAATAATCGGGTAAATTTTATGGAAACTGTTGTTCAACATTTAACGAAATTGAGGGAGAAACGATTTAATTTTCTCTGAAATTTCTTCAAGGACTGGTAGTTTTTTCCGAATATTATGCAAAGTAAAGTAGTTAATATTTCGTACGCCAGTCAAAAAACTTTTGAACTTGAAAATGGGTTTTAAGAAAGCGCCAGTCTCACAATCGACTTTCGACTCACGTTCAATGCTGTTGAAAGCGATTGGTTTTGATACAATTGCGGAGAGAAAATAATTTTTTTAGTAATGTTATTAAATAATTTTTATGCAAAGAGTGCTTCTCAATTTGCATTCATTACGGTTTCAGCAATATGCATAGTTTGTGAAACCCATTTGCCGAGTAGTTCAAGCTTACACTGATATTGAAAATGTGTTATAGAATCTTATCTTTTCCGCACCACTCGGTTTCTGAGATCATTGCAGGACTGAGTAGATACGTGTATCTTCTAGATGTCAGTTAAAGTATCATGAACAACTTATCAGGCTGCGTCTTTTAAATTCCGATAGCTAGACTCTCTAGGCTAAAATACAAGGGTTTTCGAAACCGCAAAGCAATCGTTTCGCACTTCATGACGCGACGCTTGATCTATTTCATTCAATCTCTTCAAATCAATCCACTCGACCCTTGAAGTTGCTTTTGCCTTCGATAGTTCGCAACAGCTGCGTGCGCATTTTCTAGTCCAACCAGTAACGAGCTCAAGCCTCTTCATTTCGGCTACAAGAAATGCTTGCTTCATTGTTTGCGGAAGCGCAATTTATCAAGACATGATGTTTTCGATGTATCTTCAAGTTTTCGGGGCTTTCGTAGTTAACTTTCATTAACTTCGTAGCCATCGACGCCCCGAAATGTGCAATGAGATCGCGGCGCGAAAGGTTATGTGTGCAGCAAGCCTCCAACAATACTCACTTTCATCAGAGCCTCGAAAATTTGCGCGGATTCTTTGATGGACCGCAAATCACGTGCCATCGCGGCGTTACTCAATTCGCAAATCATTTTTCATGATTCGCCAATCAATGCCTGTTACCTGATAAATGGACTCGATCAAAGCAAGAATCAATCAGGTGAAGTTATTTTGGGGCTATGCGAATCAATCGGTCAGTCAGATCTTTGAATGAAGGGCGTCCTGCGATGGTGCACATTTTGAAAAACAACAACAGTTTATAGTCTGCAAAACATCAAAAAAAAATCAGCATCACAAATAGATGCCACTGAATTTCAATTTTCCTGAAGGGATCAATCAAAGCCTCCGTGAAAATTCGATGATATAAAAATTCGTGTATATAGTTTTGGCTGAAACTGAACTACGTCAAGTCTAGTTTGCAAGTAGACAACATCGACTTATGAAACGCTTTGTCCGACTTCTAGAGCAAGCTTAACAAAGAGACTAGCAAAATTATCGATGATGAAACGACGGTGCCTCTTTTCTCAAGATTGGATTCGATATCTTTTGCAACAATTATTGTGTAATATTGTATTAAGCTTGTAGCAGTACATTTTTCGCCCTATTCATAATTTGTCCGATAATTGGACGGAAACGTGAGTTCCATAATAAGTAAAGCCTTTTTTGTTTAGATTTGCCTGAGTACATGATCACCGTCTCACCCACGTACAAACCTGCAACATGTTCTGCATTCTTCACGGAATTGGTATAAACTAGGAACAGCGTCGGTCCTACGATCGAGCCCTGCAGATCACCAGTGCTAATTTGAGCAATTTTGCTTTTGACATCTCCAATTGGTGTACTTTGAAATCTCTCCATCAAGCAACTGCGTATTAGATTTACTTGTTTTTCCAACAATTCCATATTCTCCAAGCGTGGCTATTAAAATTGCATGTATAACTGAGTTAAAAACTTTTTTTAGGTCCAATCAAAAAAAATCGCTGCAACGTAATGACCCTTATCCAAATACTCATTTATAAATCTCATTACATCAGGAATGGCATCTGTTGTGCCTTTGCCCGCCTGAAATCCGTACTGGTTTCCTTCCAAGATGTCGTTTTGCCACAAGAAGCTTTTGATTCGAGAATCTATAATCAATTATTTTCAAATCATCAACAAATGCTTAGAGAGCTTACTTCAACAGGAAAAGGGTACAGTATACACTCTTGCAACCCTTATCCAGGACATACTCAATCCCCCTCATTTTAAAGAAGACTTTGACGAGAGACGTTCAGTTTCGGAACGTTTGTAGATACCTCTACTAAAAACTCGACAATTAATGTTAAACTAAATGATTTGTGTATGTTAAAAAAAACCTTCGATCTAATTCAATGACTTGTAAAAGGTTGTCTATCTCTCACTAAAGATAAGCCAATATGGCTGGCATATTGAATGGGTTAGTTTTTTGTAAGCTTCACATAGTTTTCGTATACTGTGCCTTTTTGATTGTCACTCTTGATACGATATCGCAACCAACTTTCGAATTCTACTCTGACGCCAGCTCATGTCGACGCCTACTGTTTTGCTAGCATTGCAAGAATCCTCCCTGATTCAGTTATAAACCTACTGTTTGTAGAGGGAACACGCTTTGGATCTGGTAGGTTCATTCCAAATTACGGATAGGATGCCCCATGTAAAAGAAATCATATTGGTTGTGTACTAGACCTTATTTCGTTGGTAGGAACCATCAAAATTATGTTGTAACGCCATTGATTTCGATTGAAGCTGGAAAGCTGATCACTTAATACTAACGACTTCAGCATGTGTAAACACGGCCAAGAATCTGGGAGGTGTGGCGGTCAATGTTAACTACTTCTTGCTTCAATTTTCCTAGTATTTCTGGCATTCGGCATGCCAGTGCAGTTTTTACTCATTTTCGCCAAATACCCCACAGTCGCTCCATATCCACCATTTGTTGGCATCCATCTTCTGGACCCCCATTATTTCATTTCTCAAAAGATCGAGATTCGTTCGGCGTCTGCTGAGGGAGCATTACGTGCAAACTTTGCAGATTTTTATGGAAAAGCAAGCTTTTTTCGTAGCTCGTGGCTTTGCTGGCCAACCAGCTAATTTGGGTCTTCGGCATGGATCACTCCAGGCGTGCACACCGGCCAGATCAATGATCTCCATCTCAACACAACTTCTGACCAGACAATTCATATTTAAATTTAGGTTATTGTGAGTTTGCATAGTGCAAACCAATATGACACAAACGGTTTTGATATTTCATCGTAAAATAGAAGAACTTTGGTCGCTGTAAGATTCGGTGAAATCTATTCAAGAAAATGATATGTCACAATTTGCTGACCCATTTTTGTGGATATTTCTATAAAAGTTATTTCATTTTATATGTTTGCTGGTATTGTAGTGTTCTACGATGTTCCCGATGACATCTTTTGTGTTCAATCGTAAATTAGAAATGAACTAAATTGGCTGATTGTTATTTGAACTCAATAGATTTGCATATTTAAAGTATTGACGAACGAGAAGGTTTTCGTGTTGTTTATGACTTTAAATTCGCATATTTCAGCTTATACTCCTAAAACAAATTCGATTTATTAAGGCGTACGAAGCTGTTTTTGAAAAATATTATTCATTTATTATTCCAGAAACTGGGCGTGACTCCATATCTATTATTATTTATTCATACTTTGAATTCAATACATATATGTATGTTCCTAAATTCAAAGCCTGACTAATTTGGCAAAATAGCTGTTATATTATCTGTTATTTATCTGTTTCGTAGAATTACATTACTTCCAAAAAAAATCTTCGTAATATTAACGAAATATTACCATGGATGAATCGTGTTCCCGTTCAAATCTACATAACGATTGGAATAAATAAAGAAACACCACCCACAAAACTTTCAGCAGCGTCAAAAATAAAATTTTATATTTTTTTTCAAAAAAATCAAAAATATGAAAATATTTCATTCCCATGGCTTACAGAAAAATTGATGAACATAGTTTCGATTTGAAAATGGAGATGTTTGAACACCTCTAGCTTCACCACTGCGGCGAAGCTCCTTATTTTCAAAAGCAACTTCTTTCTACGATTTCAAAAAAAAAAAAATTAACCAAAAGAAAGATAGAGATAACATTTTGAAATTTTGTACACATGTTGATTGGGTCAACACAAATATTTTTTTTAGATTTTTCTATGGTTTTTTTAACCATAACTATTTTTAAAAAAACTCAAAAAATAACGGCGAACGTGACTTTAGATAGATCATCTGGAAACAAAAGAAATCGCAAAATTAATCCTTGTTTACGTGCCTGAGGCAGGTACCGGAATGATTGTGTTTCATTAAAAAATAACAAAATGGCGGCCATTTAAAAAACCTATTTTTGAGGGTGGAAAATTGAATGAAAATCAAAAAATTTCATACCGATCATAATGATTCCGCTACCCACTATAGCCATATATGTGTACAAGGACATATTAAAAAATCAGAGCGATCCGTTGAGTAGTTTTTCTAAAATCGTGTCCGCCAGCTTAAAAAACATGAATTGGAGAATATCACGTTTATTTTTTTTACGAGTTACGAAGCATCTTTCTAATAAATCATTCGAAGTTAAGGCTTTGTATATTGGCTTCAAAACTTCCTGAGCTTCATGATCAAGAGTCGGACTATCCTTATACTTTCGTAATTCAGAAGAGAGTAGACTACCGAAACACAGTGAAGCGTCAAAAATGCAGTCTCACGGCATCTCGCTATATACGCTTTAAAATACTTTAAAAGTCAAAATATCATTATAAATTCTTTTAAATCGTATTCTTGATGAAACTTACTAACGAAATCTGCAAAAACATATTTTTTGATTTTTTGACAAATTGTAACCTAAAAGACCCCTTAAATTTGAAAACAATTATCTTAGCATTGGATGCATTAGTTTGCCGTAAAACATTTCTGCATGCCCTCGAAGCGTTCATTTTTCATGGAAATATCTAACATCCCTGGTATCCAAAGGGCTGCAGGCAGCTCCTTTAGGCCAATCTATTTTATTACGCAATTGTAGAGTCTTTAGTTCAACAATTATCAGTCGTGTATTTGATGCATCATTTTGCCTTTCAAAAATCATGAATACGATCTATGTACTTGTTTTTTACGAAAAAATCGGCACTTCGGTGACGTCAAACTCAATGAGCCGTGAAAAATCAGCTAAAATGAATGGTGCCTCCTTGTAAGTCTCCAATAGTACTACTATATATTTGATTGACGACTCTCCGACTACAACTTTTATTACAAATGGAGGCATTAACCCCGAAAAACTTTGCAGATCTGCCTCGATCACAGATCTTATGAGATGAAAAGCAAATAATAGGCACAAAAAGCAAATACCAAACATCAGTAGTCCAAGACGAATGCGATATTTGTCTCGGGCTAATGATGATTTGCTTTTTGTACATTTGAAACACTTCAAACCCACCTTAGAATGGACAATCTGTAATGTTCCAAAACAAAATTCTAGTGATAGTCATAAGAATAGAATTAGTTCTACTTCCATGCCAATTAAGTTCAAATGTGGACATCATCAAAGATTCTTTCCATAGGTCTCGCCAAAACAGTGAAAAAATTGTCAGCGTCTTTTAAAAATAGCATTTGACTTCATTTGCATGCTGATAAATTCATCATAAAATATTTTTGAGTGGTACTTAACACGACTTTGCAATTAATCAATAATGCCAATAAAACATCACAATTAGAATTGTGTCATTCCCAAAATGGCGAAAGTCGTGATCACGTATCTTTTGTCGGCTACCCAACTCAAATCGATTGAAATTCTATCAGTTTTTAAGGCCATACGTATTTGAAAGAATCATTTTGAGTTTAATATGCTGAATTGTGAATAGTTGCACAGTTATTTTTGGTTTTGATCATGACATAATAGGAAATATAAATAGTTTAACTTACATATGCAGAAACAAATTTGTGAGAGCGTTCCAATGGGTTGATTTCCATCAAGAGCTTCCGTGATTCACAATAAAAATCCATAGGTAGACAGAACTGATGCTTTCGTGTTAAACAAGTCGTAACAGTTATCAAGATGTGATTTCCATTTAATGCAAAGCAACGGTTTTCCAGACATTCGATAATATTTTATATCAATAGCAATAAAATGATACATTTGTATGTACACTCAGTCACAAAAGTGTACATACACCTGGAAAATCATCGATATTTCCAAAACTACGAATATTAATAATTTAAAATGTGCATTATTCCAAAGGTTTGGGCTCTTTAATAATTATTTCGCAACGAAATAATAACTTTTCTAAAAATTGATACCAGAAAATCAAAAAACCTTGAAATTTATGCCACTAAAGTGTACATACAGCGAGTACATTTCCAGGAATAACGGGTCTCTAGCATCATTATTCCGATTCTGCGAAACATTTTAGTGGTTAGTCATTGCTATTGTTCTAGTTTGCATTGTGAGCTAGTGCCGTTACCATATATCGGTGAAATGGCTGTTCGAAGAGAGGTTTCGTTCGAAATACGAAATTTAGTGATAAAATTAAAGCAAGAGGATAAATCGCTGGGCGAAATAGCAAAAATAGTGACAAATGCCAGGCTACTGTACAAACAATAATAAAAAACTTTAATTTAACTGGCAGTTTGAAAAGTAAAGCTCGATCTGATCGTCCAAATATCTTGATAGACCGTGACGTCAGAGCAGTGTTTGGAAAAGTTAAGGAAAATCCGAAAATAAGTGCACCAAATATAAGCAAATGTATTGCAAATGAATTGGGAAAAGCTGTGCATCCAGAAACTATTCGTAGGACTTTGAGATCCGCATGATATCGGGGACGCGTGCCAAGAAAGAAACCATTTATTTTTGATGCAAACCGAACAAAACGATTGGAGTTCGCGAAAAAAAAACAAGACAAGGACCACAGCTTTTGGAAAACAGTGTTTTTACGGACGAAAGTCACTTCAACTTATTTGGATGTGATGGCCGTGTAAAAGTTTGACGAAAAGTAAATGCAGGGATGCAGAAAGAAAATCTTATTCCAACTGCTAAACATGGAGGCGGTAAAGTAATGGTTTGGGGCAGAATGGCAGCAGCTGGTGTAGGAAATATTCATTTCATTGAAGGCATAATGGACCGTCACCAATTCCTGAACATATTGCGAGCTAACCTAAAACCATATTTTGAGCGCTTAGAACTCGGACCGACCTAGATATTCCAACAAGATAACGACCCAAAACACACTGCCTTGGTCGCTCGGGAGTGGATCCTTTACAACGTCCCGAAACAGTTGCATTCTCCACCCCAATCACCTGATCTCAATCCCATTGAAAATCTTTGGGATCAACTTGAAAGAAGAGTTCGAAAATATAACGTCAGTAACAAGGAGATGTTAAAAAATGCGATATCGGTGGCTTGAAGTGAAATTAGTCCAGATATAACAGAAAATATAATCCTTTCGATGCCTAGGAGATTGGAAACTGTTATAGTGGCCCAACTAGATATTAAATTTAACATTATCTATTAACAAATGGTACATTTTATCATTTTATTCGTCATTTTATCTGCTGTATGTACACTTTTGTGGCATTATTTTTTGTAATATCTTAAATTTCGGTTGAAATACTTACTAATTTTATAATTTTCTTTCGTAATATGTATATACAAGTAAGAATCATTGAAATAAACTAAAATTTAATACATTTTTTTATTCAGCTATGCATAATATGCAAGATATTGCGGGTGTATGTACACTTTTGTGACTGAGTGTACGTTCGTAGAGAATATGTTTAAAATATTTTGTATAGTTGGTAGTAATACTATTGAATGAGTGTAAATTATAGTTTATTTCCTTGACTCTACCTAAAAACCTGTATATTGGTTGAGCTCCACTCAGGGACAAAATAAAAACTTAGCAAATAAATTTTACATCTCATTTTTCTACTATCACTATTTTTGTCTTTGCACCGCTCCCCAACGAATATCCGGAAAATTGACTTTTTTAACGATTTTTCGTACATGTTGCGCTGTAGAGGGCGTGGATGTTAAAATAACAAACAAAAAATTTCGGCATCTTAGAGTAGAGTGTACTTTGCAACTTTTGACGGATGTTAAACCATTTTTACCTCGATGTAATTTTTACTATGAATTTTTCTGACCACGGGATCGTGTTCAGCGAGTTATTTTACGTCGGAAAGCATATTTTAGATATATTGATGATGAGCAAATTAGACCGTTTCATAAAAAAAATGCAAAAGATACTTTGAAAATCAAAAAAACAGTCAAAACTTAAAAAATTCACACTGGCCGCTCAAAACAAGTGTGTGTAAATTTTCAGCCAAATCGAAAGGGGTCAAGTTGCGAAGTTGTCCCACTTGACATGGAATCGCTCAGGTACAGATGAAACAATCTGAAATACGGTAATTAAAATGCCGGTAGTAGTTGTAGGAAAGGCTTTAAAATGGTTCGATAATAGTACGCATATACTTTCTGCTTTCTAAAAACACAATCATAAACATGTGAGCCACATCCAATTTTTCTATGTAAACTATGTATGTCATTATGCAATCATGAATTTCTGTGGATGCTTAGAGCATTGCTTACTCTCTCCTAAGAATTATTCATTGAGTTCAACTAAACATTGCAGCTGCGATGATTTCTGGTCAGCCGACTTCCAGACTTTTTCACAATAAACCAACGCGTAAGCTCAAACACAACTAAGCCCAGTCATTCTACTCTCAATCCATGTATTTATTTTGCACTAAACACTCATCTGGATTTCGTAATTGATTTTAAGCGTTGTACATTCATTGCATTCCTCCGAATGATAAACACATCATCAAAGAAAGATACGCGTCAGCATCCGACATAACTGCTTCGAAATTATATCGGGTCAGTGAGACCATCATCGTAGCCTCCTGCTGCAACACAACAATGCCCAACTGTTTCGTGTTTCGATATAAAATCTGATCTTCATCCATCAAAAAAATCTTCACGCAAATAATCCCGATTTCACTTACCAAAAACTTTGAATAGTGAATGGCCTCGCAACGGTTCTGGAACGATAATGAGTCCGCGGTGGCCGGCCGCCAGCGGTTGCCAACCAGCTTGGCCTTGTCTTACCTTACTAACCCAGAACGGACAGCATTCGTGGATTGCCGGAAGTGGGTCGCGTAATCAGTCAGCAATTGTATTCAACATCGAGACAACAGTGTCCATTTTGTCGGGGCAGCAGCCATCACGAAGAATCTTCTTGGATGTTGGTCGGATATGTTCCACCCAGAAGAGATTTGCTATTCTTCGTTACGCTGATGGTCCGGTTTTCATGTCATGTTCAGTTTCTGATGAACGGTGGCGAAAAAGCCATCTGAAGCGTTGATAGAGTAAGCTCGAGTGCCATTATGGTACACAGTAGCTTCCAATCACGTAGCATACTAGGATCTACCACTCCAGAGTCTTTGATATATTCCACATTGTTGATGATTATGGCACCTGCACCATTTGTTCCAAACATTTTGTAAATACCTGCTGAGACACTCAGCACACAGAATACTTAATAAAATTGTTTCGGTTTTCATCCTGCACCACTGAGTTTGATGCATAACCCTGGGTAATCTCCACCAATATGCTACGCATAGTAAACTCAGGTAAAATTAACAAATCTCTTCTTAACATCTGCGATCTGCATAACGCTACCATTAATTTGGAACATCTCGTCATTGCGAGGCCTCCGAGGCACGCGCTTTAGGTGGTGGAACCACCCAACAATTTTCTCATGAAATAATTAGTTCACATCTTACATAGTTTTGAAATACATTTCCAACAATTATTTTCGTGTCATTCAACAAAAGGAACAAAAAACATTATTTTTTTGCTTACATAATTTGTTGAAAACGTAAACAAGGTACTTGGCACAAATAAGGCCTACCTTATTAAAACGCTGATAATTCAATAAATAATAATAAAAAGAAATAAAAACAAAATTAATCTGTGGCTCTTATTTGTTTATGATGAGGAATGAAGGGAAAAATTAACATTTTGTCACTTGGTGCTGATGGAAATTAACTCTTGAGGTAAGTGGTCATAATAAATAACGGTCATCTAATAAGGCCTTTGCACTTAAATATAAAATAATCTCGTCGAAATCGTGCTTAAATAATAAATCGTTTTGTAACTTCTCTTCATTTATTTTTCTGTGGATGATGAAAAACTTAATAAAATAATTACAAAGAAGAACACTTCAATTGCTAGTCAAACTTATGGTTTTATTATCACAACAATGAAGACTTCAATACAGATGTATATGTATATACTATGTATATACATTAATTGCCATTCAGACTGTTGCTTGTAGTCAAAACAGGGTCGGAATTTTTTTTCAAATAGAGTGGAAATAATTACGATTATTTTAAAAACATAAAACATCTCCTTTGGTTTGTTGAAACAGTAAGTCGTTGTTGTTTTGCGAGGCTTCCATTTTTTTATCCAGCAATTTTACGGAAAATAACGCCCAACACTTCCAATAATTCTTCAAGCAGAAAACTATGTTTCGAATAAGTATACTCAATGATAAAACAAAAATGTATGCCTGTAAAAGAATTAATAGCTATGAACAGCCGAAAAATTCCCCACTAAACCAATTTTATCACTCGTTTGTGATTAACTGCCGCGAAATCCTTACAGCAGCCGCAAACTAGCTGCGCCCATCAAGATTATATGCTCCAAAATCAAATGGCCACCTATTACCAATAATTGCAGGCAATCATAACTCATTGCAATCACGGCCACGTCTTTAGGTACTACTGGTAAAGACTATCTCTTATGTTGTCCATCGCCAACCATAAGATGCATATCAATACACGCACACCGGTAAAAACTTGACCATTAGCAACCAAAGAAAATGAAGAAAATGCACCGTTTAACCTGGTGCAGGCTGCGGAAAAACAGGTATTACCGTAAAATGCTTTAAATTCGCCATACTACTACTTGGACTAGCGAATTCTAGATGCCTTCACAGTCCGCGATTCGGAGTACCTTTTCGTCTGCCAGGCGAAAAAAATATGATTAAGTTTCAAACCTTGCAATTTTCGATTTGTTGGAGGTGGAAGGAATTTATGTTGTAATAACATACAATCTTTATGATGGCTGTGCTGTCTCTGCGTGCTTACATGCATCTATGTAGGTTCCCTCGCTTATTTGTGTGATTAAGACTTTTAACTTTGCAGATAACGAAGTAGGTTAGTTGTTGGGAAAAGCACACAATCGATTCATTGATGCTTTCGGAAGATTCATTATGAACCAAGATGAAATTCAAGAGCGAATCGCGTATGTATGTGGTAGCTACAAACTTTTTTCTATTAGGCAGTGTTCAAAACCATTATCTTCGTGATTATACATAATTGGTGTTAAATTACAAATACCGTTATGTCTTACATGCCTTGGAAATGAAATAAATAACATGATGTTTTTCACTGCCAAACGTTTTTGTTGCACTTTCACCACGAGATACAGCAGTTTATTTGTTTCTTTTGCACACACACACATGAGCATGCTGGATTGTTCAATAGTTTACACTTCCACAATGACCGTAAAAATATAATTTGTTCCACATGTTAAAATCACCAAATCCTTTGCAAAGTTGAATTGCTGTTCGTCTTTCATCTGTAAATCAGCCTTGAGTTCTTGGCTGTATTCAATTTGAATGATTGATATTTGGAAGAGGGCAACAAGAGATTCCACTGATTAATTTACCATAAATAATGCAAAACGGATAAAGTATCTAAAACCCCGGTGTTTGAGTTGTGTTGAGACTCAAAAACCACGCTCTTATTTATTTTATCGTAATCTATTGACACATATTGCGACATATAGTACTTCTCTACTTACATCTTATATTAAATATTCATCTTATTGAACGATTTTTTTAAGCTGCCAGCTATTTGTTTCCAATCAATACGACCCAATCATTTAAGCACTGGAATACTAACCTACGTAAAATTTACACGCTAGAGTTAAACATATACTTATACTTAATACCATGGATTAAATTGTCATTGAAACGGCAGACTTACCTTTGAAATCAGATCTCATTGTCATTAAGAATAAAAAAATATTTGAGTCTTAAATAAAAATTAGAATATTGTCTTATTCACGAACATTGTCAGATGAGTAATTTTTACTCATGGCTAGATTGGAAAATGGCTAGCATTCAAGGGTCAAATTTGACTCAACACATGCTACATTAATTTCCTTCGCCAATTTTAGGTGTACTTCCATACAAATTAGCTAGCAGAATTGCCGTTCGTTTATCAAAATACTTGCTTAGTCATAACAATGCTTCCTCAGTCACAAAAATGATGAAAATTTTCCATCAATTTTTTTTAATTTTCTTGTTAAAAACACGGATGACAAGCTCGAGAGTTACGACCATTGAAGGCCACACGATTTCCCTGCAGCAAAGCTCTTGCCAACAGCAGTACGGAACTCTAAAAAAAAAGCAGTAACAACGACAATAACAACAGTTTTAATAATAATAATAAAATTAATATGACAGTGAATAAAATAGTAACAATAATAAGAAAAGTAATAATTGAAACAATAAAAGTCAAAAAGCCTCAGGGGTCTTTTAGGTTACAATTTTTCAAAAAATCAAAAAAAAAATACGCATTTCGTTAGCAAATTTCACGAAAAATACAATTTAAAAGGACTTGTAATGATATTTTATGTATTTTCAAGCGTGTATGGCGAAATGTCGTGAGACATCATTTTTTGAATTAGGAAAGTATAACAACCTCTTGATCAAGAAGCTCAGGAAATTTTGAAGCCAATATACCAAGATTTAACTTCGGATGATTTAAGGGTGCTTTCGTAAAATAAGTAAACGCGATTTTTAAAAACTACTACTACTACTACGACTTTTTAATATGTTGCTGTACATATATATGGCTATGGCCGGAAGCGAATTCATTTTGATCGGTATCAAATTTTCTGATTTTCATTCAATTTTCCACCTTCAAAAATAGGTTTTTTAAAAAATGGCCGCCATTTTGTTATTTTTTAATGAAAAAAAAATCATTCCGGTATCTGTCATAGGCACTTAAACAAGAATTAATTTGACGGTTTTTTTGTTCCCACATGATCCAGTCACCTGAAATCACGTCCGCCGTTATTTCTTGATGTTTTTCTTTAAAAATTGTTATGTCTAAAAAACAAAAATAAATCTAAAAAAAATATTTTTGTACACCCAATGTACCAATTAACATGTGTACAAAATATCAAAATTATATCTTTTTTCTTTCTATTGTAAAAAAAATGGTTAATTTTTTTTTTGGAAATCGTATCCTAAAAGACACCTTAAAAATAAATAATATTGTTCGTATTGTTCTTAGTGATTATAACTGTTATTTAAATATGTTTTTGTATATTAAAAACTGACTAAATTTCAAGTAATGAGTTTCAGGACTAAGACTAGAAAATCGACCTGCTACATATAGCGCTGAACTGAGCTGGCCTGCTTTCTGTCACCGTACCTATATTTTTGGAGAGGGCGAACCCAAAATTTTGTGCTGTTTGACTTAAAACGAAGCGTCTCCGGGACTAAACGTTAGTGAGATCAATGGGGCGAAAGTCTTGTTAACTTCCTATTTTGACGCGATTTCGTTCGCTAAAATTAAATAATTCACTAAAAAAAATGAGCGTAATTGACGAAAGGCAGATTGAATTTCTCCCAAAAAGCTCATATCTTATGATAGAAGTCATACAAATTATAATATGAAGCCTACCAATGAAGCAGCTATATAAGATTTAATGTCAATTTGATAGAAGTTTACGTTCACTTTGGGCCAAAACGAACGTTTGATGTTTCCTTCCGATTTTTTCGCTCTACGTGTTTATTGGGCCTGCATCTTATCATAAGCTACCAGAGATGGAAAGCACCTTGATTTGAATGTAGATACGCTAAGAGGGGTTGATTCTACGCCGCACAACTTCTTGAAGGTTAGTAGTAAATCTGATTCTTCAGAAAAACGAGAATTTTTTTTAAAGACGATCAATTTGCGTTAATATCAACATTCTTGCTTAGTTGTGTCATCATTTGCATATCTTATTCTTTGGCATTTCAAAACTATTGTTCGTAAATGTTTCAGGTTTGACGAAGGCTCAATGATATGTATATTATATACTCTAAATGTTACGAAGCGCATTTAAATATTTGAAAAGCGACAAGTTGCATCACAAACAAATAATTTTCTGATCAAGGTCCCGCTTAGCTCAAAAGTTTCGTCCGAAACTCCCATTTAATCGAAACTTTATTAAATTGCCTGCAAGTTATCAAAAAAATTAATCAGCATACCAAATCTTTCTTAGGAAAGCCTTCTGCATCTGAAATTAACTGGCCAACAGCTTGAAACTAATGAGGTGTCATCAAACCGCGCATAAAATGTGAAAGACATTTAGACTATTATCAGGTTTTCTGAAGCAGATAACCTTTTGGAGTTGCATGTTGAAATAAATCTATCTCATGGCGACATTTGCATATGTGCACATGCATGCATATGTAGTTTAGATATTTGATACGTTAATAGTGATAGATGAGTTGGCCAGCTACGATAAGCGTTTTTGTTCCAGATATCACCTTGATTGGAGATTTTTTTCATAGTAAGCATCTTTACGTGGACAGGATTCGAAGCATGTTGCATTTGCATCTGCTTCTCGTCATCGTGGCCTTGTTTTTCAAATTAAATCTATGTTCGCCCACCGCGCTCGTTGCAATTCGTGAAATATTAACACCAGCTAATCTTCTTGGCATTGTGAAATTATGCAAATGATATTCGTCCAAGTCTTGCATCACATTTGGGCCGTAGGCATGAAATGGTTTCTATCGGTCAAAGAACTCGAAGAACTTTTTGCCAGCCGAAGCTTGATGGTTGGAAACTGGCGAAAGAAAGTAGATGCCGGCTAACGTTCTTCTCCGAACCAACGAAAATGCATGAAAACGTTTTCGGATTGGCGGCTAATTGCTAAATGATTAATATGTGTGCTCATAATACGTTTCGAATGTTTGCTCCGGCCAGGTGAATTATGTGCATTGGTGCGTGCGTGCTGACCTCAACGTTTATTAACAGTATCTTATGCTAAACTATTTCCCCATATACCAACAATCGGAAACATCAAATCGAGTTTACCATGCCTTCGAGGCGCAGCTCTTCGACGATCGGTCAAAACAATTTCATGAACTGATGGAGGCCATTTGTTGGGCCGCTACCAATATAACTAACTGCCTCTACGGCGGTGGTGAGAACACACGAGCAAGTATCTAAACACCGTTTTCCTATTTTCTTTTCTTTGCAGATTGCCGATCGACTAACGTCGAATTTCCATCTAACAGCAGCCTGGCTGATGGAAAAACGCTGCCTTTGACTTTGCGCGAATCTCTTGGAAATGATGCATACTGTACACCGCAAACTACTTGCATCATAGCGCAACATCGATGGCTTCTGATGCTTTCTTCGAGTTTAAGATGTGGTGTTACATATGTATGTCGCGTGATGAAACGATAATCTAGAGAATGTGTGCGATGAACGGTATTTTATCGGAAGAACATACATTTTACGATTTTCAAGATAGCTTTCAATCCATTTGGAAGTTTTGACTGTGATGATCAATTCAGCCATATGTAAAATATGGTATTTTCTTAAATATTGTATATACCCTGTAATGTATTCACTTCCTTCGCTCTATGAGTTCCGTGACAAAAAAGTAGTTGTCTGATGAAAAGTAATACACAAATCGGAAAAGTCCACTACTTAGACTTTGCAAATACGGTATGCTGGTATAATGCTCATAGGGGGAGTTCATGCATCTTTGAAAAACTCATAAGAAATGAACAACTTCGTTTGCGCCCATGCCGCCTCAAAAAATGCACTCTAAGTTTTATTCTTAAATCGCACGAAGGATAATTGACTAGGAGAACGCTTTGATCCTGCAAAATTTGGCATATACATATATCTATGCACAAATGTATGTGAATTCATAGTCGTATAATTGGAAACGTAAAATAGAACGCATTCAACGGCAATTGCTTTTGATCCCAGAATATCTTCAGAAAATCGAATAGTCAAAAAGAAACAATGAATTTGCGTTTGGAGAGGAGAGTCAAAGCTGGGATATCCAAGACTCTGCAGCATGTTCTAAATTATCTATAAATTATGCTTGACTATGACATATGAAGCTATACTAACAGTCATGACCAAGTAAACGAAACCGAAAACGTGTACTTTAAGGGCCGTTTCCACGATGATAGTACTCATCAGCTTTTTCTACGTTTTTATATTATTTTAACCAGTTTCTGGAGCAAATCAACCTAATTACCGAAACCTTATAATTTTTGAAACAAACTGCAGAACGTGGGTTTTGGCGGCCTTCGTCATAATATTATTTCATTAAATAAGAGCTTGTCAAAATTAACGGCTCGAGGTCAGAATCATTCCATACAGATCACACCAACGACCTTCTTTCCTAATCTATATCTCTCTATATCTATATCTCGAATTCCAGTTGACATTCAGTGAAGCATCCAAATCAACATCAAAAGTTCACATTCGTTGCAAATCATCCAAGCCCAAAAAATGCATAACGACTGCAGCATACGTTTCCCAAGTGGACTCGAAGCTACCTCCACCGGTTTTACTGCTGCAATAACTAATGCGACCACTAGCTAGAGCTACTAGCAAATATCTTTGGCCACTAAATACTATCTTTTCTCGTTCGATCACCGCTATCGATAGGTGGCCGCGAGACGTTCGCCGCGAAAGAGCTTGTTGCAGAAGGCACGACTGTGCGAAATCTTCAAGACGCTAGCTAGCTAGCCGCTGACTAGCTGCCCAAGCTCATACGTAGCCTATCATCACGGATGGCCAGGTATACTAGTAGACTATCTTCGGCAATCTTAGCGCGGTACTACGGACACTCTTAAGATCAGTACAGTACGGGATTCGAAGGCACCAACAGCATCAGCATCTGCAGTCCAGCTACATTCTTCCCGGCAACTGGGCCGACTACCGTTACGGCTGAGGTGGACCTGGTCTCATCTTCTGCATCGCAGAACGCGCCCTCGACATGGACGAATCGCTGTGGTGATCAATGTGATTAATGTGTACTGCATCACCTCACCAACTTTGATTTTTGGGAGTGCAACCTTTGGTGTGTGCGTCGTATCTGAAGCCAAAGTCGAAGCGCTGCATTTTCTGCAGATAGTAAGATTCTAGCAAGAGCTGTGTTTCGGTAGTGAAAGTGATGGTTTCAATGCGGCTCGGCGCGCAGTGATGAGTGGGCCGCGGAGTTACGCGCTGAAAACCACCGCTCTACTTTGCCCAACACCCAACCAGGTGCAATAAACAAAGGCTGCGGGCTCCGGCCCAAACAGTACCAACTTGTGACTGTAATTATCTACTTTAACAACTCGCATGTGCATTCCTACACTTAACGTTAGTTCGCCGTGGTCCAAGTTGTTGCTGTTATTGTTTACGTTACTGCTTCGCATGCTTTTTATTAGTATCTTCGAAGAGTGCCTTTCTTGTGGTGCGACCGTTTAATGGAATGCCCCGAATAGTGTTTCCATTTCCCTCCGAGTTTCCCCCGTCGCGAGTGTTCGAAGCAGTTCTGGATACCTTGAATTGCTGCAGAATTCCTTACCTTGGGAAGGTGTTGTTGTGCTTGTGCTAAAGATTTCAGCAAGCAGTGGAGTTCCGCTTGCTCCTGAAGGAATTGCGGGTTAGACCCAAACAGCAAAAGATTGTTCGGGCGGCTCTTTAGAAGTCATGGTGCTAGCGATGCCTGTATTTGTTGGAACTGACGCGGTTATTACTATCGGCGCAATGGATAATGAATAACTGTTTGGTGAAAAAAGAGGTTTTTTCGCACAGGAATAGAAAGAAATTTGAATTGGATTGATTTTCAACAAAATGGTAACGTGTAAAGCCGACCTGGCATCTCAGAAAATGGCAAGCAGTAGGCAACGCAGGGGTTCCAGCGTTTCATCAGGATTCCGTCTTTTGGATGGCGACCAGTTGGATAACATATCCAGTGTGAGCCGCAATTCAATATATAAGCTGAAAATCGATTCGATGTTTGACGATTCCAGGTAATTCACAAAATCACTTTAGTTTTCAACTATCAATAGGAAAATAGGCGAGTTAAAGAACATTACTAACAAGCGCAGGGGTGCGGCTTGACTATACATATACAGACGATTGGGCATTTCTGAAATGATCATGCACGCTGAGAGTGTGCTATAAAGGCGTTAAAGTACTTAAGTATTTATGTAATTTTCTAACAATACAATATGCACCACTAGCTTCCATTGATCCGCATGAAAAGAATTTATTTCTATTTCCTTAAATGAGTTGAACTTAAGTTTAAGAACATTTTATTGCTTCGAAATCAAGCATTTAGTGATTAGAACATACATCACTAAATGCTTGATTTTGAAGCAATAAAATTTTCTTTCTTGAATTTTAAGCGGAAAGAATATTCCCTTTGCAAATAGACATAAGAGTAAAGGAGTTGAAAGAAAATTTTAAAATTCGCTGTAAGTACTAAACGTTAAAGGCAAAATTTTATTTTCCCACTTTTATATTATCCATCGTGGGTAAATCAGTTCCGAAAAGGAAATTTCAAAGTTTGGACGGCGCAATTCAAAAATGAATCGACAGAATCGATATTAACGGCAAAATAAATAGAACTAATATTATTGCAGCTTCTAGTTGGGGTCTGTTGTGCATGATTTGAGTTCATTTATATGACAAATATTAACTAAGACATGAGAAGATAATATCTTTTGATGAAAGAATCACATGTTTCTTTTAGATTTATGTTGCTCAGTCCGTCGACCCTAAAATAAATTCTTTTACTAGTTATCCCTCAGTTACCGCCGTGCGCTCTCAAATACTTAGTAATTGCTTCAACTCACTGTTCGCTACGACTCACACTTCTACTAGCCTGAACTTATCATTGTTTGTGAAATTACTCAACACTTCTTACTAGTTTTTCATCATTTTTCATTTTATTCTATTAATTTATTAATTTCAATTTCATCGACTCATTTCAAAATAAAAATGCTTTTACCTGTTCTGTTCGCACCGTACACACGCATGTGGTAAAAGCAAGTAGCTTTTCTTGAAATCACTAAGCCAACAACGGTTTTAAATCACAGCCGTTTCGATATGAAATACCAAAAATCGATAGTTGACCACCACAAGTGGATTTTATCAATTGTCACAGCATGATGTACTTTTAGTATCATTGTTCAGTGCAAACCACTTTCAAATTGTGTTTGCTTGAATCATCGCCTGGCTTTCAAGTTTCGGTTGTGTTGAACAAAAAGAGAGATTGAATATAGTTTTTCAGCTTGAGGGCAACTCCTGACTTGACTGTATAGGTACCGGCAAATTAAACTAAATAGAATACATTTCCTATTCAATTTATAGAAGAGAGAAAAAATAATTGAATATCATGTGTAATTAGACAACCACGGTATAAAATATCTCGGTTGAATGAATATTTAAAAGGATTTTTGACAGGCATTCTCTTTTTTCGACATTTCTACTGTTTCTTCAAAATATACGAGTACATCCAAGAACTTGGGTCTGTGCGTCAGTCTCACAAAACACACAGACATCATGAACTACATATAAATCCCTACTTCAACCAGAAAAATTTAAAATAGCTCTGAAGACAAGGTAATATTTCTGGGGTTGATGGTAAATATCCCATTAGTCAGAAACTTCAATTTTGGGAAAACCGGGAGAATTATGATGAGTTTTTCCATATATACAGAGAATTCGGATATTGCTTACTATGAAATTTCTTGGCTTCAAACCTGTGGAAGTGGACCGCAGTCGGTGGCTAGAGTGATGTTTTATTAGAAGGCAAGCATTTATTTTTGTCCATTGCAAGAAGAGGTCAGGTTAATTCTTTTCGCCTGAGGGTGGCAGCAAATTCCTCTGAAATTCATACAGAGAATAATTTCTTGGTAACTCAAGCTGATTTGTTAGCTCTCGCCATAACACTAAGTCGATAGTTTTTAATAACCTGCTTTTTTTAAACTGAAGGGTCTTTAAAGTGAGTCAATCACCACTGACCACTTGTGTCCTGGCAAAGGTGTTTCCTCTTTAGCAACAAATATTATTCTAGCCATTCTTTCCAGAACAGCCCAGCCTCATTGCAGTTGTTTATTATTCCGGCATGTAAGTTTTCATTGCTACTAAATTTTTAAAATTCCATAATGTATTTTTTGCCAGCATATTTGTCAGCACTATCCCCGACTTTATATTATCTAGTGAATACCGATTCTATAACTGAATTTTTCAAACCATTTTGTTCTATCTTTGAAATGTTCGTTAGTGTTGTTGCGGCTACTATTGGAAGGCAAGTTCTGGCAGAAATCTTTGCAGATCGCTTTTGCTTTGAACAAATCATTCCGTTGGTATACACTCCCCTTTCATTTACATGCCGTGTATCCGTACAAGTAGTAAAACTTTCATGTCTACCATAGTTTCAATTCAACGGAATGAAATTCTAGATATTCTGCTCACTAAATCTATTTTGCTACAGCTATAGAGAATTTCCTCTTCAATTGTGGCATTTTCCGTATGAAATTGGTAATTCTCCCGAAACAGATTACAGCTTTCCCAATATCAATTTGTATCGGAATAGCACTCATTTGCGTTATAAAACCACCAATTTGTTTTGAAAAACAATCAAATTGATTCAAAAATCACAGTTTCAGAGGATTTTCCTTGACTAAGTACAGAAATAATATTGACTTCATGTTCACAATTAATCTGATAGGATACCAATTGGTCGAGAAAATACTATCAAATTATCTTAAACGTTAGAAACTTCTATGGTATCTAAACCTTTTAGCAAGAGCTTCAATCAGCGATCCCTCTTTAGTACAATCCCACCAAATCCAGTACTATTCAACTCACATTTGAGATACGGTATGTTTTACGTACCAAGTCATATTTAGTATTATGCAAAAATTAAAAATTCCACCTACTTACAAAAATTGCTACACATGAATTGTGCAAGTAACCTTCACTTTTTCGGCGAAACTGAACTTTGATGGATAGATTTCAAGCAAAGATTTTTATGTATCGAACGGTTCAACTTAAGCCATTGTATTTTTTTTATTGCAAAATAGTCAAAAATATTAATAAATGATGAGTTGTAGCGAAATGGACGTCGAATATGAATTCGATTACCGAAATCTTTATTGAAAACCTAACCACTTCAGTTGAAGTAACATTTGTAGGAAAAATATGGTGGTTTCGCTAATTATTACAAAAATTACAGAATATGGAAAAATACGAATTTTGTATCAAGATTGTTGTTGTTTGTTACTTTTTTGTAACAAATTTATTAAATTTTAATAATATTGTATCAATTTGATTTACACATTGGTTATTTCTACGATTTGGAACTATTTTAACGAATTTAGTGCCATTTTGAGCTTGAGTTTAGCTCACCAAATTAACAGGAAGTGGGATCCTCGGTTCCATTGTTTTGCATGGATATTTATTCTTTGTATATTCTATATGCAACTCGAAAAAAGAACTTCAAATTCAATATTTCTTATAAGTTTGCGTAAAAACATCATGTATCTATAAAGTTTACAATTGATACCAAAACAAGAGAGGAACCGCTTTCTCTTGAAAAAGTTTGGCGTACAAAGGCTGCAAATTCAATTAAATTTCGCTTTTTGACATTTTATCGTTATGCCCAATAAAATAAAAAAATAACTGAACAATCCAAGTGTATCGAAGCGAACATAGTTTGTATGTTTCGAATAGACCTTTTGGATGCGCGCCAGATCCTCCTCAATTTCGAACATTATTAACTTTAATTGGCTTCGCCCTTTTACCTTTGAAATTGCTATAGGCAGACATAAGCATCTGCCGCTGCTATTTTATCCATAATCGGGTTAAGGGCGCGAAATAATGTCTTCATTGAACAATGAGTGCTGTAGCTTTCTTTTCGCTGAAATTGTTATCTAGTTTTTAAACTTTTACCACGCACAATACGTGCTAAAATATTTGCCGCAAAATTTTTCGCGGGCTATATCAAATTGTTGTCGGTGGGACCAAACAATTATATACTCACTATTGCGCAATATGCGCACAGCCGTTGCTCTCAGATAAACTAGAAACATTAGCAATAGCGTTCGTAACAATTCATTCACCTAACATTGTTTTCTGTTTATGATTTCATTAATAATAAGATATAACTCGTCCGAGATTCAAATGTAACATCTATAAAGTATGACGAAGAATGATGCAAGTGTGCTCGCGCCAAACAACTTACTAGCCCAACCCCCTCAGCGAAAGCTCTTCCGTCTAACCAACTCGTGGTGGAGGTATCTTGCCGCGGCTGCCATCCACAAAACGAGCAGATCTACATGAAATTGCCTCTCGAAGCAATAGTAATAATCAAAATTAGCTGATTGTTGTACGTATCTCACCATATTCCATTAATAACTGTAAACTCGCGAAATTTAAACTTCCGGAGCGCATCCAATCCATACATGCAGGTTCGCCTTTCACATGCATACAGACCAGGTGTTTTGGGGCGGTTGGAGCTAATTAGCATTCGCGAATAATTAGAATTCACGCTAAGAGCTTCACCTCGTTCGAGAATTATTTCTAGGACTTAGTTTGTTGCCGAGGAAATGAGAACGATGCGTTCTATTGTTTGTGGGACGTGGCTTCTAATCAAGATACATTTGGGGATTGCGCCGAGGCTCTGTTGTCCAGGCAATCGGTGTAAGAAATACAAACACCATGTGAAAATCGGGTCGAGCTTGTTATTAATATTTAATTGAAATGCTATCAAATAATTTAGTAATAGTCTCTCGGGCATAGAAAAAGCCAAATTGAAGCGAATTAGCTTCATGGACGGTCTACTTGAGAGTACAGAGTCTGTTTTAAAGGAGGCTAATAACTATGCATTGGGCATGGTAGCTATCGACGAGGGTCAAGTGGTTA
Organism: Oxycera nigricornis; assembly: GCA_963942545.1. Taxonomy (NCBI): domain Eukaryota; kingdom Metazoa; phylum Arthropoda; class Insecta; order Diptera; family Stratiomyidae; genus Oxycera; species Oxycera nigricornis. The sequence continues at coordinate 1,715,357 of OZ012659.1, forward strand.
AGTGTTGTTTTTACTCATAATACTAGATTTCTAACTGAGGTCACGATAATTGAAGTAAAACCAAATCAGTGTTGTTTCGGTTATTAGTGGGTCGCAGTATTCGGATTGGGATTTCAACAGGAAATTTCAGAATGAGTTACTTTGTTTTAACCGCATTTACTGAACGGTAAATGATTTTTTTTTGTCTAATCTACTCACAGTTTGATTTCAGCGATTTTTGATTTTAGTTTATTTGTTCGTACGTCAAACTTTTATAAATAAACATGTACTAATCATCCCATCTCCCTCCAATAAATTTTGTGGCTATCGATAAATTTAAAGCTCTTTGATGGTAATTTAAGGTTTAAAGTCCAAACGACCGTTACGCATTGAAAATTATGATAATGAAGCGAGGTCCAGTGCTCTTAACGAAGCGTTGTACGATTGACTACTAAAGACCGCATATTCTGGAAATGAAAATCTTTCCAAAATTGATTCCAGGCAATCACTTTTTAACTCCTCGTCGGTTATTTCCCTCATTCATAGCTTTTCTCCGATTGGTATCATTTCCATAGTGTGCAGCAATGGATAATCATAAGCCAGCAAAAATTTTACTTTTGAAAAAACATCACAACATTTAAGTTCACCTGATGCCCCTGACAATTAAAAAAAACAGCTGGATTTTTTTCAATTAAGCCACCAACAACATAATCAAAACCATATTACATCAAACCATTTATATAAAACTAAATATAAAGCAATAATATCGGCTGTCCTTTCTGATGATTAGCTGTAAGATTGACTGCCAAATAAATTACTTTGAATAGAATAGAATAGAAAGTCTGTATTATATGGAAAATTGTGGTTATGTGGTATATCAAGGAAGCCGCACTGCCATCGATAATAATTTTGTTTTTAAAAACCCTCTTATTCAGCCAGGCTCATCAATAAAGTGAAACACCAAAATATGGTCGTGGTCATAAAAACTGCATTACTCTTTTCTTAACTTCCCAGATTATGCGGAGTTCTTGTAATCCATACGAAAATCCAAATTGAGATTTTCTACATACATCGGAAAATTCAAAATTTCTTACATTTTTTCACAGATTTTAAGCAAATTTTTGAGATTTAAAAAAAACCTTAAACACAAATTTATTTCTGATCAAAGTACATAATAACATAACTACTCAAGAGTATTCGCTAAAATGTTGGTCCAAAAATATTGATTCTTGAGCCATTGACATCAAATTTTCAAATAAAGTAGTTTTGCGGTGCACAGCATAATTCATCAATCGATCATTTGATGACAAAAAACCAAATAGGTTTCGTTAGTTTATGAATTTCCCAAGGTAACGACGTTGAGATGTATTTTTTTCTAAGTAGAAAAAAACGAATTTTTTAAATTTTTTATTAAAAAATCGATAAATTTGTTATCATAAAACAAATTATAATCATTAAAAATGAAATACATAGATGTGGTTACCTCGTGATTTATAGACAGAATAAGTGTGCAAAATTTGAAAAAGATCAGATAAATGGATTTTGAGTTAGACCGTTCAACCACTTTCAAAAAGCTAAGTGTTGGAAAAAAAGAAACAGCCGATTTACAGTTTATAAGGCGTCGAAAAGTAGAGTTATAAAATCAGTTGCTCAGTCAGTTTTCCTTCAATCAACCCAAAATTTTAACTGAATACTTCTGAAGAGCTCTACTATTCAATAAAATAATAAAAAATGCAAAAAAATATAAGCCAAATTCTTAATGAAAAATACATAAAAAAGCATAGCATGTATTGAATGGGTATTTTGAGAGAATGTAGTGGACTAAATTCTGTAGCACTTAAATTGTATAGAAAATAAAGGGTGAAGTCATTTTGCTTTATTATCACTTCATGCAGTTATTATTTTTTAATAAAAACAATTTCACTTAGAATATAAAAAAAATTGTTTCCAATATTTAGTAGCACCTCTTTTGGCTTTTATAACCGTATTCATTCTGCTAGGCATTGATTCGTAATATTTTATTATGTGTCCTTCAGAGATTTCCTCCAAACGATATCTTTGAAATTATATTTTTCATATCTTGAAGTTGGAATGAAGAAGGTTTATTTTTTCCATTCTTGTTTCCATCACAGCCCAAAAATTATCAATTGGATTGGAATCGAGGGTGTTTTTTGGCCACGGGAGGGACTTTATCAGTAAATATTCCTTCAGTTCTGTAAATTAGAAGTAAGAGATCCTTCTGGTAAGCAATATTACATTCCTTTCCTAAGCTAAGCCTATCAATTTTGCTCTGTGGCAGGGAGCAGAATCGTTCTGAAAAATTGGATCCGGTCTGTACTGAGATCACTCCTCTAAAACTAAATTACACAGTCTTCCATGATTTTCAGCATTCAGGTATCCTTCTTGGAAATTTATATGGCCTACCCCTTGCGCTGTTATCGATTCCCATACCATTACGTAGGAACAATGCTTAAATTATTTAGTCGCCTTCGTCTTTGTGTGAATGTCTTACAATGAGGACAACTAGTGTAGGCCACTTAAAATGAGTATAAAAAGAGTTCAGTTTGAAAGGGTGTATAGTATGATAGTGCCGAAAAGGTTTACGTTATTAATGCAGCATACCCAAGCGCCTTTAGCAAGACGTTAAATTTCCAATCACGGTTTTCTCAGAGCCAGCTTCAAAAATTATAGCCAGATGATTGAACGGTAGCCATCAGCCCAAAAGAGACCGCATTTGTTAAAATCATGATATGTATTTATAGAAAACTAAATCTTATTTGCCGTGAACCAAGCCTTTTCGTTTTTCGATCATTTGAACCATGGTAAACTGCCTGCTATTGACTTCAAGCTCATTAAGAGCCATGCAACCGCAAACAAAACAAAGTCGGCGAGCACTCCCAATATTCAATTTTCTTACGAAACCTCCGAATCGGCAAAAACCCAAGATGTGAAAGTTGTACGGTTGTTGTGCGCGAATTCTCAAAACGCCACAAAAAATATTATTAACGATATGATATCCAAACCAATCAATCTGTGGGAAATGGAAGCGTTTCTATTGTTCAACGTGTATCCATTATAAATGTCAATGCGGACCGTCGTTCGAGTGTTGCTTTCGGAAAACCTTCAAGTGATGCTGCTTTACTTGCTTTCGGTATGCAAAAGTTTGCAATATCTAAATGATGTCGCACTATGGTCGCAGTCGCGCCAGTCCCGCCATCGAAAAAGGAGTCCGTTGGGCAAGTCGGGCTGGACAAAAACCACACCATCTATGCATATATCTGCAATGTGACCTTCGCTTTGGTGGTCGATTGGGAGTAGCCACATAAATGCCAAAAACACCCCACCGTTCACCTGAAAGCTGCTGAGAAAAGTTACTTAATGGCTGCAAACAATGCTGGCCGTCGTCGTCGGTGCAACCGCGAAATGGTATCACTTTTTCAATATTTTGCCAAACGCAAGCGAAAGTGCTGGAGCCCAGGCGCACACAAAGGCGGAAGCGGGTGATTAGCGCAGAAGTACATGCAGCACTTCGCGGATGGGAGGATTTATCCAATAATTCAAAACTCATTAGCAATCAAACGGGAAAGTGGGTATAGGTGTCCAAATTTTAATAAAATCATAGGTGCTTGTGAATCCGAAGCTATCCGCTTGATCAAACATCAACAAGAGTTGGGGGCGAATTGCTTCTCAACATGTGGAAGTGATAGCCGAAATTTCCCATGGGCAATCTTTCCGGGAATAGAGTACCTTCTTTGCTATACTTGATAATGCACCTTTGATTGCCTCAATGCGAGGAAGGAACTGCTGGCCAATGTAACGAGCCATAATCACCGAGCGTTTGGAGCCATAATTTTTTTCTTGGTATTATTGCAACCTCAAGCCGTTCAGAAGGCTGAAATCTGAAGTTCCAAAGTTGATGAGTGGTTTAGCGATCCATATTGATATTTCAGGGTAAGAAATCTACCAAGAATTGCAATTGAGTGCATGTTGCCCTTCGTATTCCGTGCCAATAGCAGTGCATTCATTTTCTTCATTTAAGAATTTATTTACTGCATTAAAGTTAACAAACAAACGTTAGATCGAATTGGATTCGCTAATTATTCGGAAAGGTCTTCCCATGGCCACTTCTTGGTTTGTTTGGTTAATTGTTTGGCAAGCTTATGTAGAAAGTCGAGTCACATTCAAGCATTCGACCTTAATTGATATTACATCATAATGAAATATGATTCAAATCTTCTTGGAGCGCCTGAGAATTCACCAGTCGTCATATTGTTCGGCTGAACACTTTTCGATTGTATCCTCGAACAAACAATCACATAAGTTGTTTGCATAACGAACGCATCATCATCATCATCATACGTTCGGTGCACCATTTCTTGTAAACGAGAAACGAGATGGCTTCAATGGCGAATGCGTCTTTTATGCAAAAATCCGTAATCGATTGCTAATTACTGCTTTGTTTTATTTATGAGGTGAAAATGTTTTCTGAATTTCAAAGATTTATTGTTTCGGTGTGTATTATGTGTTTGAAAACATAACGTAACATAATTTGCTTGAAGCGCGAATAATGTTACAAGTCGAATTAATTAAATGTTTATTTTTAATTACTGTATTTAAGCGTGGATATTTAAATTAATCTCTAAATTTTTGTTCCAACGAGCTAATAAAATTTGCATACTCTGTAAAACTCGGATTCGCTATCTACACCAGGGATAGCGACTACAAGTGGCCGTTGAGAGGGGCATACTTATTTTTGCAAGAAAATTTGTGAAATAACTCGTATAACAAAAATTGACTTATTATCCCTCTCAAAAAAGTCGAGAACATTAAAAAAATCGAAATATAGTAATTTTAAAAAAAGTCGTTTTTTTCCTTCTTTTCTCACTCCTAATTTTATAACGGTTTAAATTGAACAATACAGGTTGACTGTGGAGGGTAAAATCTCGGATTTAAACTTGATTAAAACAAAGGAAAGTAATCGGTTTAATATAGAGAAAATTGACTTTTTTTAGTTATGTTTGCGAAAAAAATAGTCATAAATAAAAACGAAGTCTGGTCATCATAAATTTCATACGTCTTCAATATTAATGTTTTTTTTTAAATAAACAACTTTTTAATCAAAACAAAAATTTTATATTGTATAATAAACTTTACGAATAAAATAAATTTTATGGGTGTTACTCATTGATGTTGAACGGTTCCACTAAATGATACATTTCTCTTTCGATTTTGATGTAATGTTATTTACCTTAGCGGTAACCATTGTGCTCATTCACTTTCTGCATCGACCAAAATTCCAGTAAACGCGGACGCACACGTTCTGATCGCATTCTGACCCAACCACATCCAACCCGGTTAAGAAACGATATCGTAAACTTGGATTCTCCGGACGTATATGTACGTTTTGATTCTAGTTTTGTTGATTCTCGCACTTTCACCGTTCTCTTACCCGATTTGTTTTCTTACAGGAATTTTCGCAGTACCTTCATGTCTGCATTATGAAAACGCCTTTCTTTTTCGTTTACTTTCACATATTGGTTAATCGTTCTGATCACATTCTGATTTCTGGTCGTGGTCAAAATATATCTTAGGGATGAGAGTATAAACGCCCGTAACTAACCCAGGAAGTAACACAATCAAAGAAAAATATGCAAATTGTTAAACAAAATTTCTGCAAGAGTCATGTGAATGACGATACTTCTGATGATTTTCGCGTCCGAAAATAAACTGGCCTAATAATAAGTAATTTTCATATTGGAGCCTCGAACTACTTTTAGAAAAAATGTGAGAAAAATAAAATCAAATGCTGGATTATTCTGCGAAATACGAAGCAAAAAATTTTCAAACTACGCTCCATTATCCTGTCACCGAGATAAATAACACGCTAAATTGGATGAAGGCTGTACCTTTCCTGCCACAAGAAATCTTGTGAGATAATGTAGTCAGTCTGAAACAATCAATTAATCTTTTGTCGACTCATAACTTTGATTCGTATTGAAAGACGAATTTTTCTTAATAATTAAGATATCAAACAACCGAATAGTGTTTTTTTTATTTCTTCATAAACTCGTCGGATAGTCTATCAATCGATGTAATTTTTTTTGATTGCACGTTTTATTCGCAAGCATCTGTTCGATAATTTTAATATAAATGTCTTAAAATTTGCCAAATCGCTACTTGCATAATTTTCCATAGCTTCATAAAATTAGTAACACTTTTCAAACTCGTTTTACCTCAAAGAAAAGCGACAACTTCGCTTTATTCATTACTTTAAATCAAAGTCCGATATCCATTGTAAATACGAAGCGCATTTCCCTTTCAAGAAAGTTATCGTTTCAAAAGAGCATGTACTTTTATTTAGGCAATCAGTAATGCGGGATAATCTTAAATACTGAAAATTATTTCAAATAAATTTGAAGCTCTTGTTTTGTGATATTGTTATTTTTGCCAAACCGTAAAAGTTTTCAAAATTTTCAGACATTCATTTTTAATAAAATTGGAACTAAGTCTAATGCCGTGTCTTCGAATTCAAACTTTTCTCATTAAATTTTAATTATCATAAATATATTCTACCTCAAACCATTTACCAAACGCGAAACTTGAAGATGGAACCATAAAAGATGCCAAAATAATTCTCAATTAGCTTTTTTAACGGTGCACATACTATCCAGTTAATAAATTTGTTATGTAACTGGCACTTCTTGCTAATACTAATTGTTGAATATTGAGTCAAATACATACATACACCTTGGACCTCGGAAGTTTTTTAGTAAATGGAACTGTTCAAATCCATCAAAACTTAAGGCACCCTGAAAACTTGTAAGTGAAAAACTGCAAGTGTATAACGCGAGAAGTCGTGTTGTCTGATGTCCAACGTGAAAACGTGAAAACGGGTGCTCCATTTTTACGGGGACACCGAGTGAGTTGCGTTACGGTTCAACTAATTCTTCATCGAAATAGAATCGGAAGCTTAAAGTAGACCGATCTCATCTTTGAGTACATTAGCGAATTTCAATGGAAAAGTGTAAGCTTTTTGACGGTTATTCATGAATATCTTAGAATGGCCGCGGATAGTGAGAAAGTATCTTCACCTCGAGATACAGTTGCGGTGGCCATTGATGGGACAACCTGGTCTGTATGACTGAATATTTCCAAAGTTTGTGATGGTGACGTTTTCAAAGGAATGTGCATTAGTTACGTTATGTTCTGCAGAATAAAAGAAATGATCTCGAAGCTACTTCAAACTGCGCGAAAATTGTGCTGCTTTTTTTAAATTTGGCGTTAAAAGTTTTATGAGCGGCAACCAAAGTTCTGAATCCTTAGATAACGCAAGGATGCATGAGAAAACTTCTTATCAGCAAACAATCCTAACAGTTTGTACCGTACGACTTCTCTCACAAACCATACCGTTTTTCGTACCAACAAATCCCTAAATTGTCAGACACGCCGATACAATATTGTACAAACTGTAGCGTGCGCCACTGTACGTGGTATCCAGTGCGCTGGACTGTTGCAGTCCGCGTTGAAAATCTAACGATCTCAAAATCGAAATCTAAAGATATGCGCGCTAGTGTTAGAAATGGCTTCAGCTGCGAGTACACTTCACTTACCGCACATGTTGCATGATGTGAGGATTTACATACGGTGCTTGGCTTGGCTCTGCGTGGCCTCCACAAGAGATGGAAAACCATATAGTCGTGGAGGAGGCGGCCTACCGTTACGGGTGAAGATATCCATAGTCCATTGATATGGTGTCCATCCAGTTCAATTTGAGGCTTCTGCAATCGCATACGGCCGCGGTCCGATTCGAAATGTGTGTACCATAAGTGATCTGGAGTGATGCTGCTTCTAGCCTAGCCTGTGGAAAACCGTGAATAGTGCTCAGCAATTAGACCGGTTAATCAACAATTACTGTGGATGTACCAGATCGTCTGCAATGAAAAAGGAGTTGCAACGAAAACATACGAGCAAATGTTCAATCATGCTCCAGTGCATCAGCGAATAGTTTCATCGGTCGAAAACTTAAGTGGTGGATACGTAAGCAGCTAGTTGAATTGTGGTGTGAACTTCTTTGATATTCTTACGGTTCTAGTTCCTTGCGGTCCAAGTGAAAGTGACTTCAAGATACATACATACATACATTCATTGCAAAAATATTGGAGCAGCTGTTCCGAGAATACCTTAACCTCATCATCAGTTCTATTAATCAGATGAATGTTTTCCAATATCGGGTAGGTAAATCCTTCTCCTTTTCTGCGAAAGCGATCAATGTGAAAGATTTTTTTAAGGAGCATGATTCTTTCACGTTGATCACAGTGTTGGAAGATGTTATTTAATTATTCACAGAGGATCCTACTCTAAGTTTTTGTTAGTTTAAGCGTAGGTACATTGGAGAAAATACAGTTTACAGTTCACTTCCCTTTTCGAAAGAGTGGCTGCAAGTCACACAGTTCTTACAATTTCACAACCATCAATTTCAAAAGCTTAACTCACATTTTCGGTTGACGAATTTCAAATAGGAAAGTGTTAAAAGCGAAAATTACACTTCGAGCAAAATAATAAGAAAAAGCTACGTATGAAAACTTAATGACCCATGTTTTCCATCATTTCGAATGTAACATAACTTGTTCAACGCATTAAGGCATTTTGATTTGGTTTGTTTAGAAAGTTCAAAGCATGCATCAACTCTCATCCTACCCACCGTCTTCATTCAAAACATTGCTGCAATCGAATCAGCAATCTTTGTATACCACTTGAAAGATGAGACAATTATTTAAATTAAATAATAACTTAATAGTGAAATCTTGCCAACTGTTACCATTCACATAATAAACAGAATTACAAAATGGCGGACGATCAGGGCCTTTTTACATGCTATGGGTTGCATGATAGATCCAATTTTTTTTTGCTTTCACTGGAAAAATTCATTCTACTTTCAATAGTAGAGTCTTGAACCATATTTCTATGATATACAGGGTGAGCCATCTTTTGCGTCGATATGTAAACACTTACTAACTTTGACATTTGTCAAACCGATTGATTCGATGAGGCATGTTTTTGAAACGGCAATTCAGTACAATTTGAACCATGAATTGCTTCACACCGAAACAACGTGCCGAAGTAGGGACGATGTACATCGAGAATCGTCGTTCAGTTGTTTTAACTCAACGTGCGTACCGTCGAAAACATCGTGGCCTGTTGGCACCGTCTGACAACACTATTCGTCGTTTCATTTTGTAGGGCTACTTGAAAAGCAAAGTGTACGCCAGCATGCCTCAGAGCACGACCGAGCAAACATCCGCACCGAAATCATCGCTATAACGCCCGAGATGCTCGAAAAGGTAATGGAAACTGCAGAAAAAGGGCACATTTTGTTTTGGTCAATAAAGGCGGCCACTAAATTGATGTTGTATTCAAAAAGTAGTGAGAATAAATTGCAAAGGAGCAAATTGAATAAAAATACCTCATATATATATATATATATATATATATATATATATATATATATATATATATATATATATATATGTATGTTGTTTTTTTCCAAGTTAGTAAGTGTTTACATACCGACACGAAAAATGGCGCACCCTGTACGTTAATGTTAATTTTAAAATCGAAATGAGAGTAGCGAAATTGAAATGGTTTCAAACATTGAATTTTTTTGAATAGAGTGTGATTTAATTATGATCCCCGGTCAAATAGAAGCCTGACATTGCGGGTCGGAGGCACAGCCATGCTATATATTAGCGCGAACTCGAAAAGACATCACCTTGGTTCACCATATTTTTTTAATAGAATAAAAAGAAGCCGCACCCCATTGTAAAAACAGTTCTAACGTTCTCAGCCCTTCAACATTTGCCCTCTGTGATGTAAGTTTTGGTGTACTAACTAACTTTGGTGATCATTTCTTGCACCAATGCTCGCAGCCCACAACTTCCCTAATTTTTGCGCAATCAACCCACATTGCACCTGGTATAGCCATTTTCAAAATTAACGACATACAACGTTTGCATGTTCACTTCTCATAACGGCAAGCAGCGTCGTTACATAAATCAGTCCAGTCCCAAAGTAATGAAATCCATGCTTCAAATTATACCGTGATCATTGTTTATAAGCATTAAAAAATTTGATTTCTGCGCTCATTTGCTAATTCGTTGGATCAGAGGTTTTTTATTGAACGGGAAGTAGGTGTGTGTGTATGTGTGGTCTGCAGTGAAAGTACCACCAGCCAGACCGTGTGCATGCGTTAACTCCATTTTGTCGGCAGTCTTGCATGCCATTTTGCAAGCTATCGTTGCTTCCCGCACTATTCGGAAGTAGTAAGTAAGCCACACCATTGTCCCGGGCACTCGTCGTGTTTTCAAATTGGACAGAAAACTGCAAAGGCTATGTAGAAGACATACGTGGATTATCGAGATACATGTGCATATATCCTTTGTTTGCCAAAAACCAAAATGTAAATCAGTGCGAATGCAATAAAGCCGGCATCTAACTCATGTTGCATTGTAGCCGATAAAAAAGAAAGGCTAATGCCGTGTTCATTCGGACATAAACTTTTAATTGATGTTCATACTTAAGAGCTGAACTAGTTCCAGCAAAGAGCAGGAATCGGGTCCAGCAGATACTTCTGTTTGGGTTACGACAGATCCAGCGAAATTTGGCTTTCGGTATAGTTCAATTAGGTTTGGTGAGAGCAATTACAGGCCTCTGCAATTATTCACAATAGTAGTAATTATTCAGACCCAATCATGTACCGCAGAACTGTTGATTGGGTTGCATGACAATTGCAGACGTTAATGTATGAAATTCATTCGTAACCCTTCGTAGCGAAATATTGTAAAATATTTAAGCGAAGAGAAATCGTTTTATTTGCATCGCATTTTGCTTCATTTTGTAAAATAGACAGAATGAATTGGAAAAACAATGTAATATTGATTTTCGTATAATCGGATAGCACGAAATACTTTCCAGCTAAATTGATAATATCAATGTCTTTTGATTTCCATGAAAATAAACATTGACTAACTGACTATTTTGTATATAACACTATCTTTTCTTTCCTGAATATTTTTTGGCCAAGTTTTTATGTACAATCCATGTTTACTCAAGAAAATCCTGAATTCTAAACAAATCAAATGATTTGTCTCACTATTCTATAAAAAACTCTGTCACGCAGAAAATCCATGAATCATATTTCTCAATTCATCATACATTTTTATTGATTCGTCATTCGTCCGTAATAACTGATTTATAACTTCGATAGTTTTAAATTGAAAAATCCTTTTGTTGTGTTTCTTAACTCTTATTCATACTCCATCATCACCGGAGGGCTAGCGAGTAAGTCGTGCAAAGGAACGAAGATCTCTAGTTCATCCAAAATAAAAATTGCCAAAAATATCTTGAATATCCAAAAAATATGTATTATGATATGTATTATTAATTCCTAGTAACTGCTCTTTTTAGGATGGAATTATCTTCAGCATTATAAATTGAGTAACTCTATCTTAGTTTGGCGGAAACAAGAAGCTGCTTTTCATGCCCTAAATCTGCAATTTAGTGTGAAATTCGGGAAGAAATCAATATACCAAATTCGAGAAATGAGCAGCAAGTCGAATTGACAAGCACTTTTAAAAGAATCGAAAATATTTCCCAATAATTGCTACGAAAATTAAGGGACTTCATGCAGTGACTACTACAGGCTATTGTTAACAGCGAAGGTAATCCCACAAAATATTAAATCACATATTTGTGATTAAGTTTTTTTTGGTACAAATTGTTCAGTGGCCAGTTGCTCCTAGCTACACCCTTGAACACGAAGAACATAATGAAGAAATTTTGAAGGGCTACAACGATTTGATCTGTTCCAAAAAGATATTCAATGTAAAAAGTTGTGGAAATCGGTTATTTGCAAGTATGATCGTTATTGCAAAAACATTGGTGTATCAGGCAATTTTCTGCAAAAACATTACAAAAACAACGTTATTTGAAAAGCTTAAAAATAGATCCTTGATTATAAAAATGTTGGCTTTCACTTATCATCGCACATCTTTTCATAATCCTAAATGCCATCGGGAAAAATATACAAAATGGACTTGTAGATAATGCAATTTTCTTACATAGTTCGCGACTTTTAGGACAAATTGTAGATTGTGTCAATGGTTGATCCTATGCAAAAAAAAATTCTAGAGAGTCAGCGGGAAAAAATCGCGGAAAGCAATGAGATTAAAATTTCTCAATTGATTCAAAACTTTTCCCAAATAGTTTGGACTATTTCCCAATTGAGTTAGACCTTTTCCCGAATGAATTAAACTTTTTCCAAAATGCTACTACCTTTTTCCCAAAACGTTTAAACTATTTTTTATATAAAATACTTGATAATTAAAAGGTGTAGTTTTTAAATGTTTTTGGTGGCAGGTGGCAGCCTCCTTTATCCAAACATGGCTCACTTAGGCCACTATAGGCCCATTGTGATACCACAAAAGATTGGGGCGGCACTAGAACCTACAGGATGACGAGAACCATTTAGATTCTCGTATGAGTTGCAGGTTATGTTTAAATCAGCTACTTCCGTGAGGCTGTCCAGGAAAGGTGAGTCTAAGGTTTGCTTGCATTTTCTGGATAGTGCTGGGCATTCATACAGAAAGTGTTGGATTGTTTCTTCCTCGTCTTCTGATCTGCAACTTCTGCTTAAATGTGTTAGAAGTGGATAATTTCATGAAGTATGTAGTGCAAGTGCCAATGTCTGTCTTGCACGATCTAATCAAAATTTACAGTACATCGGAAGAAAGTTACGGAATACTGCAGAAAAACAGTAGAAAGAATTTTTTTAAGCACATATTTTATCACTAGTTGGGCTTCTGCACTAGTGGGTATCTTAGCAAGATTGCAGCCCATCAAAGAACAAACAGGATTAGTCAGAACAATCCGTTGAGCAGTGTCCTACGTTTCTGAGAGTCAATCTTAGAAAATATCCTTCCTTAATCTGTGAAGCTCACGCTCTGCAACTAATCGTCTGCATGAAAACATGACAACTCAATGCATCCAACCGTTTGCCTTTTGATTCTTTCACGACAATTATTCCTGAAAAATGAAAAACATTTTCGTAAAAAAAGAAAAAGGTGTACGCAACGCGAAACCAAAACACGAACGATAACTTCCCAAAAGAAAATCTAACATCTCAATTTCTTATTGCCTTTGTTATGAGTCCGATTAGAAAGATACCGTTGGCCGAATAAAAAATTTCCAACTTTTAAAGCTGCAAAGCTATTCATTCAGTTATTCATTGAGTCGATCATAAGTGAAAAAGTGAAGAAGATAAATCGCGTACGGATATGTACAGTCAAGCCTATTAACCCAAATTTGGCGAGACCAAATAGCATACACACAGATGATGTGTACTACATACAAATGCGCCAACAGCACATATGGAAAGAAGTACATATCTTTTCTCCAAGCCTCCAACAACATTGGATCTATCTTCTTCAGCGATATTCCTCAACGGGTCCAACATGTTTGTATCAGTTTCTTGGTATTGTTGGTATGGTATGCGCTCTAACGCTGAAACCGGGTCTTATAAATGATCTTAATTTGTAACATTGCAATAATCTTGATTTGGAGAGGGAGCACACTTAAATTACTTTTTCTTTATGATAATACGATTCTAAACAACAGAATTTAATTAGCGTTACAATAAAGATGCTCATAGAAATTATTGAAAACTTTTTGGTCAAAGCTTCAGGCCAAACACTTTTTCGACGTGTGTTATCTGTGGATATTATCGCGTTAATAGAAATTTTGTATGGATGCTATGTGCTAAAAACGCGTAAGCGTGCAAATACATACACCTGTAGTGCTTTTGGATTGGAGTTGAATTCATCGAATGAAATTGTTGAGTGAATATCTTATGAACTTTCGTCCAGAACGTTTAACAAAATATTGAAAAAAATACAAAATGCTAAATGCCTACTATTGATACTTATTTTGAAATCGTCTCTGGTCTCAGTTATCAATATCAAATGAAGAATGATGCGCTGAAAGTAAAAGTAGGCAACAAGCTCAGTTTGTTTGTATGTTAACACGCTTTGTTTTTGTCCTTACTGCAAGATGCCCAGATAGCTGCTCGTCATATATTCCTAGTGTTAGCACATTCCAATCAATCAACAATGATATAATTTCCTCTTCTTCCAGATCGGTGCTAAGCCAACGCCTGGATGACCGACGAGGCTCCCATCGGACCGCGTCCATTATAATGTACGGCCGGCGTAGCGACCTAACAAGCAACTCGGCCAACAGCAACAGGCTCCTGTTGGGCAGCTCCAACGGCGATGACAAGGACGTGGTCCCAGAAGAAGTGTCAGCAGCTATTAATGCTGTTCAAAAGGATGTCAGAAGGATAAGCAATAGCGTACAAGCGCAAATTGAAAGGATGTTCACGGACGTGGCCAAAGATGCCACGTCGTGTAGCTTTCAAGTGCGATGTTTGGGCTCACTGTCACTCAAGGATAAAGTCACTAACCTGCAAGGATTGCAGGACCCCTTAAGGCAGTTATATTTGACTGGTGCTGGTCAAGGGGTAAGTAAGGCATTTTTTAAAGAATATATTTGTTAGAAGCAAACAACGATGTGTGATGCATGTTGAATTAAATCATCACAAATACGTTTATACGAAAGACGATCTCTTAATGCTTGGCCCAAAATCGACAAACAGCTTCTGAAATTTTTCCGTGTTTTACATTTTGATATTTCTAAAAGTAGGTGCTCTCTGGGAGTATCCTTTTCGATTGTAATACATTGACAAGGCAATATACGTGATTATTTTGGGAGCTAACCGAAAATCATCTGGAAAACTTCGAATGATCTCTCCACCAACTAATGTGGTGCAACTTTTTACTACTTGTATTTGAACTTTGATGTCAACTGGATATAACATCGACTATCTTTGTCATTTATTTTTTGGATTTTATGTTGCATGCTTAAAGAGGCCGTCACACAGCAAGATTGATCCGGGATACGTTGGATGCACTTGGCTGGAAGTTGCTACTCCACCTGCCTTACTCTCCAGGTCTGGCCCCTTCCGACTACCATTTGTTTGAATCGATGGGACACGCGCTTGCTGAGCAGCACTTCGATTCTTATGAAGATGTTAAAAACGGCTCACTGGGTGGTTCTTATTCAAAGGAGATGAATTCTTTTAGGATGGAATCCACAATCTTCCCCAAAGATGGGAAAAATGTATAGCCAACGAGGGCAATTACTTCGAATGAAATATTCTTCACTCTTCTGCGTTAATTATTGTGTTTTGCTAAATAAAAAAACAGTCGTTTTAAGGTTACACACCTGGTATAGAGTGTAAGTCCGAACTAGAGTAAGATTTTTTTTATAAACTTTGAACGCTTTCTTCTCTTGGTTACAAAAAAAAGGTCAAACAATTTAAAGGTCCGCAATTTTGTTTATTTTTACCCAAAAAATTTATTTTTGCTTAAATTTCAAATCACCGTTGGATTCTTTTTGTTGCAGACCTACCTGACTCGAAATATCGTGTCAACAATGTTTTTAATATGACTCCATTATGGCCGCCATTTTGTCGCCATGGCTGGAGAAAAATTTAAATTTTTTTTTGTAAATTTCATGGTGCACATTTTATTATATAAAAGTTTCAAAACATTCGATGGAAAGAAATGTTAAAATTTCATGCAATAAACCTACCTACCTATCTCTCTACCTTTGCTAAATATTTATATAATATTTCAGGGTAAACTGGAATAATCTATATAAACATGCTTGAAAATGAATACGAATAAAGCGTCTTTCCTTTAGACCGCTAATTGATTGAATTTAATTCAATATACAAGCTTATTGTGCCACTTGTGCCACTCCTGAACAAAAAATTCAATTTTGCTAAATCTGAATCTGGGGTTGTATGCTTTTTTTCAAAACTAGTGTCAATGTAATTCGAGGTCAATCTCTCTTGCTGCCAGATTTGTATGAAATCTACATTGGAATCTAATTTCATCAACTTATCGGAAACCAAAAATCAGTAATCCACTCTTGTATCTCGTGTTAAACTCATTTTGAATAACGGAAACACTAGAAATAGTGAACCGTATTTGGTAGTCTATTGATAGGCAAGTATGCAAATGTCGCTTATAGTCGAGCAAATATCACTACTATTAAAATAGAATTGTATTTAAGCATTGCTAGATTTTACGAGAACATGAAACAGATATTGGGTTAGATATCATTCAAATGTCACAGATCACGTATTTGTGCTAAATCCAGACCAGATATTGAGACAAAAGCCGAAAACTATAGTCGTCTGTGTTAAGTATGTTAACTTGTCTGCGCCAGCTTAGATTTTCAAACTGAACTTGCTGTCAACGTCCGATCGCCCTCAATGTCTTGAAATTTGCATTCTAATTTCTTATTTCAATATAAAATTCATTTATATTGCAATGGTTTGAGCATGATGAGCTATTTTTAGAAGATATATCAAAAATATAAGCGAGGCAGCTTCAGTTTGCTGCAAAAAATATGCTAGGCTATGATGTTTTTGAAAAAATACGATGAAAACTAATAATTGTACTAAAAATAAGTGTAACATTTGCTTGCATGACCAAATAGACATTTTATGAAAGTTCCTTATTCAATATATCCCGCGTTTTCATAAATGATCTTGAAAATATATTTAAGACCTTGAAGTTTCATTGCCTTTGCCATTTGTGTTTTAAAGTGAAACCCAAAAAGTATTTCGATGAAAAGTTCGAACAATTACATAATATCTTTTTTAAAGTCATGTGTGCAAAATCCATTGAAAATTTCAACCAAAACAGTAAAGCAGAAGCAACTACGCCAATTAGCAATTTTCCAGACCAATCACATCTTCTCCGTGAAGCCGAAGCAGCCTAGCCACCAAAAACAAACAGTATCATCAATATAATAATGCAGACACATATATAGCTTCATGCGCAGAGATACATGCTGATAGACAGCCAGCAAGTCTGCCTTATAACACCTTTCTCTTTTCTAGATCGGTTTTCACAATTTTCTTGCAATTCAGTAATAAATAAAATGCTCCACATATCGACAATCATGGCCAACCGAACGGCGAACAGAAGCTAAGACTGCATGCATGCTTTGAATTTCACACATTTACAAATCTATTTAAATTGAATTGAATTCAATTGGAATTAAAATTTCACCGGAATTCGATGGAAATATTATATTGCCGCTTTTGGGTTGTTGAATTTTTCGCTGATCAAAATACACCTCACACAGTCGTTGAGCCTCGCCGTATGCACAAAATCATCCTAAAGTTGGTGGAAAGAAAATTTGCGGGACTCTATTGGAAAAAATGTGAACGGAAACAGGATTACAGAGGAGATTTAAAGAAGTCACAATAATGTGAACTTTTCACTCGCGTTACAAAAGATTTTTCAAATGAGAAAAGTGAAAGGAAAGGCGATTTGCATGTGAAAGCAATGGAACTATTAACTATTTGTTACTGTTGCATCAAATGTTGGTATACGTTGAGAATCTCCTTATTATGAAATTTTCCAACTTATACCATATGTTACACATCCAGCAGCTTTAGCAAAATGTATGCGGCATAGGTTTGATTGTGCATTTTCTTATATTAACTGATGGCTACTTTAATTTCATTCCTTTTTGGTAATATCTTGTTGGAAAGCAACAAACCTTATCGATGAAAATTTTCGCATCTAATTTACAGCTTATCTTTGATAACAATTGTACATTTATGTCTCCTCTGCAACAACAATTGAAACCGTTTGTATGTTCCATGTTTTATTGATCTTTTTGTGACTTTGAAGCAAAAGATATAAGCCAGTAACCTGATTACATTTGCAATTATTGCACAGCGGGTAATCAAACCTTTGAAAATTTTGTTGTAACTAATTTTTTTCGTTTATTTGCTTATTTATTTTGTTCTGTGAAAAGCCTTTTTAAGGAGCATATGTTGAATTAAAACATAAACAGAATGAAAAATATGGGTGAAAAAGGAAAGAAACTTTTTAAAAAATCGTTATGAAATGAAGTATGGCAAGTCTAAACAGAAATGATGAATAATTTAATTTCATCAATATCAAAAAGTACGAACTGACCTTAAAAGGAATGTTGAGATCGATTTAAAATGGTACAAATGTCTAAGAACCATGTGCTATGGTGTCAATCATGAAGCTGAAAAACTTGCTGAAGAGCGATTTCATGTCCAGTGGGACAACTTCGGAACTTGACCTCTTTCAATTCAAAGAAAGACATCCCGAAATATCAAAACTTATTGAAAACAAGTTCAAAAAGTTTTGCTAAAGGTGAGCTGTTTGTCTTTGGAACACGTTTTGTCGATTAAAACCATAATCAGATTTTTCCGCTTGCTGAAACTTTATTGCAAGTGATTTTGAGATAAACACTGAACTATTAATTATCTTCACAATGATGCATAGAAATTGGCAACATATCGTTCCAATCAAAGCAAATGCAAATATCGATTTGCACATGTGCTCCTAATTTCCTAGGCCAAAAAACAACTTCCAAGTTCAAACTAATCGTTTCCCATTTATTTTGCATCTAAATGAGATACTCTATGAATATTGAAACCTGTTTTTAAATCAGACACACCAAGTCGTTCAGAAATTTTTGAAATTAATAACTTTATCGGAAATAACACGCTGCATGCTTAATTCATTCCGCTTTATGATTTGTATTGAAAACCTGCCTGCAAATTAAATTATTGCCCTCCATTCATTCAGGTCAAGTTTTAAAAAATGGCTTCCAGCTATTCTCACCCAATATTCAGTTATTTCGACTCGTAACTCTTATAGTGGAAATAATGCAAATAGATAACGGCCCCCGAACATATATTAGAATAAATTGAAATTTTTGTTAGGTTCTCAATGCTTTATAGCCTGTAGAAATAAGTTTCTAATTCTTTGCAAATGCATATTTTTTTTTATTCTTGCTATCTGTGGGGATAGCAGCATTGGCAAAATTACGTTTTAATCAATATAGTTATTTCTGGTTTTATGTATGAAGTTAAGTTTTATGAGATAGTTTGCTTTCATTGAGTCTTGACTTTAACCATATTTAGGATTCTCTCACATTTAATTCAGATTAATTTTGTGAGATCCAAAAGCACAATAGGATGTAGTGCAACCTGAAATTCAGCACATCAAAATTTATTGAAATGTGAGGTTTGACTTTGTTATTGGTTACTACTTTACTTTATTGAACTTATCTTGGCTGTTTTATTCAAGGATTTATAGTTCAGAATTCGCAGCGCACCAAGTGTTGCCAACTGCGCCTGATATATGCTTTGGTTCTTCCTGAGGTTCATCAAAATCGACCACCAATTGGGTGAACAGTAACAACATTTTGAGTTTTCTAAAAATATGCATGGTTGTGAACCGACTTTATTTTTCGTTTCAACGGGCAGAGAGTCATATTTTCAATGATAAATAACATTTTAGGTCAAAATAAAGCGCTAGGAAGCAAATTCCTCAGAATACAAATCAATTCATGCAATGAGCTTATAAGATATATTAAATACCATCAAAATAATCCCAATGAATGCTATTCGCGAAGTTGCACAATCGACTTGAAAGTTATCTATGTTTCAAATTTTATGTGTATAATACATAGTATGTATTTATTTAAAACGTCTAATGTCTCTTACAGAATCACAGCACTGGCAGTCTTGATATATGCGCCAAAGGATTGCGCATGTCACATGCCCCTGAATGTGATCCTCTAATAACGCCGTTTCAACATATCGCAGTATGGTCAGCGGTTAAATTTGTTGTATCTCCATCCGAAGGCGGTGCTGCTTTCCTGCCATTGATCACAGATCCTGAAAATATCGATAAATCTAGTTTGTTTCGGCCATTGACGTGAGTAAAAACAACTTCAACATAATTTCATACACTTGATGTTTGGCTTGATCTAATAGTAAGATAAATCCTGCGCAAAATCCATAGCAACCACTTTTACAGCAGTCGAGGTTTTGCCGGCTTAAGAACAGCCAGAAGTCAATTCTCAAAGAATTAGGCTGAAATCAAAGTTTTAATTGCAATTATATAATGTTTCTACTTTCTCAGAGCTGCTGATCAACGACGTCTTTCTTCGGGTCTTCACGCTCCAATTTTCGCGGTAGTTATGCGCTCAGCAATGAACCCCAAGCTTCTTGAATGTCGTGCATTCGTGTGCCACAGTCCTGAGGACGCAATAGTCATTGCAGCCACACTATATCAAAGTTTGATGGCTCATGTTAGCACTAGCCCGCATAATAGTACAAAACGAAGAACGCCCAGAAATCAGAACGGTGTCAGCTGTATAAGTATAGCTAGCAGCACAGCTTTGACTAACTCCACGCCGGCCCTGAGGAACCTGTCCAAGAAAAACTCGTTCAGAAGCTCCTCCAACAAACTGCCGCCAATACCGTCTCGACCGCCCAGGAAGAAGCGCACGGCCACCAGTTCGTTGAGTGGCGATAGTGATACCCTTCGCGAAATCATCGAAACCACTACCGAGGAGCGGAAGAAAAAATCGCATAAAACAAAAAGAGCGCCTCCTGTTCCAACGTTAACGAATGGATCACGATCCCACTCAAATGGAGACCTCTTCATGTCGTCCATGTCGTATTTGGACAAGCAGAATCGAGCAAGGCACTCCCACCGATCGACTGACGCACTTTATCACGATCACGACGGAAGCAGCGGTGATATCCTGACGCGAGTTGCGATACCACGATCGGGCAGCTTTTTGAATACAAGCGGACTAACTCGGTATAAATCTCGAGCGACGCGAAGGCATTCTGGCAAGAGTGGTGGTGGAGGTGGAGGGTAAGTCGCTTGTTTGCTTTCCAGTTTCAAAACATCGAATCATGGCTTTCACCTGGATCCCATCTCATCCCCTCAAAAACATAAGACATAGTGACAAGTTCCAATAGTATGCACCGAAACCATATTGCATTCCTTAGTATCACCCACAATATATTCATGTTCTTAGTTGGCTCAAGGGTCATCGGCTACCATGGCAATAGTCACTTCATTCGCAAAGATCATAAGTGTCTAAGTTTGCTGACTTAGATTACCAACAGCATTTCATCTCATAGCTCATTGTCGCAAAGACATGTGATCTACATACGAGTAGTACCATTAATTAGCATCAGCAGCCTACTAACTTCTAGTGTTCATAGAAACACTTGTGAGTATTTTAGATTCTTGCCAATAGGAGCCGAGTGTCTACTGCCTACCAAGTGACTTGTAACATCTTCAAAGTACTTTCCACAGATCCACCCAAAGCGCTCCTCAAAGCTGCAAGAATTTGCACAGTCCCAAAAGTGCGTCAACGCGTCCACCAACCCCAAATGATTCTTCCGAATCGCTCCCACTCCCAGCAGATGCGCAACATCTGGTTTCATTGCCGATTCCAATCCAGTACGCCTACAACCACGGTCAAGCCAAATCTAAGTTCCCGCTTCACCTTTGCAGATCGCCCCTTGGCTTCAGTGAACTGTTTAATGAATTCCGTTTGCACGAAAATCTTCATTCATTAGATGATATTTTAAATGCCATAATTGATGCTGATGGGATGTCGTTTAATGACCTTAAACCGATCTATAAGGAGTTCCTCTTAAAGTTGGCCGTAACATTGACAAAGGATGAACTCTATCAGCGTTCAAAGAATATCATGCGTAGGCAAAAGAAGAAAAAGCTGAAAAGGAAAAACAGTGCAGCGCAGGCAAGTGGAAATATTGATTATTGCAATTCGTGAAATATCCCTCAATTTTCCTGGAAGCTAACATCTTTTATAATTAGAATTAGGAGAGCAAAAAGTGTAAGTTTCATGCGTTTTAGTTACAGAAATCAAGCAAAGGATTCATTCTGGGTACCCGGAGTCTTAAGAAAGTCTTTTGGTTCGGACAGTTCCGTTCATGCAAGAAGCCCAGATCCAAGCCAAAACCAAGCTTAACCCAGAACAATACGACATCAGCGAAAAATGCATTGAACGCCCAAACAGCAACTAGCGGATCGGATATGTCGGAAGTTAGGAATGAACATACTCTGAATGCTATAAATCGAAATAGTTCAAGTGGGTAAGTAATTCCGTGCATTTTTACAGTAGGCATGACTAGTATACTATACTTAAGGATATGCTTCCAAGCGTTGCAGTCTATCCACAACTCATTTTAGTGAGCTCCTCTGAACAGCACTTCCTACAGCTGTAGATGGTTTCTCTTGCTCCAATTCCTTCTGCAGCATATTTGAAAAAGGAACTGCTAAGCTGGCAGTGATATATTTTCTACCACTGTGGTAGGTTAAAATGGCCGAAGCACTGCTATTGTGCCTTTGAAAATATTCTTCTATGATGTTCTTCCAGTTCGTCCTGCAACCAGAATTTAGGCCAGAATTGCTGATAGTGCAAGAAACCCTTTTAGCATGCAGAGACATAAATTCCACTTCATGTTAACAGATTGTATTTACCTTATCACTTCCTCCTCGAATTGTTTAAAATAATTCATGTTGATTCGAGAATGTGGTATGTGAGCATTTTGTGAGTTTTCGATTAACGACGGTCCGTACTTGAAAACCGTATCCTTTATTGTGGATCCTTGAATATTTTTTCTGTAGTTCTTCTCCTTCGCATCACGCTGCTCTCGTGAATCCTGACTAAAATTCAAACATTTATTTTTCCCTAAATTTCATTTCAGCTATGTATCATGTTCTGAATGCAGCTACGATTCAGAAGCTTGCACCTGTACATCAGCGGAAAGATGCTACTGCAGCCTCGGCGCTGACCATGATCGCGTGAATGAGAAGCTATCCAAAACGGGTGTGCGTGATTCACTCGTGTCTTGTAAGTCCGAAGACAAATGCTACTGTTCGCTGGGTGAGACCAATGAGGACAGCTTCGAAACCACATCATGCGACACCGACAGTTGCGTGAGTGCTAGCAAATGCTACTGCAAGCGCACCCAAAAGGTCAGCAAAAGTCAAGAGAGTGCGCGTCACAAAAAAGATCATCCACCCAAAGACGACAAATTGGCGTTGGACTATGAGCTCTTCACCGTGGGCGGTGGGTCCTCTGCAAACAGTAGACCCGTAAAGGCCCATGAAGCATTGAGCGTTAAGAAAAGCGTTGAGGTAGCCGCGGAGCTGGCCGACGTGAAACTCAGCCAAACAACAGACATCAAAAGCCTAACTGCCGGCACTCTAATCGACGGCAATAAGCTCAATTCGAAGCGGAAGTCGTCGTCCAAAAAAGGATCGCAACGCTCGTCGCATCGGTCGTCCAGCACAAGTGATATCATCTCCAAGCTGAACGCTATCGAGAAAGAAACGAGCAAGAAAGGTTCAATCAAGATTCCCGTCAATGACAACAATTACCAGTCGATGCGACCAGTCAGTAGGTCACTGGAAGATACCCTTGGCTATCTCCCATGATACTGCAACTCCTGCGAACCTTTCAAGATCTAGAAGATCTAAGCTGCCAGTTGCGGAGCTAGTGCAGCTAACTCAACTCGTCATCAAGTTGTGAAAGTAGTTTGGTTGGTTTCAACTGCTTTGTATTGCATTTGCTCAGTCTGGAACGAATCGCAAGAACCACATCGATGGCGAACACCCAATCATTCGTTCAAATTGTACATATAAGTAAATAATGTAATGACATAAATTAAAAGTGCACACGCAGCTTCATCACTGCTTCTGCTAAACTGAGGTGTAGCTGTAAAACAATCTTGTTGTCATATATAGTACACCCATCGAAGTCATCAGTACTGGTTCCGTATACACTAGTATCACCACAATTGATGCTCGGAGACTATTCAGAGATCACTTGTTCTTGATATTTAGATGCACTTTTCGCGAGTGGTAAACAATTCATCTCGAGTTTACAGCCAGAACAACAGGACAGGACAGTTTATTAACATTTCGAACCAGCAAATGGCCCATGTAAAAGTCTATTCTTGCTGTTGGTTATACAGCGGAAAAATCTTGGCAATATAAACGAACATGTACATACTATACTCCTTATGACTTGTATCTTATAAAGCGTAGCAACACTATCCACAGTGAATAAATAAGTATCCTGACTTAAATATATGTTGCGTGAAATTCCATTTGGTCTTCGTGATTGTGCAAAAAATATATCCAGAATTCGCTTAATCGTTTCTAGATAATATGACCCAATGTAAATATCTGCTCTTTAATTAGAGTCGGACTATTTTCATTGGAAGACTTTCTTGTGTTTTCCGCAATAATCGTCCTCTGTGCAAGAATGCCACGCAACAGATTTTTAATTCATCATCAAATCAATTTGAAACTCTTTTCAAGCAAGTGTAGCTTGGGTGATGGTATTCATGATAAGATAACGGCCAGACGATTGGGGACTGTCTGGATTAGGATACGTTTCATATTCCCTTGATGTGTTGAGATAATACTCCAATTGAAATATTTTATCCTCCCCGAAATCGACGTATTTAGTAAATTTATTCGCTTGAATAGACAATCTGCACCATTCAATATTTACAATATTAAGAATGAATGGCCTAAATATTTTGCAATAAAATCAATTTTCCTATTTTGTAATTTGTGCAATATTCGATACTCCCTAGCAAAGCTATTGTTAAGTGTGATAAAACTACTATGTAAAGAAAATGAAAATGTTATTAAGAAATTGAAATACAACAGTAAATGTGAGAGGTTTGCAATATTATATGAATACATGCCATTTCTAGGATATTTCCTCTGTTGTAAATTTTCATTTTGTAAATTTCTAAGTGTAAGAATGATCCCGAAAATGCTATCCGAAAATAAAGGAGCATTACAGGACAAATACTTGTGCAATATTTCTTCCAAATAATGATTGATCGGTTTGAAAATTTTGTATATTTATATTACAAATTTGACATTTTCATGATGAGATGTTGTGCAATGTTTTTATTGTTTAATTTATTATTTTACACGTGCGAAAATAAAATGAATATAACATGGGTTTGAATTTATTTTTTTTGATGTTCTAAATGAAATCGTCAATGTTACTCAAGGATTCCAATTAACATTCGCTAAAGATTTGTCGTATTGCATCAACGGCTTTCATTTGTCCCTAAAAGATATGAAATGTTATATGTATTCTGGCAAAAATGAATTTCGACACGTTAACACAACGTAAAAAAGTAAAAAAAAAATATTTTTGTCGTCGATGTTTCTCACGCTTTATCCAATAGATCAAAAACAAAACTGTCGTGATTCCTTAGATGGGATATTTATTATTATATTTTTGTATATACGTATTTCAGAATGAGTTGTCAAATGTACTGGAAAAGGGCACAACTGGTGCTTGAAATACGTATATACAAAAATAAAATAATAAATATCCCATCTAAGGAACCACGACAGTTTTGTTTTTGATCTACTAGTAAAAAAGTAATCAAAACCTTTTAGACTCAATCCATGTCGCAGAGGTCCATCTCCTGCTTCAGAATTTTCATTAAAAAGCTATGAAAAAACGGATATGACGTTTGAAAGCAATTGGGTCCGATTTTTGCTGACCATTAACACTTGGCCTGGCTTTTTGTTTTAAAATATAAATATTCTTTGGTATTATTAGGTGAAGAGAGGCAGAAGAAACAACAATCGAAAGCTATATCGTAATTGAAGAAGAATTCGCTGATATATATAGATACATAGTAAACCTTCATTTATTACGTAAAATATTTCTTATTCCCAGGGTAAGGGGATTATAATTTAGAAATAATACATATATATATATATATATATATATATATATATATATATATATAAATTCCAAATTTTCATTTAAAAAATGATACATCGCTTTTGCTTTATTTCGCAAAGAATGGACTAAATTTTGTAGATGGAAAACCAACCCTTTAATACACACAAGTCTTTAAGTTATTATTTGTTTATTTACAAGTCTTAAATTGCGTCTGTCTTCACGAATCTGGATTTTAAAAATTTCCTCCTCTTCTTTCGTGAACAGTTCATGCGACCAGACCAATTGCGGCAACCAAACTTGATGGACTTTTGACCACGGTAGATTCAACGTCTTACAACTTTGCACTGCAGTCAACACTTTGCTAGCCAATGGACATGTCAAGGAATCACTCAAGCTGCACTTTCTGCTCCCCAAATTAGGTAGACTGAAATTTGCATTTCGTACCACTGGTTTGCAGGACTTCTTGTTTGCACTCACTGTCGATTCCCACGGATTTGTCGAATTCGTTTGTGCTTCCACCAAAGAATCGAGTTTAGTCTGAAACTCCGTTTTCCAAGGTACATGTGTTCGATTTCGCCGGGAAACGCAGACTATGTTTCTGGTAGGTATGAAATGTACTCCACTGATGGTTGAACGGTGATTGCTTGAAGCCATTTTATATTATCACCGCACCACCCACTGTAGAATTGTATCCTGTATTTAAACATAAGCTTCTTAAGTACGGCCTGGTGTTAAAAGCCTGTTCTTCTGACTGCAGCGTATCCTTTTTCTTATGATTCTATCCATGAATGTCATTAGCGTAGTTTCAGCTAAATGGACTATAGTTTAGCGGGTACCTGACGTCAGCACTCAGGTAGAATTACTCTAATTATCTGCAAATACTTCAAAGATGCAAGGGATTAAACATTCCGTTAAACGCTTGCAATAGGGAAATAGATCACAGTTTCATTTGCATCCTTTGAATTTATTTTCGCTTACCAAACAATTTTTTTTCTATCCATAAAATCCATGTAAATTCTTTTATAATTGAGTCAAGCTCCACTTTACACCAGCAAAATTTACGTCAAATTTGCGTATATAACTGAACGATAAGAACTGACCGAGAACTTCATGCAAAACCTACATTTCATTCTAATAATTTAAAACTAATCGTGAATATGGAGCTTTCATAATAATCTGTGTGTAGAAAATAATTGAAGAGACTCGAAGCCAGCATATAAAGAATCAGAACAGTTTTAAAAAGGAATATTACAAACATTGCTGACTTGCTATTTTAAAAAGATGACGAAATGTTTCCGTGTAGCAAATACGCATTACGATACAGATATTTATAAGCCATAACCATAAAAGTGCGGAAATTTGAAATTTTATTATAAATCAATATAATTCACATGCAAGTTCTTATTTTTTTATTTAATATTCTACGCTACATCCTCCAAAAATAAAAGCAGACAGTAGAAAATTATGTAGGAAAGTGTCCGTATTTAAACGTAAAACAACCCTTACGTGCACATAAGCTACTTCATATATTGTGTCTACAATAACTTGCAGGCATCTGAGTACGGAAGACACTAACTTCCATGCCAGGTAATTGCCCCTGCTTCTAAAAGTGTCGCTTTTTATTTATTTTATAACTTCCATCTATCTTCTAAATTTTTCCACAAATGTTCAATGTGGTTTGAGTCTACCGATTGTAGAGGCTTACGCAATATACTGGGGAAAAGAGATGTTGCTTGCTGAGCGATATCGCATGTTATGCGCGTTAGGCTCCTCAATCCTTACTTCAGTCGAAGAGGATTCTATCTGTTGAAAATTAATTAGAAGGGAGGATCCTCAAATAAACTTTCATGGATTCATTCTGCCCTTTAAACTGTCGATTGAATATTAAAACCATAATCGGAAACTGGAAACAATCTTCGAAATAAAGCAAAACTGTTTATAGTCTGGTGGATTTTAAAAATAGCCAAAAATTAAAAATAATTCTAGCAACAACCCTTGTGAGGAGTTAATGTTAACAAGGTAATTGCTGGAAGTAATTTCTTAAAAGTAACTGCGGCACCGTTCTGCTGCCTATAGCAGAATGTTAAGTATACCTCAGCTATGAGCAATATTTCCGATCAAAAAAATCATAATAAGGAAGCCTACTATCAAACTATTAAATTGATAACAAATCCATAGTATCAAATAATCAAGAACTGAAACTTCTACAGATTGGAAACATTTCCAATGAACCACACGAGGTTTTGTGTTAAATATATAAAGAGGGCAGCATGCGCATTTTTCATAGTTATTTGACGTATTTTATGGTTGTTGAATTTTAAATTAAGCTTATCTGAAAATGAGTGTCATCTTCCCTAGAAGGTCATCGATGTTTTGATGCTTAACGTGGGTTTGGTAAATTTAATAGCAGTTATAAAACATTTCTGATTCTCAATTATCAATATAAACTTGAACTTTATATTTGATTAAAGTTGTGTGAAGCTAAGCTTATTTTTAATCAGATCACCATGGGGGCTTGGTAAAATGTGTGCTTGTTTGGTGATTTTACTGGAAAAAATGGCACATGTTGAGTTTGTTCTGGTAAGTTGTAAATAGATATGTGGCTATGTTCACTCAGTCACTTTGGTGACTATATTTGAATATTTTTCGAGCACCTACAGTAGTAAATGTAGTAAAAAATTGTGTCTGTATCTGCTTCTTAAGCTTTTACTACACAATTTTATCTTGGATTCTTCCTGCCGTCCCTATTAGAGGAACCAAACAAATTTTCATTGCACACACTTTACAACTATTATCAAAAATTTTCAACTGATGATACCCAACGAACCAGCAATCGTCTTTAAATGCGCCATCGAAGGCAATACCGAATCCAAGGATGAATGAAAGCTATTCGAAACTGATAAGACTATCAGAAAAAAGCTTTATTCCAACAAAATCTATAAAAGTACCCGCCGACAACTTATAAGGTCTTTGCCGTGGATTACTTTCAATTGTGGTGTCGTTTCAAAGATGCCTGAAGCCGATACTATTTTTCACGCCCGCTCTCAAGGAATATCAGCGGAAGGAATACGGGATCAATATGCGGACGGCAAAGCAGCAAAAGTCTGGGAAATTTTCATTGGGGATAAAAAATCGCGAACGGACAATTACAAGAAATTCATTGTGGAGCTGCTGA
Organism: Oxycera nigricornis; assembly: GCA_963942545.1. NCBI lineage: Eukaryota > Metazoa > Arthropoda > Insecta > Diptera > Stratiomyidae > Oxycera > Oxycera nigricornis. The sequence continues at coordinate 1,744,260 of OZ012659.1, forward strand.
AGAGTCGCGGATGCAAGAGAATTCTGGATGTGGCATGCGGAACAGGGTATATTGGCTAAATAAACAATCCAGGACATTTTTGTAGCTGCTTAGTGTGTGTTTCAGAGTTGATTCCATAATGTTGCTAGAAGAAGGATTTGAAGTGGTGTCCGTTGATGCCTCCGATAAAATGTTGAAATATGCATTGAAGGAACGCTGGGAGCGAAGAAAAGAGCCTGCATTTGATAAATGGAGTAAGTACATGTTTATTTCGTTTTGCTAACACAACTCCATCCAACGATTTTTTCAGCCATTGAAGAAGCCAATTGGCTTACCGTTTATGACGATTTGCGAGATGAAATCAAGGATGGTTTCGACGCAGTCATTTGCTTGGGAAACTCATTCGCGCACATGATGGACGCATTTGGTGATCAACGTGAACAGAAGCAAGCCATTCGCAATTTCGAAAAGTGTGTGAAACCTGGAGGTCTGTTACTCATTGACCATCGGAACTATGACCATATAATGGATACAGGAGAAACGCCTGCGAAAAGTTTGTATTATAATGTGAGTGCCTTGCGGATGAAGTGCAGAAGCCCAGTGTGTTCCAAATTGAACTTGCTCTTTTTTCACAGTCGAGCCATACGGCCGATATTAAGACATCGGTCTTATATGTTTGCGGAAAGCCCGCAATGGTCACAATGGATTACATAATTTCCGTGGATCAAGAAGTGAACGAGTTTCGACTTTCGTACTATCCTCATCAATTGAAAGTGTTTACAACAATACTGAAAGAAATTTTTGGTACGAAAGCAAAACACACAATCTATGGGGATTTTCAGCCTTTGGAAGAAGTTAAAGATCCAGCATTCTACATTCATGTAATGGAAAAGGCAAACTGAAGGGTGCTTTATAAATGACTGTCCTTTAATGTAGGAATGTATAATAGGTTTACACCTTGTTTTTTTTATAATAATGTGTTTGAAAAAAGCGCAAACGTAATTACAAAAATACTTGATATGAGTTTTGTTCTCCATTCTCAAGTATCAAGCTAAAATTGCTTAAAGTCGAAACTACAGTTCATATTTAGTGTAGTGCTTAGCACATGAACGGTATGAAACTACAGGTTTTTGTAAAAATGTTCAAATCTTATATTCCCATTATTTATGATGCTTTCAGTGACTTGTATTACAATTGAATAGTGCGTTCGTTAGTTTTTATAGCAGCACATATTTTCAAAAAATTTACAGTCAAAATCTCAGCAAATGAAGAAGTAAGCTTACCTCAAGGGGGTAGTCTAGTGTTGAGCCTTTTCAAATTGATGTACAAAAAAACGACAAGAGGTATTGACTCGAAACTTTGTATATTTGTTTATTAACATTCAACGGGAAAAAGTTCTAATTTGTTGAAGAGAAAGAAACAAAATGGCGGCCACCGCAATGAAGTACTCCATCACCATCAAACATATTTTCAATTACGCCTAGTAAAATTGTGGGCAAAATATTGATCTGAAAACAAATATTAAAATATTTTCCTTTTATTTAAATCATAAACGAAGGAACGGTCTTAAATTCAGAGCAAAAAAATTCTTAGAAGATTTGGCACGCATTTGAAATTACGATGGTTGAATTTTGCATATTTTCTTTTTGAAAAAAATGCCTTAAAAGCCTTATATCGCTTCGTTAAAGTCTTACCGAATCTTGAATCTTCCACAAATGATGAAGAAAAAAATTGCAGTTTCTGTATGTATGCACTTCTGTTATGGAAATCCCTACGACCAGAGTAGTATGAAGAATATTCGTCATTCTTAGTTGGGAGCTTGCAGCGTTCGCAACACGAATGAGGTTGATCCATATTTGGAAAAGATCAGTTAGTCCAAGAGTTCACCACATCATAAGGTTGTTGCCAAAGTTGAGTGTTTGCCTGTTTGCCTGTGGATTCTTGCTTTTCCGACAATAGATGCAGACTATATTTTACCACATTTCCAACCTCATCGACTGTTTTATTGGAGTGTTCCGATTAGGGCAGCTAGATGCCGAGCTTCTCGGACTGATCTGTTTCAACTTATTCAGAACCAACCACCATGTATTATTATTGATACTAATTTTATTACCTTATTACTAACTGGTACTTTCATAAGATAAATTCGTCTAGTATTTGTTATGCAATTTGTATCCTTTTTAAATATCCTCTTCAATTACAAACCCAAGTAACATGTGTAAAAATATATTTTTACCACACTATTTAATAACATGTTAGTCTTTTTCCATGATATGAATAAAGTAAGATGGATTAGAGTTCGTATCAGCCAGCACTTTAAAATCTCCATAAACTGTGTGTCTGGATTCAGTAGTCTCAAATACTTCATTCAACAGAGCTGTAAACACTTTCAACAAGTGAGGATAGTAAGAAAGATGGAACTCGTTGACCTCATCATTCATTTCGATCAGATAGTCCCGAATGACGATCCGTGGTTTTCCTGAAACATAGAGGACCGACGATTTGATGTCAACCGTGTGTTTTGCCTGTGAAAAGCCAAAATGATATTTTTAGTTTTTGCTTCTTTGCGTATATATGAAGTTTTTACGAAGAGATTTTCATCGCTTTTAAGTGAAATGAATCGAGCATCCATTCAACTTACATTATAATAAACATTTTTAGTTGTTGTTGGTCCGTTTGCGAGGATATTATCGTAATTTCTATGATCGATCAAAAGTAAACCTCCTGGTTTCAGGCATCTACGAAAATTGCGAATAGCTTGCTTATGTTCTCTTTGATCGCCAAATCCATCCAAAAGATGTGGGAACGAGTTTCCTAGGCAGATTACTGCATCAAATCCATCTCTTAAATACGGTTCAACGTCATCATATAGTGAGAGCCAATTAGCTTCCTCGATAACTTCAGTCGAAATAAATACCAATCAATATTTCAATGATACATGCAAACGAACCAATGCTTCAAAGCATTAATGTTTGCTAGTCCGAGAACAAATCACGGGCGGATCTTACCCCATTGATCAAAAGCGGGCTCTTTTCGACGGTTCCATCGTTCCTTAATTGCATATTTCAACATTTTATCGGAAGCATCCACTGAAACGACCTCGAATCCTTCTTCGATTAGCATTATCGAGTCCACCCTAGGAATTATGAATATGATTTAAAGTATTTGCATGAATTGGTTTGTTTCAGGTTTCGGATTTCATTTTTAGTTACCCAGTTCCACATGCTACATCCAAAATCCGTTTGCATCCCTTCTTTTTTAGCAAGTCAACCAAAAATGTCCTGTAATTATCTGTCCTGGATTTTTTATCACCAATAAACACCTCCCATACTTTGGCTGCTTTACCGTCAGCATATTGGTCGCGGATTCCTTCGGCCGAAACTCCTTCAGATCGGGCGCGAAATACCGTATCTGCTTCAGGCATTTTCCGTGCAGACGAGTTTGTCTGAAAGATACTACTGGGCGGACAACTAAAGATGCACTGATCGGAGTCTTCAACGGCAGAAGCTAGTTTTAAACAAACTGCAAGTAAGTCATCTATATATTGTTCCTTATGTACTGATTATCATTACAATCAGTCCTGAATCAGAAAACCCTCGCTTTCATTGATGTCTAATTCTTTGTATAGTAATTGTCCAACGATCTCTGGTGATTTCGCCAGATGATCATGCCATTTCTACGTCAATTCTTAATCGGAGGAACTTTGATCTGACATGTTTTAGATTCCGGGCAGTGATCACGCTTATAAAATCTCCGGTACATGTTTATTATAATCCTTATCAGTGTCTGAATTTAATTGTAACTCTAAAGAAATAACCAACCGTTTGCGAAGTGGGTGGTGAATACCTACTATGGAGTTCATGGGCACATTGGGCTTTCGTGCCAATTATACAATTGATGAGCGCCTACTAAGTAGCATTTGGTTGTCTCGCGGAACATATTGAAGCCATAAGCTCATTACAATATTATAAGCAGATGCTTTCCTGTCTTGGTTGGCGCCCTGGGCGGTGTTTATTCGAGCGCCTGCTAGTTTGCAGTTATCCTGCGCATCACATTGCTTCACTTTTCCGAGCTGATCGCCACTGGGCTTGAAAATAATTTAATTCATAGAAAGCAAGTAATTTTTCTGCCTCAATTTCTGCACGGCTCTGTGTGTTTACGGAAATGCGCCTACTTTATGTTCACATTGATTAATAAAGGAGTCAGAAAATTATTAGCTTTCTTGTTTGATAGCAAAATATAAACAAACCTGAAACGAGTGATAAGTGCGTCCAGGAATGGCGACAAAGACACCTATGGTCAAAATTCAAAATCCACCTATCTCCCAAAAACGTGTTTATTCAACGGAAAATAGAGAGATTTAGCAGTCGAAATGCAAATTAGGCGGATGGACAAACGAAGCAGTGATTTTGAAGCGCTTCAGTCTGATTTTTCGTGATCTTATTGAATCGCACCTGATTTTCGTGGACACACGTGAAAATCAGAGACCATTTGAATGTGATGATATGATCATCCACTATTGAAATCGATTATTTTTTTCAAAAAATAACAAATATTTTCATAGTTTTTAAAAATCCTACGACAACTTCTAGAAAATAGGTTAAAGAAATTGCGTAGAATTTAAAATAAGTTTCCCTATGGGTTCGCATAAGTAAAACAATGATTGCTCGCACCATTTAGGTCGTAACTTTATCAACTTTGAAGATTGATAGAAATTTTCTGAAAATATAGTTGATATAGTATAGTTTACACCTTAAAAACGAAAAACAACAATTTCGAAAAATCTTTTATTCATTTCTTAGCATGGGCGTATCAAATACATACTTTTATTTATATTTTCTCTATCAAACTTCCCCGATTTTTTTACATTACCAGGTCAGAGATGCACAGTCCAACGGAAGATCTTAAATGGTCGTTTCATTTAGGTAGGTACGTACTACTCAGATAGGAAGAGATAACCATGGATTTCTAGCTTCTGCTTGAAATTTATTCCCTCTGAAATCCATACGTAAGGAAGGTATTTCAATAGAGTGATCGTATTCTACTTCATTTGAAGAAGTAAATTCTACATACAACAAAAACTGAAAAATTAATATGATTAAAAACGCGGACAGCTTTTCAATAGTAAAATAAAATTATGTAATCAAGTTTCTGTTAATGAGATGATTAGCATATTTATACAAGCAATCAGACTTCTGATTGGATTCAAAGCGAAACAGTCGAGGAATCATAGCAGAACCGTACACAGTTAAGTAACCAAGTTTATATGTAGTATTTTGCTTGGAACATCTGAGTTTGCAAAAAGTCCGGCAATCTACTCGTAACATCCAATTGCGATTGTTTTAGCAAAAAATATGTTACAGCCACAATCGAAATCTATTTGAAATTTTAAAGCTATCTCAACGTTGGTCAGTTTGCTTTCGTGGCGGCAACAGTTAAGATGCCAATTGTAGAGTCAATATTCAAAACCTCGGGAGGCACTCCTCTGAAAGGAAACTTCGACCAGTATGCCGATGGCAAAGCAGCCAAAATCTGGGACGTTTTTGTTGGTGACACCGAAACAAGAGCGGCTAACATAAAACAATTCCTTGGGACGATATTGCGAAGGCGAGGATGCAAGCGAATTTTGGATGGGGCTGCAGGGAATGGGTAATTACTGCTCGTCCATCAGGACAAATGTATTTTGACGCTTTTGACAAAACAGAGTCGACTCTATCATGCTGCTGGAAGAAGGATTCCAAGTTGTCTCTACTGATGGCTCAGAGCATATGCTGAAGCCGGCCATGAAGACCCGGTGGGCGCGCAGAAAAGAACCTGGATTCAACAACTGGGGTAGGCCCGTGATACCCGATTTGATTTAATTAATAACGCTAATCTACTTGATCCGTTACAGAAATCGAGGTGGCAAACTGGCTGACCATTTGCGAGGATATTGCGCCACATATGGGTGATGGATTCGATGCAGTCTTATGTTTGGGAAATTCATTTTCACATCTACTGGATACCTATGGAGACCAGCGCGAACACAGGCAAGCGTTTGAGAATTTTATGAAGTGCTTAAAACCAGGCGGTCTTCTTATAATCGACCATCGGGACTATGAACCGATCCTGAAGGCAGGAAATACAACAGAGACACAATATCACAACAACGTTTACTATAACGTAAGTCTATTTTTTCGCTTTTTCCATCCGCTTATAAATCGCTTTTCTAGGCAAGTAGAAACACCCCGATACGAATCAATACAAAAGTTCACTATGAGGGTACTAAACCCAAAATGGTCACACGCGACTATATCATTGGGGAAGGTGATGATGTTACCGAGTTGAACTTTTCATTTCATCCAAACACTCTTCCACAATTCACTAAGAATTTAAAGGCAGTCTTTGGAGAGGACGCTCCACATGAAGTGTTTGGCGACTTTAAACCGTTGAATGAAGTGGAAAACCCTACGTACTATATGCATATTATTGAGAAGCCTAAGAATTGATTTTTTTATTAAATTGGAAGCAAAATTTTCTGTTTGATTTTTCATTTGAAATAGCAACAGCACAGTCAATAAAACAAACAAAGGTAATCACTGAGTCATGTTTAATGTAAAACAATTTTGAGGACAAGAATACTAGTGAATTTCGAAACCATTCGATTGTTTTTCATCAGCATAAATTACAATTTTTTTCAGTTGAAATTTAAAAAAAATCGATTTATAGATATTACATTTGAAGTAGAGATAATTTTCGTAAATAGGTTCTAGAGTAAGTAAAAAAGTTGGTTAAGGAATGCAAAACAAGTCCTGACTGGAGAGTCAATTTCACTGCCCTTGAAGCGAAATGAGTTGCTGAAGGGGTGCGGGGATATAATATTCTTTTTATCAACAGGTAAAGATTACTTCATTAACTGAAAAAATATACTAAAGTATATATATTAAACAGTATCCAGTTTTTTTTTAATGAAAAATATTGAAAAATGTGCCCCCAAAAAAGGTAAATTGCCGTGAGAAACATTACTAATAGCTGGATCATCTGAAACCAAAAAATCAAAAAGTTTCTGTTAGCTAATTAGTTTCTTGAGGTAACACTGTCCAGTTTCTTTCATTTATATTGTTTATTTAATTTTTGGTATAATTTTGAAGTCAAAAAACGGAAAAAAAAAGAATTTTTTTTCGGAATTGTGTTTTTTTAATCGGGAAAATTCCTATTTAAAAAAAACTGTAGTCTAAAAACAAAATATATCGATAGCGTTACCTTTTAAAATCTTGTCAAAATAAGTGTTCAAAATTTCAAAAGGATTGGCCAGTTATTTTTTGAGTTCCGTGTCTTACCGACTTCAAAAATAAAAAGTCACAGAAAACATGTTTGAAATTTTTTCCGGAAAAAAGTAAATTTTTGTATCTACTCACACAGAATTGTCAATACCGGGTCCATAAAGTGTAAGTCTATCAGCAAGAATGTCTTGAGCATCTTTTTGTTGTTGTCGTCGAAGGACTCGACCTTCTTTGCACTGTTTTGCAGCTTTTTGATCAGCTCAGCTAATACGAATGTTATCCTATTCGCGTGTCCATTCATGAGAGCCCGTCCTTAAGTTCATGCCCATATCTTCATCAATTTTACTTGGATCAACTTCAAATTTTGATGGGGAACTCTTGAAGCGCTATATAATAGAATAAAAAAAATCGAAAATTTGACGTGATGTGGATCAACCGCTTTCTTATGTAAATATAAATATTCTTGTTTGAAGTACTATTGGAAGACTAGACCAAATCCTAATGATGGCAGAGAATGTTCTTTGCAACTATTGATGGAAGTTTTGCGTTGGATAAATATTGGTCATTTGTACCTTTCGGGAAATAATTTCGCCAAAAGAGAGAGAAAAATAGGTATGCACCAAATATTTGCTAAAATCTATCTCAAAATAATATTGTTATTTTGTATACTTCTACACATTTCAAAAGATTTTTCTTTATTTTTGGGGCAAGTTATTTCTGAAATAAAATAATCGATTGAATATTAAAAGTGGCCAGATTTTAATATACTCTTCTTCGATAGTGCTTCCAAAAGATTTGTCGCTTGATTTTGTGATCATCTCGGCTCAATTTTTTTATATGCATTTTTTCGGTTCACCACTTATCTTCCAATAGCGTATTATATACACGTTTTACAAGCAGATGATAACTCTTGTGTTTAAAATTAGTATGATTTTTTCTACAATAAAAATTAAAATATTCAGTGTGATTAAAGCTCAAGTGCTGATACAACACACATTTTGAAAATATCAGGCGTTGCAGTACATAGTTCACTCATGACACAGAGATTCAATACATATTTCCACTGTGAAATCATTTGTCGGTGCTTACAAGAAATAAAACAATTATGCCGGTATCATCAGAATGATTTTCACTTTTCAACTTGCTATAAATTAATTTGATAGAATCAACTCGACAGTTAGTCGTCTCCAACTCATCAACCAGACAGAATGCCTGAAGTATCTGCTATTGTTCAACAGAACTCTACCACCCACCCCAAAGGTGAAAAGGAAGAAGTCTTGATTAAGCGCAATTACGATCAGTACGCGGATGGAAAAGCCGCGAAGATTTGGGATGTATTCATTGGAGATCGACCAACTCGAGCCAAGAACATCCAAACATTTTTGGTGGACATTTTCAAGAAGCATGGTTGCAAAAGAATTTTAGATGCTGCCTGTGGAACGGGGTAAGCTTGTGTGAAATTACTAGCAGAGCACGATTATAACTGCGAATTAGGGTGGATTCTATCATACTCCTGGAAGAAGGATTCGAAATGGTGTCGGTCGATGCTTCCGACAAAATGTTAAGATCTGCATACAGGGAGCGGTGGAACAGACGAAATGAGCCTGCTTTTGATAAATGGGGTAAGTAAGTAGTTTTAATACCCACTTTCATATCTTAGTGCTTCCCTTGCGCCAAGGCTGTACTCTGCGCCATAACGTTGCAGTCTGTGCCAAGGTAATATCATAAAAAGTGAAAATTGAACGATGTTTCTAAAATATTTGATATTGATCCAAAAAGTATTTTCAATACGTTGTTTGAAACGTGGAATTTATCGAAAATTCATCAATGTCATAAAAATATGATCAAATAAAAATAGATTTATTTGAAAAAAAGGTTTATCGATCGATTTATCATGCTTCGTGTTTTGTGAACTCAATTCATTCTATAATATTTAAAATTTTGCCAACAGTTATAGAAGAAGCCAATTGGTTAACTATGGCTGACGATATCCAACCCCACATTGGCGAGGGATTTGATGCAGTCATATGTCTTGGAAGCTCATTTTCCCATCTGCACGATACGAGTGGAAATCAAAAGGAACATAAACAATCCATTGGTAATTTCCTTAAATGCTTGAAGCCTGGTGGACTCTTAATAATTGACCACAGAAACTATGATCAGCTCATAAAGAATGGAGACACGTCTGAAAGTGATTACAGCAATAATGTGTACTACAATGTAAGTATGTTACGAGCTGAAAACACTTTCGGAGTGGATTCGTGAATAATGGAAATCCCTCGAGAAACTCTCTTTAATTTTACCTTCAATTTCAGGCTTGCCAACAAACACCAATTCGTATCAATACCAAAATCCATTATGAAAATGACAAACCTAAAGTTGTTACTCGCGACTACATTATTGGCCAAGGAAATGATGTCACCGAATTGAATTTTTCATTTCATCCCCATACACTTGAATCATTTTCAGCTCTACTTAAGGGTGTTTTTGGTAGTAGTGCTCCTCACGTTATTTTCGGTGATTTTAAACCATTGACTGAATGTAAAACACCAACATATTATATTCATCAAATTCAAAAAATTAATTGAAATACGGACATCGTGGATGGTGAAGTTGTTGTAGATCACATATCCTTAAGAGTTTTGGTAATCAAGCTTTGAATAGATTATGATAATAAAAATGTGGAGGGCAGATTTGTCCAGCTTTTCATTTTTCTTCGATTGGGTACCTTTCATATTCTTTTGGATAGAGAATTGTTTTAACGTACATATGGTTTGCGCTTATAGTCCGATAACAATCCTGGTATTATGAAAGTTTTACTGCAGTGAGATGCTGAGCATATCATGGTTGAATAATTTATATATAAAAAAGGGAACTTATGAATGTACGACCGGGTCTAAATTATCAAATAAAACTCATCTAGAAATAAGTTTCTACATGTTTCCATGAAAAGGAACTAGTTTAGTGTATTTATTACGAATGGACAGTTATTGGTAGCAGGTCTTACAAATGTAAAATAAATGAGTGTTGACATAAAGTTTCATAGTTACTTCAATTAAGCAACTATAGCGGTTATACTCATGCATAATTGGCAAAAATTCATATTCATTGTGACGGCTTTTTATTTTCAAATTAATTTTTTTGTCGTTATGACAAAAAATTTGATCGTTTTTCTCAATAAGAACAGTTTAAAGCTTCTGATTTTTATAAGCATTGATTGCTTACAGTGCAAATCAGGTGGAATTTTTGTTTATTTTTGAAAACGTAATTTTTCGTACTATTTTATCAAATTAAACAACTGCTTTAAAGAACTGATTTATTTATTATCCTTCGATTGACACTTTAACGAAGTAAATCCAACGTTTCGTTCACAAGATTTGGTGCATGACAGAAATGACTTTGGATGTGTCAAAATAAAAAAAAACTGTAGACCCGAATCTTTTCAAAGTCCAATCAACTCGTGTCATTGGTGTCATTGACATTTCAACTAGGTCGATGTAACATTTCCTTCGGAACGTTATGGTCGTAGAAATAAACGACCGCTCACGCTGATACGTACGTACGTACACACGCACATACATATATTCGACTAATTTGTAAAAATACTTTTAAATTACTCCTTAGACGTTAACACGTAGAGATATGTTGAAAACTTCAATTTGGACTTTCGGACCCGAAATCGAAGTTTCTGTGAAAAATCATTTTGAAGATGCTGACACAGAACTTGCCCGGCAAGAAGTCAAGAATTACCCGGGGGAAAAATGAATGTAAATGCGTAAAATGGTTTTTTGGACAACTAGCGATGAGATCCTTCCAAAATGGCTCTCGATCGAAAGGATACAATGTTTGCTTGCTTTACTATTAAATCAGTTGCAGCAAAAGTCAAATTCTCTGGGAAAAATCATTTTAAAGGTACTGAAACAGAACCGGCAAGAAGTCCAGAACTTCCCACATATTGGAAAGCTAATTGAGACCAAAAGAACGGAAGATCTGCGAATAGGTACACGTGTGCAATTGTTCTTTGCTCTTCCAAGTTTTGACTGCGACAAATCGTTGTGAAATTAAATGAAAATTTTGATTCGGGTGGTATTTTCAATCAATGAACAAACAATTTATTCTAAACTTCGACCCTCATCACTATCGTCGTTTACAGTAGGAAATAGTAAATCTATGAATCCACTTATAATATTTGGAACCGTTTCGATCGCACTACCATAATCCGGCTTGAAACCGGACGATGACGTTGAAGCTTTACAATTGTACATTTTCCAAATTTTCTGCTTGTCTGCCGTAGAGAAATCTTCCCGTTGGCCAATTTTGATGCGAGTTCCTTTCTGTAAGTAGAAATATTACAAAAAAAAACGCCCACTAATCATCAGCAGCACACAATCTCACCAACGGAACAATTGTTTGTCTGCCATTCCTCGAGAATGCATACGCCGAGTAGTGCATAATGCTACCGTAGTCGTAGTCCACTCCTAATCCATTAGCTTGGCTTGTTTTCGCTTTCAAAAAATTCACCTCAGTTCCTTTTTGGACGTTTTCAAATTGAATGGCGACAAACTGGTCGCGTTCTGGTCGATTTTGTTCATGCAAAAAGCCCACCGCGTGCATCAACTCGTGGATGGCCGTTCCAACTTTCACCAGACAGCCAGGACTTTGCAGATTCACAACCTGCTGTCCCCCTTGGCGACCAACACTCGACCAGCATCCGCTCGGACTAGCTTGGATGGACACATAGTCCTTGTCGGAAGTCCGCCGAGGGACAAACTTGATGCAGGTGTGCCTGTGATATGATGCAATTGCATTTTCAATTGTTTGCAGTTCTTTTGGTGCTGGAAAAAATATTGTATCAAAATTTTCAATATTATGTAGAAAAAATCCTTCGATAATTTTAAATATTAAGAAAACTGTACTGGATTTCCTATGAGTTGTTGGCATACTATTAGTTAAAAGGGTTGCGACCTGTGCTCATACTTGCCAACATATCGCTACACGTTTATATTGATTAAAATCTGGGAAAGCTATAAAAGCGAACAGGACTTCTTAGTAGGCAGATACCAATAAAAATTCGAACGAGATGGCCAAGTTGGTCAGAGGAAAGTGTTGTAACACTTACCAACATGAAATCATAGGCAAGAAAATTGGGTCTATATTATTCTCTTGAACAAAGCTTTTTTTCGAAATGGATGAAAAAATCTTAGAAAGTGAGAAAACATGTAACCAAGACGCTTCTTGTTTAAAACGTTTCTGATTCTTTGAAAAGAAAGCTATCTCTGCACTATCTTCATCGCCTTAAGAAAATAACTCACTGAAGATGCCCGAGCCCGATTCACGCTGACGCGCCCTTAAAATGGCAATGGGGATAATTATGATAAAATAAATATGTCTGCGTGGCAGTGAATTCAGTGTAGCTAACACCTTGGTCCAACTTACTGAAGGTCCCACGAATTTCAAATGGTATGACACCGTTTCGCCACCGATAGCTTTGCCCGACCGCTCCATTTTTGGGCATAGGGCGTGGAACTAGAATATCACCCTCTGCATAGGCTCCCAGCTCCTCGGGGTTCAAATCGAAATTCGACGTTCTGTAGTACTTTTCGATTTCTCGCCCGACCTCCGCACTTGGTGGACCATACATTCGGCCACCCAAATGCGATAAATCTATCTTCATCGTGGTTTGCTCCTCAACTGGATTTGCACGCACCTCCCAAATTGCTAGAAACACGAAGGACACCGTTTTTACTAATTCACTGGAGCTAATCCCCATTGTTTGGTGTATAGCGAATGGAAGTAGAACTAATTGGGCCATAGTGAGCTCAAGCTTTTATAAGTATCTATGCAGCATATTAAAATGTTAATCAGAAGGTGTCCTACTGTTTTATGACATTCACCTTGTGTTCCGATACTACTATTTTCAATTTCCGCTCTAGTGTCCATTGAGTGCAGTAGAAGTTAATGCGAATAATGCGGTATTGAGAACATTCTTATCGGTACTTGGAAAACTCAGTGCCCCTATATGCATGTACTAGAAAAAATAATAATTAATTCAGAAATAGTGATTTTATGAATGACTCGAAATTAATCGAAAAGATTTAATTCAATAATTGATGACTAGAACCTATGGAAAATGATGCATACAATGAGCGTAAAAGCACAAAGCTTTTGCGGGGAAAATGCTTTTGTGATTAGGAATACTAGAAATACTAGTTTTGTAATTAAAAAAATATATTTTTGTGGCCAGGACAACTAATTTTGGGGCCGCAAAAATAGCACTTTTGTGACTAAGAACCATATTTTTGTGATCTGGAAAAATATTTTCCTCGAGAAAAATATTTTTGTGGCCAGAAAAAATATTTTTGTGGTCAAAGAAAATATTTTTGTAGTCAGTAAAAAAAATTTTTTTTTGATCAAGCACAATAATATTACTGGTGGGAAAAATAGTTAAGTGGTCAAAGAAAATATTTTTGTAGTCAAAATTTTCAGCAAAAACATATTTTTGCCTCGAAAACCCTTTTTGTGGTTAAGAAAAATATTTCTGTGGTCTGGAAAAATATTTTTGTGGTGGGACAAAAATTTTTCATGGCCAAAAATTCTTTTGTGGTCAGGAAAAATATTTCCGAGGCCAGAAAAAAATATTTTGGCAGTCAAGAAAAATATATTTTTGATCAAGAAAACTAGTTTGGTGATTTATAAACAAAATTGTCAGGAAAAATATTTTTTGGCTCGAAAAACCTTGTTTTGGTCAAGAAAAATATTGTTTTGGTCTGGAGAAATATTTTTATGTTAAGAAAAAAATAGTTTTATGGTCAAAAAAATTATTTTCATGGCCAGAAATAAAAGTTTTGTGGTCACACGCAATATTTTTATTGATGAAAATATAGTTTAGTGGTCAAAAAAATATTTTTGTGGCCAGGAAATATACTTTCGTGGCAATTATCATCAGAGAAAATATTTTTTGTGATCATGAAAAATACGTTTTCTTCGGGAAAAATATTTTTGCAAACTGAAAAATTGATGTTGTGATTAAAAAACTAGTTTTATCGTCAAGAAAATATTATTGATGTCAATAAGTTTTTGTGATCAAGAAAGCATATTTTCGTGATGTGGAAAAATATTTTTCTCCAGAAAAATATTTTTGTGGTCAGGAAATATTTTTTAGATCAGCAGAAAAAATATTTTTGTCAAGAAAAATAGTTTTTTCGTCGAGAAAATAATTTGTGTGATCGGCAAAATTATTTTCGTGGTCAAGAAAAATAAAATTCGTGATTAGGAAAATATTCACACGTAATTTTGTGGTCAGAAAAAATATTCTTGAGAGCAGGAAAAAAAAATTTGTTATAAAGAAAATATTTTTTTCGGGAAAAATATTTTTGCGAACTGGAAAATTACTTTTGTGATTAAAAATAAATTTTTGTGGTGAGTAAAATTATTTTTTGGCTCACAAAAATTGTTTTTGAAGTCAAAAAATTTATTTTTGTGGTAAAGAAGCAAAATATTTTCATGGTCAGAAAAAAAATATTATTTAGGCCAGGAAAAATATTTCTTAGGCCAGCAAAAATATTTTTCTCAAGGAAAATTATTTTTGTGGTCACCAAAAATAGTTTTGTGGTCGGGAAAATTAGTTTTGTGGTTAAGAAAATAGTTTTTGTGATCAGGAAAAATATTTTTGTGGTCATGAAAAATTGTTTTGTTTCAGTCTAAACAACAAAGTACAGTAGAATCTCGAAAAAGTTAACTCTCGTAAAAGTTAATCGCTCGGTTAAGTTAACCGAATTTCAGCTTCCACGTGCCGCTCTGAAAAGTTAACTTTTTAGTTAACTTTTCTGAGCGTATGAATTTTTCAAACCAACCTCTTTTTTCGGTCACTAAAGGGGCAATTTGGCTCCTATCAATACGATAGTGAAGACGACATTCCGTTGTCTAAATTGATTAAATCAAATAGTGCTTACGACGATACACTTCGAGAAGTTCAATTGTTGATGTCGAAGCTGGGTGATAATGTTGACATCAGCATTGGATGTCATTGAAAATTGGAACAAGGATCAAATTGCGGAAGATGACGATGATTTCGAAGTTTTCGATAATGATAACGACGGGTCAATTATCGAGGAAGATATTCAACAACCAAAAGTGAGCTTCTCGAAAGCAGTTGAAAGCATCAATATCTTGATAAAATTGTTTGAAAACAATAACGACGCAAATCAGGTGGCACACCTTGTCCACATGCGTACGAAAATGATCAAGAGCTATTACACAAAAGAAAAGAAACAAACAAGTCTCGACTGCTTCTTCAAACGACTCCACAAAAATTAATTAATATATCGCACGAAAATGATCAAGAGTGACTGAGAACCATAAACCAGCCGGTACAAATTTTTTTTGTAATGATGAAAACTAAGTCATTGAAATAAATTTGGCGTGTTATTTACGAAAATCTATACTTATTATTGTATTTTTTCACTTTTGAAAACCACTTAGAAAAGTTAATAGTTCGAAAAAGTTAATTACCCTTGGGACATTTCGGTTAACTTTTTCGAGATTCTACTGTACAAGTATTTCTCAAGAAA
This sequence comes from Oxycera nigricornis, assembly GCA_963942545.1. Taxonomy (NCBI): domain Eukaryota; kingdom Metazoa; phylum Arthropoda; class Insecta; order Diptera; family Stratiomyidae; genus Oxycera; species Oxycera nigricornis. Next base: position 1,760,071 of record OZ012659.1, read on the forward strand.
AATAGTTTTGTGATCTGGAAAAATATATCCGAGGCCAGAAAAAAAATCGGTGGCTAAGCAAAATATCTTTTTGACAAAAAAAAAACTTGTTTTGCGATTTAAAAAAAATCGTGAAGAAAATAATTTTTGTGGTCAAGAAAAAGATTTTTGTGGTCCAGGAAAACCGGGTACACGGGTAGCTTGTGGCTGACACGCACTATATTGTTGTTGTTGTTTTCCTAAAACTGAATAAGAGAGAAATAAAACCAACAAACAACTTTAAAATTAAATTAAAAAACTTGAAAAGGATATATGGAACCCGCCTCCCCTCCGATCGCGTTTCGTCGAGCAAGCGGATCCCCACGGCGGGGATCCGCCTCCCCCTTCGTCGCGCAGGCGGATCCGCACGGCGTGATCCGCCTCCCCCTTCGTTTCCATCTTCAGGACGATCATCTGCTACATTACAAGTTTGAGAGCCACATGGAACCTGAACCAGAATATACCAATTACTTTCACCACCCCCGACTTTTAAGGAACGTTCAACCCGAGACGCATGCAGAGGTCATCATTACACGCAGGTAATGCAGTTCTATACCGTGCGCACGGTCGATTACATGCATTTTGTACATTTCTTACGCACATTTGCAATGTCAAATGACGTCTGTCAAGAAGAGAAATATTAAAGAAGTTGTTCGCGGCGAGCTGTCACTTTTGTCCATTGATTTTTCTGGTGGTGTCGTGCCGTGATGGTTAGAACGTGTTATTTCTCGGTTCCCGTTAACATATTTTGCAACAGAAAACTATCTTCCACAGGCTAAAATATATAACGCTCTCGTTTATATATTTTGCCAAAATGAAGCTCTTTTTCATTGGGTCCCAACGTCCCTTTGGGGCACGCTCCCGATTGCGAAAAGTGTAAATGGCTTCCGCACACATCCGCACGCACAAGTCACTTACAGTATTTGGCTCAGAATTCTGTAAGTGGCTGGTGGCGTTCATCGGACACAAGGAGCCACTTACAGTTGTTCCATGCGCTCGCAGGCACTGCCTTTCTCCTCCGGAAGGGGGCCGGGCTAGCGACGTAAATTAACTTCATACAAGTGGTGCATACATATGGTACATGTATATAAATACATGTGTATGTTTCGAAAGACACTTCCGCTGAACAACAATAGTTTTTTCTTATTCCTGCATTTTATTTTCATTTGGCTACATCAGAAACAAGCGTTTCGGAGGCTGAAAAACAGCTCTTGAGGATTTCTAAAGCAACCAATGCGACCGTCCAGTTCTTAACAATCGAAAAATTCTATTGAGTTGGACTTAATCGGCGTTGGTTGCTTGTAGGATCCCCTAAATCGACAGTCACGCACAAATAAACGTTGGTGTGCACGCAATGTGCCCTTCGCGAACGTAGAAAAATCGAGACGGAAGCGCGTGTGAGCAGCAGCAGCAAAATGGGAGACGAAAGCCCGACCACGAAAAGGCCACGTCTAGACGTCGGCGACGAAACGGCGGGGAGGAAAGCAGAAATAAAATGCGAACATGCCAAAAGGGACTCGTCGAAAACGTCCAACCATGTCGAGGAGCCGGGCAGCTTGATTGACGACGAGCTACGCCAGTTCCAGGTGCTGGACGAGGTGCACGGCGACGAGGAGGAGTCTGGCTCCGACCGAGAAGAAGGTAATCATGCCACAAACTAGTAGACTAGAACTGCTAGCCAAGCGGACTTGTATTCACTTTGAAGAACACACAATTTTCAGCTCTACGGAAGATTTTCCGAGGCTAAATATGTACTTCTATGAATTTGTAGGTACAACCCAATATTGGAATTTCGATGATCCGAACGAGGATTTTAAAATATAAGCCTGTTTACATTTACACAGATCACAGATATTTTGAAATTCATAGGTGGTCGCTGTCGATTTGTGTAGACGAAAATGGGAGTTTTGCGGAGCCAAAAGAAAATTGTATCTACTTATAAAACCCATTTTATCCCTTCAGATTGCAGCGATGGAGAAGATTCGTCGGGATTGGATCTGGACGAGAACGAATTGGAAAATATGTTGGATGAACCATTGCCGGAGGACCTCAAGAAACGAAAGCAGATTCCGTACGAAGAAAAATTCAAAACAGTGTTAGAGGGTATTTTTAGCCAGTGACTGTAGCAAAGCTTCATTGCGATTTATTCACTATATTTATTCTGTTCCAGAAAAAGGCCGAAATCATTTCGACGTGTTGCCAGAAGGATGGCTTCAAGTCACCCATAACAGTGGAATACCGTTGTATTTGCAGAAAACCTCGCGAGTTTGTACGGTTTCGCGACCGTACTTTCTCGGACCTGGAAGTGTTCGGGTAGGATTTCATGTTAACGCTCGCCTGAAACTCTCACCTTTCTCTCCTTGTGCGTTCCCAGAAACACGAGATTCCAATCGGCGCGATACCATGCTTGAACTATCGTCGGGCACTTGAAAAGGAACTGGACAAACGGCAAAATGTGACGAACGGCTTCAACGAAGCCTCAACAAATCCATCTGCAGATAATTCTCAAGATGCCGATGCACATGAAAAGGCGATTATTGAAGGGAATTCTAGTCATTGCCAAAATGGGCGGCAGAATGTAAATACGAATGAATCGACTTCTACTCCGGATAGTACGACTACCGCTCCAAAGCCACCGCTTGCCCTTCACAACGCGAAAATTGAAACAGTCTCGGAAAATCTCAAAGCGCAAAGCCTGACTGCACAACAAGTCAATGATTATTGCAAGAAATTGTTCCATTTTAAAAAGATTCGCGTGATGCGATTCAAGTAAGCTTTTTGATCTGTTTATAAAAGTGTCTGAATATATTGACTTACTTTTACACTTACTGATCGACATAGATCCTTGACGGTTGTTTATTCTTGATCACATTTAATTCATCTGATTCCTACTCATACTTTTAAAAAACAGAAACTATTTGAAACTTTCAGATCGTGGGCAGCGCGGCGAAAATTCACCGCAAATCGTAGAAAGATAAAGAACTTGCAGCGACCAACACTTCCCGATGGCACCAAACTCATCACATTCCCTGTGCTGACAAACGACTCAAACGGCACTTCAGGAAGTCAACGCGGACGCAGAGAATGGATTATGAATCCGAATGGCAAAAGCTATGTCTGCATTCTGCACGAGTATGTGCAACATGCTCTGAAAAAACAGCCAACATATGAATTTAAAGAATTGGAAAACGCCGCCACCCCTTACTCGGCGTCAGTCGCCATAAATGGATTACAATATGGAACGGGATACGGTACGAGCAAAAAGCAAGCGAAAGCCGAAGCGGCACGCGAGACGTTAGAGATTCTAATTCCGGAAATGCGAGACAAAATCACATCAGTGAATGCGAGTAGCAGCAATAAAAATAACTACAAGGACTTATCGGTGAGAAGTCGTTTCAAGTGATATTAAACAACTAAACGCATTTCTTGCATTGCTAGGTTTTTGACGAGATCAAAATCGAAGATCCTCGTGTCGCCGAGTTTTGCTCGAAAACAACTGAACCTACACCACATGCGATTCTTCTCACGTGTCTGCAGCGAAACTTTGGGCTGGGCGATGTGAAAATCAACTATCAGGTGAATACTCTAAAGCACAAGAAAAATGAGTTTACAATGACAGTAGGGAAGCATACTGCAACCGTTGTCTGTAAAAATAAACGAGAAGGAAAACAACTAGCATCGCAAACCATTCTACAGGTAGATTAACCCTCTTTGATTATTGTTACTACTTCGAGACTCACAAAATCATTTGGTAGATTCTTCATCCACATATCAAAACGTGGGGCTCCTTGTTGCGACTGTACGGCAACCACTCGGTGAAGAGCTTCAAAGAGAAAAAACAAGAGGAGCAGGAAATCACCATTCTGCAGAGTAAAGCAGCTATCAATCAACCCAATTATGCGATTCTAGACAAGCTGAAACTAGAAATGACCAAGCTGTCGGATAGTCGGGCTGCCATCAAATCGATTGGTACATTTATTCCGCCTAGCGATGTTGAACTACCAACGGCATCTGCTTCGAATCTAAACAACGTAGAGCTATAAAAAATTTACAGGCCGCTTAATAAAAGACAAGAGGACTGATTGGCTACAAGATAATTCAGACAGCTCAAATCATGCTAATATAGCGGCAACATTTAGCAAAATTTAGTTACGGATAGACGTATTAGTAGAAAAGGCATGAAAGAAAACTCAATGTTTGTCATAGAGGCTAGAAGAGTGTTCCTACACTTTGCTCGGTATTCATGTTTTAAGTGATGTGTGTCAAACAAACCAAACGCCATGTCGCCAAGCTTAGCTAAAATTTGCTTAACAATAACGCAAATGACTTCATGGCATATTTAAAATCTAGTACCTCTGATCTTCCTAGATGAGACCATTCCGATAAAATACAAGTCACTGTCTATAAAGTGACGGAAAGTATTAATTCAAGCTAAAGTTCTAAAGCGTTTGATACTCGCTAACCTCTGTTATTTTCCATACCGAAAATTATTGTACAAAATTGAATCAGATGGGCTTTTTTAAAAATATTTTTCTTTTAAATTGTTATTTTACATTTCCTTTTGGTGTTCTGTTATTAGCGAAAAATATACTAAGCCTTACGCGGGCATATTGGATCAAATTTACTGTTAAGGCCTTAACGGGTTCCAAACAGAAACCTTTTAAATTGTAATTAACCTCAACAAAATCAATTTTCATCATTGATAAGCCAATTGAAAATTCTAGAAGCATATAATAATAAAATTAGTTTGTAGTTTTTATGCCTTAAACGCTGCAAAGTCAAATAAACTTACAATGCACACAAATTTGTCCAAACTTGTGTTACTAATAATTTTTCATGCCAATCTTTCCCCATCATTGCCGTTTCTGCGACCGCTTCATACGAGATTACTCAGCAATACATTCCATTGGACATTACCTAAGCTGGGTGGGTCACGATAACCGCAAAGATGATTCAAAGATCTTAACCAAGTCGAGAAAATGAAGTAACATCATATGCGCAGTGAATTCTGCATCACCTCGCCATCAAACACACACGAGAAAATATGGTGTAGTAATCTACCTTCTGACCAAAAAGTACCCGGAATTTCTCATTTAAATTGCCCGCGATAAGTATTTTAAGTTGCTGTATGTTGGTAGGACTGTCTTTGATTACTATATCAAAAAGGAACGCGATCTGTCAACCAGTTTATTAACAGCAGCTGGTTGAATCAGTCCACCTCAGTAGTGCTCGGCGAATTTTGCAATGGAAAAAAAATGGTCAGAGTTTGTCTCAAATTTTGTGTTTTGAACGAAATTTCGTGTGTCGAATCGATGCAAATGCTGGAGAAGGCTTACGGTGAGTCTGTTTTATTGAAAACTCAGGTAGGTACAAAGCCTTTAAATACGATAGAAAGATCGTCGAAGACTTGCTTCGTTCCGGACGGCCATCGACCTCTTCAATTGACGATAACGTCCAAAAAATTAAAGAAATCGTGCTCGAAAATCATCATGCTAGTGTTAGAGAGATAGCACGTGAACTCAACATTGCTCGTGAATCAGTTCGTTTGATTTTGATCAACCGATTGGGCATGCGTCGCGTCGCCGCTCGGCTGGTTCCGATTGAGCTGAACTTTCTTCAAAAACAGTATCGGCAGCAGGTCGCCAAAGACTAACTGGATCAGGCAAATGCGCCTTATTCGGCTACGTGTGACTTTGTCCTGTTTCCCAAACTTAAATTTCCGCTTCGGGGAACCCGGTATGACATACACCTCATCAAAGAAAATTCGCTGAAAGAGCTGCAAGCCATACCCGAGAGCGCCTATAAAAAATGTTTTGATGATTGGAAAATGCGTTGACATTCGTGTATTGCTTCAAATGGAGCATATTTTGAAGGTGATCCAATAAAAATTGATCAAGATTAAGAATTTTGCGTTTTATTTCAATTTTCCGGGTACTTTTTGGTCAAGAAGCTATAATATGTACAACTTATTATCGATTCAATAAAAACAAATTGCCGTGCAGAATCGAGAAACTTCCAGCTTGGATTCGTGGCGAGACGAATTACAATTGCTGTCTAAAAATTATACTGCATTCTTTTCTGTGAATACGATTGGAATACTAGTAGCGAACGAAATTTGTGCTAGCCATGCGAATCGTCCTTTCAAGTTATAATTTGTAGTCAGTGGTCTGTTTGTACGTACTCGACAAACTAACACGTTTTATCAGCGATCGAAAAACGGTACATAAATATTCTCTATTTTGGTTGCGGCGGCATCAACCGATCACTCAGTTTCAATCAAACGAGCGTTTTAATTTATATATTTTGTATTATTCAATAAAAACTTTTATTTTTTTAGTTTAAAAAATATGATTTACTATCACGGCTAGATGTATTTAAAGATATCTTCTAATCCACACTTATCTATTAAGTTCCATTCCGAAAACCAACATCGTTGGCACATTTCAACAATAACTTTATTGCATTCAGTTTCATTGTTTCGTAAACACGTGATTCAACGTAACAAATAGGTTCTCATCAACGTGCTTGCGTTCTATTTACTATACTCTCCATACCATCTTCAAAACTAACAACTTCTCAGATATTCTGCACTTTTCAAATAGTAATAAAACCAAGCATTAATACTTAATGTGCTAACTTACTCTAGACAATCCTTTTATAAATAAGCTGGACCACAATATTCAATGGAATGGAATGAATTTGACGTCATTTCAAAGTTCGACAAGCAAAAGCTGCAAATCTCGAAATTGTTCTTTGACTCGGTATCTTTTGAAGATTTCCTCCTCCCAACGTTGAAAAAAAAGTATTTATCAAACCGAAACCAACGAAAATATTGAGCATCCTTAAACGGAACTACTTAATACAATCAGTGAATGTTTTAACAGTTTTTATGTCGCTCAGCGATATCATCCTCCTTCAAGTATTTCCAATGGTCCTAAGTTTGTTGGCATTTGAATCAGCCTTTTCTCTATCGAATAATCGGCACTACTATCTACACCCTTATCGCCGACCGCTCGAAGCATTGCTTTTATTGCGGATGTGGATGGTCTGTCTGTCGGTGCTTTTGCTAACATTGTGCGTAATAGATTGTATTCTGTCGTGAATTGATTGCGGAAATTTTCCGCGAACTCGCCCTTGCGCAGCTTATCCAACGTGATGACGCGTTCCATTTCGGTATCAAAGTCAACAAGAAGTTCATACAGGATCAGACCTAGCGAGAATATGTCGACTTTAAAATCATATTTCCGACCCTCAAGCTGCTCCGGCGACATATACAAGCGAGTACCCACTTGTTGGGTTCGACGCGTGTTATAAACCGGAGCTGCATTATTCTCGCCATCAGCAATTGGCGTCTCGTACGTATCCGTAACCAGACCGAAATCACCTATCTTTATCTGTCCATCCAACGAAAAGAAAATATTACTGGGCTTCAAATCACGGTGAATCAATCCCTTGAGGTGTACGTAGTCCACAGCGTCAACTATCTGCACGAAAATATCCTTCACTCGCGGATGTCGACTCTCTGAGTTGCATTCACGTATCCATTCTTTCAAGCTTTGCTTGCGGCACAATTGCATCTGTATGTACAAGAACACTCGTTGCTGGCAGCGCTCGGAGATCGGAACAATCACATCTCCTTGGCTAGTCAAATCAAGAGACATGTTGCGCTTCATACTTTTCAACTTACTGGCGTGGTTGTCTGGTGAAAAACGATGCTCACATTTATCCGAGTGTATTGTGTTCGTAAACTCATTTTTCCAAACTTCACCACCGTCGGAATGTTTGAATTCGACCTGAAACGACTCCGAGTTTTCCGTTTCGTCGGGTATCTGTTTTTGACTGTAACTCATATCACTGGCCCTGCTGTCTTCCCTAAATTCGATGAAGGAAGAGTTGTCGTCATGATTCCATTCAATGGCGCCGATTGGTCGTTTCGGAATCTCTTCAATATCGCTGAAATCCTCAGGCACTCCATTCAAACTGGATATCCACGACTCCAGCTTCTTATTGCGATTATCGATGAAGCTATCATTGTAGTTGGAATCTTTCAGAAACGGCGGCAATGTCGTCCCGTCCGGAGTTTCAATATCAATTGATGTTGACGGCAACTCACTGCGCAACATCCACTTCTTGTCTTCTGTTTCTTGCCAGCCCGGCGGAGGAGTTTCTAGCCAAGCTTGAAAATATCGCACAATGTGTTGATGCTCGCAATTAGCCAGTGTTTTCACCTCGCGCAGCACACGATCGCGGGATTCTTTCTTGCTCGGTAAAACAATCCGCTTCACCGCATATTTGCAATCGTCCAACTTGTTTTTCGCTTCGAACACAACCCCGAAGCCTCCTTTCCCGAGGCACTGGACTAAATCGAAATCGGTTGAAAATCTTGACACGAAATGCTCGCTACCTGTGCTATTTGATTCAGATATACTACGCTTGCTGAGACGATTTTCTACGAATATGTCCTCTGTTGCTTCGTTCGCGGTGGGCACAGGAATGTGCTTTTCTATCACGACAAATTCCCGTTCTCTTCGGATTTTCGGCGATAGCACTAAATTAACAATTAGAGCGGTTGTCAAGGCAATCACTATGATCTCCTTCCACCAGTACCAGAGCGATATTACAATTATCTTCACAGGCGTGTCCGCCTCGTCGAAAGTAAAATCAAAATCATCCTCGGAGTTTCGCGTTTCATTTGATGAGTCACATAAGGCATTGGCAGTTTCGTTCAAATCCGAATCCGAATATAGGTAGAATCCATGACCATTCACGTATTCAGATGCGTATAGAACCGAGAGTGCTGCCGTGTTTGATTCTTCAGTTTGAATGATGTTCTCCTCGTCGGTACGCACGACTGCTAAAGCCGAACTTGACGCAAGTTGCGGTTTCCACGGTATTTGCGGCAGTTTCGATCCATCCTCTACTAAATCTTGCGGAAGCTTCTTTGTTCCACCTGCCACTAGCTGAGCAAGTGACGGAGACTCCTAGGTAAGAAGCAAAAACTCAAAATAAACCCGCATTGCAATTTTTACAGAATCGTACTTGGATGTAAAGCTGCTTTTTGTACATTCCTAAATACACGGACGGAGTCATCAACGCGTCTTTATCACGCACGCCATCCATTTCGGGATTCCACAGCCATTGGGCCATGCCAAACAGATCCATGGTTTGCACATTATCGCTTGCATCATTGCGCCACGCACTTACGATAGGGTGATCAAACTGTAAAAACATGAAGCAAGGCATTATTTTCGATCACTTTGCCGTACATGATGATTAGTGATACTCACTTGAAATTTCCACAACAAGGTTTTCATGTCCTGCTTGCTGAACGCATAAACCATACCCTCTGGCACTACCACCCTGATGTCCATATCGAGAACGGCCAAATCTACACCAGAGAAGGGCCGATCGTGGCAGTCAGGGCTTTTCAAAATATCCATTTCATGGTGGCCTACACTAAAGTTCCATCTTTCACTTCCCGATCGAGGTTCAACGGCTCGAACCGTTTGTGTCTGTCTGCGTACAACGAGAACATCGTCCATTAGAGGGTCGTGCTCGTCCAGCAAAGTACTGTCTTCTGCAGACGCTGGCGGACCGAACCTGGCATTTGTGTCCGTTTCGTTGATGCAACCGTTTATTGAACATTTGTAAAGTACTTGGCCCGTTCGCACGGATACTCCGTAAGTTTGGGTTTCCTTGCCGCCCGAGATAACCAAGTCATCGGAGAATTTAAACGACGAACTAAGCAGGTTTTCCGCGGTAATAGGAATAGGATCCAATGTTTCGCCGTTGAATTTATACAGACCGCCATTCAGAGATGGAATCATGCGCACCCATTGCCCATTGTTGGTTAGCTCCAGACGATGAATGCTCGACGAAATTAAGGGGCCCGGATCAGTTGCAACGCTCCAATGTAGTTTTCCATTATCGGCTATGTCAAGTGCCGACAATTTACCATCAAGCGTGCTTACGTATAAGAGTCTGCAATATTAAAAAAAAGAACGCATGAAATTTTTTTTTAAATTATTTTGGTTTCTCAAAAATCTTTTTAGTTTATAGTTCTCGTAATAAACAAGTTATGTGGATAAATTATCGATTGTGGTAACTCATCTTATCGTATCTATTAGTATCGTAAATTCTCGCATCTTCTCTTACAATAAGGTCGTTACGGTCGCGTATAATCTAGTTAAACATAATTTTATGGTCGCTTATAATGCATTTTTAATTCACTAGAACATTTCACATAATTTACATCACTCTCCAACAGTTTATAAATTGCTCCTTACCAAATTTCCAATCTCACCACATCCTTTAAGCTACACATTTCTGGCAACGCCTTAAAAAGGCACGAAAAAAAACAAATGTTGAACGAAATCTTTCGCGGCTGCCCATCGTGGTTTCTGGCATATTTCCATTCGTAATCAAATAAATTATCGTAGTGTGAAAATCCGTTTTTCTATTAAACCCTATTCGCTATTTTTATTAACTTCTATATCCTCATCATGGAACAGAAGACAACATGGAGAGGAAAGTAATATCAAAGGACCAAAATCAATCAATCAATGTAACAGTGCAAGCAATAAGTGATGGGGTGAGAGGTTGTGGCGGATGTGGTTCTAGTCGGTAGAAATCCGACATGCCTAGAAGCAGTGGCAAATCGGTATCTTTTGAACGGCGAAAAAAAGTGCAACCAAATTTTTCCATCACTTAACGTACAGTCCGGGATCAAAAAATTAGGAACACTAAGATTTTTGCAAAAATTTACCGTTTTGCCCCTGAAAACTCTTTTTTTAAACGACGATTTTGATATTTTTTGACTATTTATCAATAACAAATTGAGTACAACCTGTGTCTAAATACTAATATTTCGTAAGACCACCCTTAGCTTTAATAACCGCTTTTATTCTTGCGGGCATACTGTCGATGCACTTAACAATCATGTCCTTTATTTTTTCGCTGTTCTCCCATGTATTCAAAATATTTTCCTTTAATATATCTACAGTGCGATTAGCACAGGCATAAACTTCGGATTTCAAGAGGCTCCATATATTTTCAATAGAATTCACGTCGGGAGAGTTGCCACACCACGGAAAAACGGGGATACTGACGACATTAAATATATTTCGCACGTACTGGGCTTGATGACATGGAGCACCGTCATGCATAAAGGTGATGCCAGTTCCACTGCATCTCAAAAAATTTAGGTATGAAATTAATATGTCTCACACGACCTCAGAGTACTGGAGAGCATTCATTGTCCCGTTGACAAAATACAGCGGTCCACATCCATCTGCTGCTGCAATGTAAGACCATATCATAACGGCTGGTGGATGCTTGACGGTTCTCACTACACAAGCTTCATTGTATCGCTCATTTGGTGTTCTCTGAACGAACTGATGACTTTCTGTTACCGCTTCTAACCTGAATTCGTCGCTAAATACAATCTGAAAAATAAGAAGAAAAATCAAAATTCGAAAATTTTACTTTAAAATGAGGACAACAGCAAAAAATTATGAAAAGATGATAATCATCTTTCGAAAACCTTCTACGGAATAGTTTTGAAATGTTTTTGCAAATTCCAATCTAGCTTTGCGCATTTTGGCCGTTAATTTCGGTTTCTTTTGCTGGTCGCCTGGCATGTAAGTTCGCTTCTCTTAATCGTTTCCTGAGTGTCATCCGCGACCAGATCCAGATGCAACTTTCGTACGGACGAAAAACGGTTTTCACAGGATTTTTGTTTAATACTTCAATCTGTGCGAGTCGTTGTAATCCTTTTCCGGCCACAATTCTTTCGTTTGCTGGAAGTTTGCAAAGGACTCTCAATTGCAATCTTATTGATTTGCATCACCGTTTGAGCCGAAACCTTCACCATTCGTGCGATTTCACGACAAGAAAAGTTGTTTGTTCTTAGTAACGCAGTTATGGATGCTTTTTGTTGCAAAGATATATCCTTACACATTCACATGTTGTTTTAAAATTCGACTTTAAAATAAAATGCACGCAACGATACAGGTATCCAATTAACCACGAAAAAAGTTAAAATCTTTTCTTTTACAAATCAAACACTTTTGTTTTCCAAATTTGAGTGGAAGACCAACGATTTTGTAGTTTTCATCCCACTGATTTACATAAGGAGAACTTTTAATGTGATAATAGTCGCGAGGATGTACAGGTAAAAAACAATTACTTGAAAGAATTTCAATTCTTCGGGATTTTCCATAGCGCATAAAACCCTTTCAGAATACTTACTTCCAATTTTTATGACACTATAAACGAAATTTTTGAAAAAGTCATAAAAATAATGAGTGTTCCTAATATTTTGGACAAGGACTGTACTGTCACGAACCAAGCAACAGCCTTGTTTGCTACTCTGATCATAGTTTAAAAAAAAGACCGGATCTTCTCCTTGCCTCGGTATCTTCATGAGTAAATAGCAACAAAAACAGGGACCAGCGCTGTGAACACATCTTGCATGAGTGTTGACCATCTGTGTAAACAATCAGTAGGAAAGTAGGATACTAACCTTGAATCGCATGAAATTATGGAAAAGGAATGTTAAGTGAGATGAATGTATGAAAGTAGCATGGATGTGAAGAAAAATGATGGGAGAGAGAGAGAGAGAGTTGCTGGTTCCTCAACAAAGATGGTCTTGTCGATACGTACGGCGAGGTAAGGAGTTGTGCTGTAAATATCGAGCGCGAGCATAACGAATCTTCTATAAAAGTCCTTAATAGTACATTTTGTTGTTTTGCTACTGTCATGGTCGCAAACTAAGCAAATGTAATCATCTGCACATAAAAATTTCAACAACAAAAAGAAATGAACAAAAATTCACGGTTTCTGTTTCGATTGACGTCGTCCCTGTTTTTTTTTAATATAGCGGTCGATGCATCATGCACATACATATATAGTATCCACTCTTCCATGCAAAAATCGTTAGCGTCATATGTAAACAAGTGTTGCATCAGATCAAGCCATTTGTTTTGTTTTGCTTCTGGTCTCTTCGGATGCGGTGATTCATCCAGTGAAAGGTAGGTAGGCCTGCCGATTAGCACCACTAGACTAGTTGCGGGAACGGACGTTTTCTTGATATCGGAAAACGTTCGTTCCCGCGACTGACTGGTGGTGCGATACCATCGATGGGAGCTCGAGCACAAAGTGCCGAACGAAATAAAATCGATTTAATTAGTGCTCAGCCTCAATTGTCGAATTCCGCTCACTCCAAGCGGGCAGCGAGACGTGGTGGTCAGTTCGCTAGAAAAACAGCACCGCGGAGTGCGAGACGCACACCTTCCGCGGAGTGGCCTTGAACGAACACTTATCAAAAAGCTGCTGCTCGCTTCGAGCCAACAGCGAGTTTTCCAGCAAGCTTTTGTTGATTAGACTTGCACAAGACTACTCTTGAAAAAGTTGGGGTTTTGCGTACCTTCTGTTGATCGTGCGTTGATTATCGTCGCTGCAAAACGGCAGCTCCTCCACTTTGCCACCAAACGTTTCTCGCAGATCGGGCGCTGGGCGTTGGGGCTCTGCCCTTATGAAGTCTACTGTTGTGATCGGAATCAGAATGATCGAAGTAAAAATCAGGCTTTTCAGCTTCCATAGGCTGGTGGCCCGTTTGAACGGCAGGTGGTGTTTCATGGTGTGTCCGTTTCAAACAGCCATCGAGCGCCTCCTCTGCCGATCGTCTGCAGCTGGTCGCATTATCAAATACTGTGGCAACGTGTCATCAACACAGCGGTCAATTTTAAGGCACTCTATTGGCAAATTATCGGGCAAACGCAAGAACACAGCACCACAATTACGAATACACGTCCTAAGATTTCACGAACCGCGTCCGCAATCAGCTTGACAACTGACGGATTATTGCTTTCATTGTGGATGACGTTCTGCGATACGTCATTTTTGTCGTATTGGAGGGAAACTTTTGAAATTATCCGAGACATCCACTGCAGTTTTTTATCGATTTCAGCTCGGAACTTAGGAAAACGATAGTAAATAATGAGGGTCTTATTAGTGTAGCCCATCGTTTCTCAAGTTGTTGGTTTCACGAACCCCCCTCCCCTACTATATACGAGAGTCATTCAATAAGTAACGAGACAAATTGATGTAGGTCAAAAATTGTTTTATAATTCGATACGAAATTTAAGGATTTAAAGTTGGCATCATTGTTATTACTTCTGATCAGCTGTTTGGTAAGATTTTGTAAACATAACGTGTAATTCAGTTAGTTCAAGATGTCAAGTCCAATTGAGAATTGCACGGCGGAAAAAAACGTTCTGTGATTAGATTTTTAGAAGCAGAAGGTGTTAAAGGTAGTAAGATGATGCAAGGATGTTAAAACTGCATGGTAACAATTGTTTACACCGTACAAACATTTACAAGTGGATGGAACAGTTTAAAAGTGGCCGCGAAAGTGTTTGAGATGGGCAGCGAACAGGACGACCGGTTTAAGTCGCAACTTCTTCCCTTGAATCTCGCATTGATGTGATAATCCAAGGTAATCAACGAACAATCAGCAGCCAATATTACTGTAACATGCTGTAAAACAAAGTAAAGCCTGACATTCGCACTAAACGTCGTGGGAATTTTGACAAAAGGTGTGATTTTGCTTCACGACAATGCGCGGGGCCGCATACGGCACAGATAACTCAAGAATGCATTCAAAGGGCTGGGATGGGAGATTCTTCCATACCCTCCTTATAGCCCAGATCCTGCTCCATCAGATTTCCATATGTTTGGTCCTCTCAAGGAGGCACTACATGGCAAAAAATTTGGCTCTAACGAACAAGTCAAGATTCACGTGCAAACTTGACGCCAACAGCTACCAAAAGAATTTTATGCCAGTGGTATCAGAAAGTTAGAGGAACAATGGGACAAGTGTTGGGGGGGATTATGTTGAAAAGTATCCAAAATTTTGTACTGATTGAATTGACGGTTTTTTAACTACAACAATTTGTCTCGTTACTTATTGAATGACCTTCGTATATAATTTAGTGTTTATTTAAGTAGTATCTGTAAAGATTGCACTAAAGCTTAATTATCTCACAGGAAAAACTTTATCGTACGTAATCTTATTTGTCAACAGATTGCAACCCACTTTATACTTGATCATGTTCCGCCGGGGGTCACGACCCACACTTTGAGAAACGCTAGCAGAAGCAGTTGATAAATATTTACGAGTACTGTAAAACAATCAAAGTGTAAATTTAAATTGCCGCAGCCAGTTTGGCACCATTTGTTTTTCAGGGACTATTACAAAACATTCAAAAGACTGAAATAAAAATTGAGACCTAATTAGCTTACACTTTTGAAAGCCACCACAGCGATGCGTTAGTCCAACACAAGTGGTCGCTGTTGATCGCAAAATGGAAACTTGTATAAATACGTTAACAAGACTATTATGTACAATTATTTATTTATTATTCATACAATATCATAACTTATAAGATGAGAAAACTGAACTAGACATTCATTTTCACCTGGGAAGGCCTTAATTATTGCTAAAAACTACGTTATCATTAAATCGTACATACTCGTATTTTACTAAGCTAGTTTCGTTCCATACAACTATTGCACAAGTGCTGAGATGATACTCGCCACTGTGTTTTATATCTATAGTCAAGTGGAAGATTGTTTACTTCTTGAATCGAAATCATTTTCTAGACATGAAAGAAACAGGAAAACGGAAACTGCGGGAAGCAAAATGTTTAAACAATTTGTTCATTTGGCTGAACTTGCTACTTTAAAAATAACTGTGCAATCCGAGCACTTACAATTGAACCTCTATTAATATCTATATCTTAAAATGGGGATCATGCCCAGTGATGCACTAGCTAGAATCGGATAAATTCAAAACAAAATGAGTTTTTGTCAGCTTCCTATATACATCCATTCCCAGTATATTCCTAGCCGCCAGATGCGTAGTTGACCAACTGGAAAATATCTTTTCTATATACGATACTGATGCAGGAATCGATAATAGCTTTTTCGCCAGGGCTGTAAGTTCGGGATGCTTTCGACCCGCCATACTCCAATATGTATTGCACGTGGTTACTTGCTTTTCAGCCAACATTTGAAAGATACCATCGTTTTTCTTGAAAGAAAACATGTCATCCAGTCCTTTTGAATCCAAGTTGTCCAAAAAGAAAAACTCTACGGTTTCCATTTGATTGTCACTTATGCATCGACCGCGATATGTCGGGTGCATAAAGTTTGCCGCCAAGGCAAATGGTGTAAGCGCCATATTTCGCCAGTTTTGTAGATATGCTTCAAACTGTTC
Organism: Oxycera nigricornis; assembly: GCA_963942545.1. Lineage (NCBI taxonomy): Eukaryota > Metazoa > Arthropoda > Insecta > Diptera > Stratiomyidae > Oxycera > Oxycera nigricornis. The sequence goes on from OZ012659.1 coordinate 1,776,368, forward strand.
GGGGAAAGCCAGTCGAATCCATTCCTCGGCTACGTCAGCCAGCGTAGTTTTCCTCTTTTGCGACAAATATATTAGTTTGCACAACGGCTCGAGGACCGTAATGTAGCTCTGGATCTTATTCACTAGCTCATCGCTGAAAATTGCATCACGAATGTATGGATGCACGGTGCATCTTTCCTCGGCGATAAGATCGCGCAAGATCTGATTGTTCCTAACGTAGCATTGAAACGAGTCGCGGTAGGTACACCATCGCTTCTCCCAGGGCAATAGCACGCGAGATCCGCCACGCTCAACTATCAAGGCTTCGTGTTCTTCCTGCTGAAACTCTTGCAAGATCTGTTTCACTTTCCTCGTATCATTTTCATCGACCACATCCTGTGCCAGACATCCGGCCAGGTAGCTGTGACATGCCGTATTCCAATAATAAGCCATGCTCGAGGCATCATTCAGCTGCGCATTGTCGCTGATAATAGCATAAATCTTCGCATTGTACAGTTCTTTCGCTAGTTTCGAGCATTCGTCGATGATTGCCTTTTGCACATCGTCATTTTTACCGTAGAAGTCGATGTTTAAGTCCCAGGTATTGAGAAAAACTCGCGAATCGCTATCACCCGTTAGATATAAACAAGCAACTATGCATTTCTCCGAGCTGGTGAAGTCTTTCCAGCCACTTAGCAAGAGAATGGAGTCATGCTCCTCAGATGGCATGGGCGCTCTATATTTGTCGTACGCCCGATCTAGGTAAGTGGTCGACAGCTCCCTCAAGCTTGGAGGACGGTACAGTTTATTCAGCTTAGATATAAAACGCTTCAGGTGCACAGAATTCAAAACCTTGAATGGAATGTTGCACGCGAAAAAGAACTCAGCGAAAGCTAAATGCGCTGCTTCCATGTTAAAGTCTTGCGGCGGAGTCAAGGATGCAGTTGAAGATGTAGCCGGCGTTAGTTTTATCCGTTTTGATGGATCGCTCGGTTTCGATAATCGATTGTCTACGTGCAAAGAAATTGTAGCACTGTTTTCCGCCGCTCTTTTCAGCTCTTTTATGTTCGGTTTCACTTCGTTAGCTGCACCATCATTCTCCAGCAACGGATCTTCCGGCAAATAAACGGCTTCTGTGGTCTTTTCGTCGAACATCATCTAGAAAGATGAAAGCATGTCGAATATTCGATGATAATTGATAAAAGGGAAGTAAATGATAGACTTAAACGGCAGGCTTGCAGATTTATACGACTACTTCAGCGGAATCGGGATATCTTTGTGTTTTTTGGTGATTTTAGAAGGACTTTGTGGGGAATTCAGCATTGGACATTGAACTGAAAATAGCAGTTATTTGTTATAGCAAGCATGTCATTAATTGGATAGTAGCGATAAACTGAAAATTGCCTTAGCGTTAGCGGTTACAGAAGTTTATTTAAAATCATTTATCTTTAAGTATGGCTGCATGCTAATTCAAGGATTTAATTCTGGACAGAGCATCTACGGAAGATGAATACCGTTAATGTCGCTCATCCACATCTCTCACCGAGTATAATGTTTAAAATGCTCAAAATGCTGTGTCGGTAAATCGAAAAGCTACCATAGGATATATAGCGAACGTCACAGGAAATTTATGCAACATTTAAAGGATTCCCGTTAATTAATCATCTCGTTTTCCAGCATGCCGAGAGGCAGGAGGTGATTAGTATCTTTTGAAGATTTCCACCTTCCAACGTCGAAAAAAATTCATCGACAATGGGAGATACCATCACCGTCGACGATATTCGAATTTTGGCACAAACGCACGCTAACCGCCGATACCATAATTAATGCATCAAAAATCGAACGTGAAAAAACGTTCACACGAAAAATAGGGTATAATCCATAGACAAGTTATCGACACATAATCGAATATACATTATCGAATGTGTATCGGCGGCCAGCGTGAACGATGCGCCTCCTCCCTCAACTGCCATTGCGGCGCTGTACTTACTTCCGTGAATTCTATGTTATTGTCTTCCTGTTCGGGGCGGTCGGGCGTCCACCGCTTCTCGGCCTTTATGGGACGCTTCTCATCGTCGCTGTCGCCGCTTTGGTTGGCTAGTTCGCGATAGTTTGGGTGACGTTTGATGTGCTTGCCCAGGTTCGTTGTGTTCCCGCACGTCCGCAGGTGCTTCCCGCACAGCCGGCACTCCGCTGTGTTCCGGTCGATCTTTTGGAAGAACATCCAAAATTTGCTGGGCTGCTTGGGCATCCTGATTTTCGACTAACTACCGCCCGGCCGAACAAAAAGAACAAAAACGCGTCGCCGTTGTCAAGTGCCACCAGGGCACGGCCGGGTTGCTGACACTTGTCGTCGAATTTTCACTTGCGGAAACCCTCCCGGCTGCGAAGTAGCTGCTATAAACGAAAAGGACGACCGGACATTGGCCCGTTCCGCCGTCTAAATTAGCTTAATTATCGATAGCGGCTGGTTAATGTATCGATATTTCGATAGTACCGGGGGCGTCGTTCGCGTCCCTGGCCCTGCTTGGGTTGAGTGACATTTCCGTCGAATGCATATGCATCACTCAAATATTTCGAAAAGTGCTGCCAGAGTACAACCAAAATTCTAGTGTGAAGTCATACTGCCTACTACGGTGCACGTTTAACGGAAACGATATCAAAATTCAAATTGCGATTTACACCAAAGAAAATGTTTGGTTCCTATGTCACAGACAAAAGACCTAGAATAAAATTTGATACATGTTAAGATTATGGATTATGATGGAGGCAGTGGGACTTCTAAACAAGTTTAAAATTCACTTCTTATGCGTTTGATTGGTGTTGGATTGAGTGGTATCAACATGTTTTGTGGTCTCATAGAACTTGGAAGTGGAATGTTTTCCTCCGTTTATTATAAAGTTATCGATTCGATCCGCATCGCTGTAAAAAGTATGTTCGATCTAGCGGTGCTCAAGGCTGATTTGACTAGGCAAGAATTACTTGAAAGATGCCTCGTAGGGAACACGCAGAATAACAACGAATCTTTCAACAATTGCGTTTGAACGATGGCTCCTGAACACATGTTCAACGGAAAAAAGTGGTTAAGATTGCTTGTCAGACAACTGCTCTTATATATAACGAAGGTTATCAACCAGTTTTGGATTTTTGAAATTATGGATGTCAAAATCGGACCGATCGCAGTACAGTTTATCGCTGATCGTGATTGAGACCGCCTACGAGTTGCCAATCGACGTAGCACTGATGCCTCTAAGGAATCCAGAACAAAGCGCTGGAACACTATTTTGGACGAAAATGTACATTTTTAAGGGATAAGAAGGCATAATGTATAGTTCAGGCATTGCTGACTAAGCATAGGTGAGATTTTTTTGACGATTTTTCATAAAAAAAACTTTAAACGGGTTTTTCTCGAAACAACGTTTTTCGACGCTGCGCTGATGAAATCTCGAGGACTACTGATCCGATTCTCACCAAACTACCAGACATTCTTTGTGACTACAGCTACAGTGCGGATAGGGTCTTTTCCAAGATGAAAATATTTGTTTGGCCAAAAATGGTGAAAAAAGCATGTTTTTTCGATTTTTTTCGAAAAATGACTGCCATTTTGTCAATTTTGCAAAAATCAAAAAGCGCCCTATTCGCGCTATAGCCATTAACATACTGAACCTAAAACTATTTGATTTTTTTGTTTCAGACCATCTCGAAAATTTTATCATTTTTTTCAACCAGCATTTTCATTGATAAAAACTCACATAAATGAATAATTTTTTTTGTGTATTTCAAGAATGTATTTATTGACCGCCCCCTCCCTATATAAATATTTATAATTTAAAGCTATCTAAAAAATTATTAGAAATAATACTGCAAGTTTTGCCAATCCAATATAGCTCATCCTTTTCTAAAAAATTGTTTTGAACAATCCACAGAAACTAGCATACTTCTCTTTCTTCTTCTTAAACATTATCATGAAATCTTTATTAACTTTCTCATATTGACTAATGCAAAGTATGAACAATATTATCTAGATATTTTCTTTAAAATTCAAAACAAAATGCAGCATTGTAAGTTTTTTATACAAATCCAAACCTAGTAAATTTTTTGTGGCCGATTGCGTAATCGACCAGCTCGTAAAGATTTTATCAATATGCGAAATTGAAGCGGGAATACACAACAACCGTTTGGCTAAGCCAGCTAGCTTCGGATGAATCAGTTCGGCGATGCCCCAAAATGTATCATAGGATGTCATCTTTTTCGCCGCTAGCATCTTGAATATGCCCTCATTCCTTTTGAACAGAAGCAACTGCTCGAGTCCAGTCGCATCCAGACATTCAACCAGGAAGTATTGGACAATTAGTTTTTGTTCTGCGTTCAGCCTTCGACCACGATAAACCGGATGTAAGAAATTGGCGGTCATGGAAAAAGTAGTTAATGCTTCATTCCGTGTCTGTTCGAATTCGATCTGAAATTGCGACGGCAGGGTGAGCTGTAGCCATTCCTCTGATATTTCGGCCAGTGTTGTTTTCTTCTTTTGTGATGTGTAAATCAAATCAGAAATTGGCCGCAGGAATTCAAGATACATTTCAATCTTTGCCCGAAAATCGTCATCAAAGAAATACTTTCGTGCCAGAGGATGTATTGAGCAATGTCCGTTCGTTAGCAGCTCTTGTACGATGGGTTGGTTTACTATAAAACACTTAAACGAGTCTCGGTACGTGCACCAACGGTTCGCTGACGGCAGGAGTATACGAACTCCTCCCTTTTCCAGGATCTGCCTTTCTATGCCCTCTGTTTGCAGTTCTTGCAAGACTTGCTTCACTATCGCTGCATCGCCTTCCGCAATTATGCTTTCAGCCAGGCACCCAGCTAAATGAGAATGGCAAACAAAATGCCACAATGGTATGTCGAACGTGTCAACATGCAAATGCGGATTGTCGGAGATAATCGCGTAAATTTTGGCATTAAATCGACTTCTGGCTAGATCCATCGATTCTTGTATGATTGTAATTTGCGTTTCATCCTCCGTCGATACTAGCTCATTATCCACATCCCAGATGTTCAAAAACACTCGCGAACATTGCGATTCGCTTTGCATGTTTAAATACAAACAGGCAACCACATGTTTGCTGGTGACTGTGACGTCCTTCCAGCCAGCCAGTAACAAAATTGCATCCATTTCTTCAGTCGGACGCTTGATTTTGTATTTTTCATTTATTTTGTCTACGTAGTTCGTTGCCAATTTTTGAAGACTGGGTGGTTTGTAGGATTTACTTAATTTCCCCAGAAAACTTTGCAGATACACGGATTTCAATGCTTTCAACGGAAGATTTGATGATATGAGGAATTCACAAAAGGCCAAGTGAGATTCTTCCGTATTAATGCCATCCGACGTTACTAGACTGCACGGAGGATGAGTGCTTGACAACCGTTTTCGTTTTGCGTGGGAAAGCGCTGAGTAAGAAAGTACCTTTTTTGTCTGAATTTCCACATCCATTGCTTCATCTTTTGGAGCTGTGTTGCTTTCATCAAGACTAGATTCATTTATGTAGAACGCTTCCGATTTATTGTCAAAGTATATCTGCAGTTGAAGTGCATAGTTAACTACGTTAAAATAACTAAACAAGCAAAACAACAAGAATCGGATTTTTTATATCGTATTGTGAAATACACGAAAACAGTTATTGCTACTATTCGACGTCAGTAAACTACAATTTACCTCAATAACTGATTGATTGTCATCGTCTTCTTCACTTGGTTCGTTAGTTTCAACGTCGTTATCTTTTTGGTGGGGGATTGCAAGATTTGTTTGTTCACATTTAACTTCAGTTGAAGGTCCGTGTTTCTGCTCACTCTTTGCTTCCCTTGGAGGACTTTTCATAATAGTTGTTTCACTTACCTGGCAGTGCTTCCTGGAATGTAATTAATGGAATTTAGTTTAAGAATATTCTTTTCGCCCTTTCAATTTTAGAAAAATAGGATTCTTTTGTGTTTTTAACGATTGAAAAGCAAAAAAACAATAGGTATATATTGGAATGAAGCGATGAAACAAACACACATTAAAATTAAATTAAATCGACTAATAATCAGTGTTTTAAATTTCAATTTGTATATTTACCGATGCGAGATTAGACGTGCGCGAGCGGTATTTATTAGCTCTCGTTTGCACAGCAAACACAAAGCCACAAGGCGACCGTTTTCTTTTTTCAGAGCCTGGAAGTGGCCTTTGCCCCAATAATTGTGATGCGGCCGACCAACCATTTAAATGCTTTTGAAACTTGAGTCAGTGAAAAGTTCAACCGACTTGCACAGCTTTCCGGAAACAAGCGTTATTATACTTAAACGACCTAGGCTGCAGCAAGACACAATCCTGTAAAATACGTACGAGACACATGTCAAGATGACAAGGCGGCGGCCAAACCAAGGTAGGGCTGGCATAAATCAAACAGTCATTTTCAAGTAGTTGACAGTAGCGCGTTAAATCATATTGACAGCTGTCAAAGACTGATAAGAGGATGTTTACAAGTCGTCTGCTGGGCATTATTTTCTTTCTATGTGATTAAAATAATAATCTTCCCAATAAATTCGCTGTTCTAAGAGAATGGTGTCAAATACGCTGCACAATCTAATCACTTTTATTGCCATTTATCTATTATGTTTACCTTGTATAAAGCCATCAACGTCGGACGACTCGAAAAGTTCCAAGATTACACCAAAAATATGTAAGGATTTGATAGTAAATAATTCTATTATAGAATGCTTGTGCCGTTACAGATTCAAGTATATTCGTACGACGCCGAGAAGAGCATAAACTATTTGTAAAACACCTAAGAACCTCCAATTATGAGAAGACTTACAAAATGTTGGATTTGGGATTCGAAAAAATCCTGGAGGTGAGTACTTCGCATCAGAGCTATGCGTAACTACACCAATCGTTGAAATGCTTTCTGAAATTATCATTGAATCTTAATGAAATAGAATGCTTTCATGTATCTATTTTCCAGATCATCAAAGAAAACAACATGACTCTGCATCAATCTGGTTTCAATCCATCTGCGGGGTATCCAACTGAAACTCGTCTCCAGGATGCCGTTTCTTTAATAATCGAAAACGTATGTCTTGGCAGTGATTTAATTTTACATTTTCCCGAAATATCGTCGCGTGTGCTTCGGAAACGTCCGAAATGGAAACAAACATTCGATTGGGGCACACAATTCCTAAACAATTACGTACACATTCTAAACGAGCAAACCTACGAAATGATCGATCTGTTTCGGCAAGAAGTGAACTTGTCCAAAAGATCGGATAATTTTATTAATCCGTATTACACAAAAATCACAGAAAGTTCAAATCTTGTTGGAGGCGGCGACAAGAAAGAAAAGAAGAAATCCAGAAAGAAGCTGAAAAGGGGACCCCAGTTGAACGGTGGACGAAATGAGCTGTGAAATGCACATTTATATGAATGTGTCGTTAATCGTTATTATGTAAATAAAAATACTTTTTATTATCGATTTTAGTGTTTCAAAGCGCAATTGGATTTATGGGCATACAGCAGAACTTCCTATGTTCGAGCGTCTGTCCAGAATTTATTAAATAGTCTTCAATTTGCTAATATGTTGTTTTACGTGAATCCTTTCACATAGTACAGTGCTACAATACTATTTATTCTGATAAGGTTCAGCAGCTGAAGCGAAGCAGATGTTGATGAAGTCAGGATGATGAAGAGATGAAAAGCTGATACACGTTACTGATGACCCAGACGGTGATGTACCCAACGTTTTCAACCTGTGAAAATAAGAAAAGAAACCAACTGTCTTAACGAGACAGTTCTAAAGTGAAGGTGAATGACGCATGGTCATTACTCTTAGATCTTTGATTGACCACCACAGAAACTTTCTTGACAATCGTATCGATTGTTCTCTTTGTGGCCGCAATGAAGATGTTAAGTGTAAAAAGTGATAGTTCTGTGGTCGTCATGCAACATTCTAATGTATCGTCACAATGATACCTGGTGACGCTCACAGAGTTTCTCAGCATGATTACCTTCAGTCTTCAGCCACTGAGCAGAGAAGATACAACCTGGTTGAATGAACGAATGAAGATCTCAATTGATATGATGCCAACGATGTGATGACAAGCTGTGTGACAACCAAATTCACTTGAAGAAAATCCACGAAGCACAGGACACCAATAACTAGAACGTCAAAAGAAAGACTGACCCAAAACGAACCGTACACAAAAAGAAGCAACTGAAATATTTGGAAGGGGGAGTTCTCTATCTATTTATTAGTTTGTTTGCGGAAAGTAAGAAAATCAAGACGAAAAAGGTTTCAGGTTTTTTGAGAGCCATAAAATTGCTGAGCATACTTAACAGCCAGATGTGTGGTGTTGAGAAGGCGCGCAGTTTGGCACTTGAAAAGGATGCAGCAATTTAAATTGTGTGCTGTGCACATGTGGAGATTAAGAAATAGTTCGAGGTCTATGGATTGAATTGTTGAAAGTATTTTATGTATTTTTGTCAGTTTACTTAACTTACAGGAAACATAAACAAGGTCAAAGAAAAAAAGGTGGCTAATATAAAAATTAATTTAATGAAGTCGCTTGAACAGAAATCGTGTGGAAATATTTTCAGCAATTGATAAAGATTTATGAATTTTCACAAATGTAAAGTTAATTCATTGTTTGCAAATGAAAATATGTGCCTCTGTCAGCCAGTTTTGCCTTTTGATCAAAGTTGCACAAGAAAATTGCGGATAAATTCATATAAATATTTACTTTTTGATTGAAAAAGCCTCAATTCTAAATGAAAGAGGCATGAAATGCACATTTTGCTTTAAATATCGACACTTTCCGATGGAACAGTTTACAGGTGGTCATTATTGTATTATTATAATCATTTTAATTATACATGAATAACCACTATGAGCTCCATTATCGAAAAATTTAACATATTTGTCTATTTACGAGGTTAATTGAATCTCTGCAATCACTGATTTATCAATATGCTTACAAATCTAATTGCTTTGCACTAAAAAACAATACCAGAATGAATAAAATAGGATTTTTCAAATTGTTCCCGCAAATATTCCCTTCACTTTGACATTTCTAGTTGCGCTTCAATGGGAGGTTAGGACAGGTTAGATTTTCTTCGTGTTGCTGGGAAATATTTGCGTTAAGGACTAACGGCTGTGTGTTTATACAATCAACAATGAAAGCCTTAGCAGAGGTAACTAGTTCAACAGTCATTGGTTAATATGTCACATCAATTGTTCGTCCTTTCTTTTTCGTAGCTGGCCGGCGATGAAAACACCGGCGAACATTCGCGCACATTTGTGTTTGACGACGAAGGACACACGTTGGGGAACGCGCTGAAGTCGATCATCAGCCGCTAGTATGTTGTAGACCAATAATTATCAGTCAGTATGATGTATTTGTTTCCTTAAGCCCGGATGTGGACTTCTGCGGCTACACAATCCCTCACCCAGCCGAGAACAAAATGCATTTCCGCATACAGGCCAACAAGAAGGTCCGCGCCATCGACGTTCTGAGACGGGGGTTGGAGGACCTGAAACAGCTTTGCGATCACACCATGGAGACGTTTGAACAAGCGGTTTCTGACTACAGCGTATAATATTTAATATTGAAATGTAGATCACTGTAAACAGACAATGGCAAAAATGGGTAATTGTGACTACACGTTTAACCGTGTAGAATTCAAGAGGTATTTCAACATTATTTTTACGTATGCGCTTCCGTGCCCCGCCTGCCGGCTTTCAGAAATATGTTTCGAATAAATTAAATCCTTGTCTGGTAAATCCAATAACGGGAATGTGAAAAGTGTTGCAAATTTTATCTTCACTCGTTTTAAGAGTGGGAATTGGCGTACACACTTCCTGCATTCCGTCCAAGTTAGATGGTTTGTGTTCCTTATCATAAATGTGTGAATCCATGGCTAATAATTTAAGAATTGTTAATTTCAATTTGTTAGGATACCACGTGCAACAATATAAGGACAATTTTGGTTTTCAATAAAAATACATTTGCTTACAGATGAATCGAATAATACTTCCAATAATTGGCCAGGTTCCACGAATGTGGAGCACTCGAGCTTGTATTTTTCAAGATCTCTTTAGCGGACGGTCACTCACGCAACAATTCAAACAAATCTTAAAGCACCATACTTCTATTCAACAAGTAATCTTAACAAACGATTGAAAACATAACAATCTAAAAATAAATAATCCAACCCATAAAACAAAACAAATAGAAATCACGATTCCTCCATCCTTCCTTCATAATACTTGTTTGCCAAGGTAATTAACGAAATACGGCAAGTGCATGTGCGACACGACACTTGCGATACTGGTAGCAGAACCTCTGACGAGCGAGGTCGTGTGTCCTTAAATGCTTTTTCAAACTGGACTGCCACGTATACGCCTGGAAGGAATCTTTTGTTGATCTGTTAGTTTTTTAGCATGCCACTTACTTTGCAGCACAGGAAACATTCGTGGAGTCGCCGATCCTCGTCATGCACCACAAGTTCGTGGGCCGCCAAGGATTCCTTTTGTAGGAATTGATCCTCGCACGGGAAGGGTTTTTCGGCCGCGAACTCGAAAGTCTTCGCGCACACGCGACAAACCCACACAGGAGGAGCTGTGACAAAATAATTAAGAAAAATAAAGATAAACTATTGCGAGTTACCGCCATGCCGCTCACGCCGGTGCCGTTGCAGATTGGCCGGCGTCCGGAAGCGTTTGCTGCAGTCCGTGCAGGCGTGCTTGTTCGGCGAGCAGTGCAGCTCGACCGTTTCGTGGAATTGCTGCAATCTGGCCGCCCGCGCTGATTTACATCGCCGGGAGCAGAATCTGCATTGCACCACGTGCTGCGGTGTAACCTCGGTGAGGGACGTGAGATGCGCGTAATTGACGTGTCACCGAAGAGCGGCGATTTTTGTATTTTAGCGGGCACTGCACACACGAAGCCGCGTGAGTTTTGTACCTCACCGCATGAGTTTTGTACGCTGTCTCAATTTCCAATATTGATGAGACATCCTAAGGTTCGAATATCTCAAACTCCATACCCTGCGGTATATTTTTGAAAAAAAAAAAAATGGTGTTTCGTTGATACTAAGTACTCAAATAGATCCATTTGCGCTAGATGGCGCTGCTGTACGCATAAGGATTTTGGGATGCCATTTGATTTTGAGTGAACTGCCTTATCCGCACATAAATAAGCCATTCGCTTGAGAAGAAATGCTGACTTCGCGGGGAATTTTGCTCGGCCGTGGGCTTCAGCGGCTCGCTACGCACTACAAAAATGCAACTCCGTTGAAGAAAACAGTGCGAAACAGTCACATGTGAGTATGTTTATAAGATTCTTAGGTATATTTGTTGGTTCACTTGCTGGGGTTAGGACAGTTACATAATTAATTTCAAGCGAATTAGATGTCAACAAATCAATGGATGCGGTTGTGGCTCCTCCGTCCGACACCGTGAATATAAGCGTAACAATAAGCCCGGCGTAGATTTAAGCGTAACAATAAGGCAGGTGCATGTGTTGGCCGTGTGGCGAAATAAAGTACGGGGGTAAGTAGAGAATGGCATAAGTTGTGTTGTTTGGACAAAGGAAGTGGCCATTCGTACGAGGCAGATTTTACATGCATCGCATGAGTTAGACTCCTGAAGTAGACAGTAGGAAGACAGAAGTAGTAGACAAATACATACATTAGAATTTATGAGTTCAAAAAATTATTCATCTTCTGATAACCGTAAATAAGTAATGCATTCCTTTTTCAGAGTTTCATACCGTACTGCACCACCTCCTCCTTCGAAAGCGACCAGGATTGCTGCGGAACTGGTTGGCGGGTTCATGTGGTGGTGGGTCATTTGGCACTTGTGGCATGAACCGGAGCACATAACTGTAAATATTTTTTGAGTTTTCGATACTATACAATCTCTAATGTGACGTATTCTAGGGCGAATTCGAGTATCCCGATGCTTCCTTGTGGACAAACGCAGAACTAGGAATCCCTCCAGACGACGAATAATGAGAAATGATACTACAATAGAAACAAAACAATAAATGCTTAGAAATATACATGTTTTCATAATTAAATCGAATCTCTAGTGATCTATCATAGGTTGAAATAACATTTTGAATGAAATTTTGGTGAACATTGGGAAAAATTGACAAGACAATCAATTTCGGATTTTCGGGAGAGAGAAGTTGGGTTGGTTGTCGGTATTTTGCATGTATCGAGCAGATTCCTGGCATTAGAACTTCACGCGGTTTTTTCTAGCTATATATCACGTGTTGTCCTTTAGCCTTCAGTGGTTATAATTGGATACTATTAACATTTTATAGGTACTTGTATACAGAAAAACCAACTTTTAATTGAACTGTAGACTTATAAGAATGACACATCATATGAGTTGCTTCCGAACGTGGATTTGTTGTGATGATGCATGAATGATGATTTGCATTTCATCTGCTACCAGCACTCTATCCGTGTTTTAGTTCAATTTCATTCAAAGGAGCAAGTTGAAAGGAAAACCTTCCTTAAATATGTTCTGGATAAACAATTTTCAAAAAGTCCGCCACAATGCAATGCCAGGTAACGTCAGTTTTCGGGAGTTTTCGGTAGATTCTTCTTGAGAAATTCGATTCCCGAAGCTCTAGTTTTCGCACTGCCTTTGAAGAGCGAATTTGTTTACTTCGGAACGTCAATTCCAAGTGGGTCGTCAAAATGTTGTAGCCGCGAAGGAATGTTCTCCACGAAGGAACGTCTGCGAAAGAAAACTCCTGCCAGCGGCATCGGTCGTGAAGAGTACATAGAACACCTTGTTGACGAGTTTCATGCCTCTTCAGATATCGGTATGTCAACACATTTTGCGTGCAGAGTGCCCCAAGGACTAATTGGAATAATTTCAGAAGCACAGGAGCAAGTCTCGG